>CM021797.1:54036046-54051751 GCA_011076525.1 Nettapus auritus | reverse complement strand
CCCCCCCAAAAAAAAAAAAAAAAAAAAAAAAAAAAAAAAAAAAGCCTCTGAAGGACCTCTTTTTTTTGCTGTTAACAACTATTTAATGTCAGGGCTAATTCACAAGCTTAATAAAGGCAGGCTTTGTTGAAGATTCAACACCTTCAATTACAGCATTAAGAGCTCACAGTAATTACTCATCGGAATCTTCCAGAAATCCTTCAACAGAGCCTATGCGTGAGGAGGGGGAGGCCAGCCCTGACATCTCTAATGTCTTAAAGATGAAAAAATATATAAAAATAAAAAATAAAAAAATAAAAAATAAAATAAACAAAGCAAGAAGGGAAAAAAAAAAAAAAATCTTATAATGATGATGAATATGATGTCAGGCTCTCATTAGACAACAAAAAGCAGCAAATGAAAGAGACCAGCCTAATTCTCTGTTAGTCACCTTAAATATAACTCTGTTAGTGGATTTCTGCAGGGATAAACAGGAGATTTTCACAGCCCAGGTATGCCTAAAATGAGATTTCTAGAAGTGGTGAAGTGAGGAATTTGACTGAAACCTTAGAACATGCCTCATTTTTACTGCCCTGGGCACGATTTGGAGAAACATCAGCCTCTACTTCATAAGTTCCTGGCACAGCAGAGCCCAGTGCCTCATCACACTGTGGAACGTTATTGGTATAGAAAATGGTTATTATTTGCATTCCTGGAGACCGTGTAGGAAGTGGCTGATGTGAGGAGAGAAAGTTGAGGGAAAAGACTTTCTTCCTATGGAGAGAGCTTCCTCCTTGATGGACCAGCCAAGGTTCTTTGAGGACTAAAACTGAACAGGGAAGTAAAAGTTCAGGAGAGTTAAGGCATGTGTAAAGTTGAACAGAGCTGCATGCCTACCACCCATGACAAAAAGGGGGATTTTGATCCAGATTAGTTCTGGGTTCCTGTTCCCTAAGTCTTGATCCAGCCCTTGCAATTTTTTCAAAGGTATGCCCAAGGGTCATAAAGCGTTTTCCCTCTGCAGAAATGGGACCCCTTACGTCTCCTTCAGGTGAGCAATGGAGACCCTGCAGCACAAAATGTCATGGCTTGTTTGAACATTTCCAAAAAGCCTGGCATGACACAGAGCAACCCTGGGATCACTCCAAACCGCAGCAGGGACATTGTCAACCTCTGCAAAATCCTGCACTCTCAACAATGCTGAAAATGACTTCAGAGCACATTTGGTCCCTCCTGCAGTGGATCACCATTCCAAAAAATTCTTTCAGCTTATGAAACATGCAAATACCCTCTCTCTTTAAAGCTCAAAGACATTTTGGTGCTTAGCATGGTCCTTCCTGGGGCCAAGAACTGTAGTCTCTTCTAATGTTCTAGTCAGTATTTGGAGACTGGCCTCTCTCTGAATCGTGCTGGACAGGCAAGGAGGACCTTAGGATGAATTGAATATCACACAATGTTTTACATATTGAAATGTCATTCCTCTTATGCTTCAGAGATGGATAACCCAGGGTATTTCCAGTACTTCATGTACTTACAATTGCCAAGAAAGATGCTTAAGTAAAAGAATTGTGGTTGCTGGTGATGTTGTTTTTCCCCAAGCAATACTAGTCTGCTGGTAGAATTTTGTCCAATGTTTATTTGCTGGCAGACACTAGCCCTTTTTTAATGTTGACTCCACATACTGCCAAAACACCTGTGCATACAGAAATGACTATGAGGAATAGGGATTTACTCTCAAGCACCCTGGAAGGGGTTTCTTACCTGTAAGAGGTACATGAGGGATCAGCATGAAACATCCCACACTGCCCTTTCATGTGCGGTTTCACAGGGTGATGACAATATCTTTGAACATGGGACAGTCATTGCTGTTCCCCTCAGAACCAAACAGGATTGGAAGCAAACTTCTACAGAGATGGAGGATCCTGAAGATCAAGAAGGCATCACACATTACTCATCAGGACCAGTCAGTCTGGGGGAGACCATTTTAGAGAGAAATTTGGAAAGGAGCCTGGGAAGGGGTGGAAAGCAGCCCTGGCAAATGCCCTTCCAGGGAGCTGCCTTCCTGCACATCACAGACACCACATGTCGTGGCAAAAGGAGGCAAGCACTGGGGCCAAGGGTGGGGATGGACATGCAGGAAGACCTGCAGGAGTGGGCTGGTGGGCACTACAGGCTGCTCTCAACAAAGCTGAGCTGCTCGCCCACATGGGCAGTGGTCAAGGCAGCTGAAAAAGCTGCTGGAGCTCTGAGGAAAATTTCTCACCACAGCGGTGCCAAAACCCAACATGAGGGTTTTCGGACCTCCTCCAGCTTTGCTTTGGCTCTGCTGTCTTGGTGGCCCTGCTGCTGTAGAGGTGCTGCTTCAAGATATTCCCTCCTGCCAGCTCCAGCAGGCTTTGGGCTTTAGACTTTTCCCACCCCTGCTGCTCCTGTGCTGAGCTGTGCTGTGATGAAGACAGGGATGTTCACAAGAACCTCTTTTTAGCAGACTTGGGCGTTGGCTAGAGAAAGTGAGATCTGTTTCATCTGAGCACTGAATGGTATCTCCAGTGTTTTGGCTTCAACAGCCAGCACTGACACAGGATCCCCAATGGCCTGTAAAGTGTCCTTCAGGGCAGCATCCTCCTGTCTCCTGTGGAAATCTCTGGGAATTAGACACCTCAGCAGTATTTAGGTGATTAAGTACCTTTTCAAGCGTGATTCTCTCTGTAACACATCTTCAAAAGTGCAAAATAGGGGTTGGTAATACACTGCTTGACACTCTCACACTCTTCAATCTTTAGTCACTTTTCCTCCAGCTGAGGACTAGTACAGCACTTAGGATGTGTTCTGCTTCTGGTTTGCTAAGAATGGCAGAGGAGAGCGTCCCTCACCCACACCAGCCTTGCAACATTGCAGCTTTAGTGTTGAGGAAGCTACCTCTGATGTCCAAAACACAGAAGGAGGTGGCCAGGGCAATGCTGCTCTGATACCATCTCACATGGACTGGTTTGCACCTAAGTCATGAGCACTAAAATAAAGAGTCAGCTAGTTGTAGCTGCAAATATGCTTTAAGCTCAGCCCATGCTCATTGGACCTTTGCATCATTCTAAATTAGGTGGTGATGTGTTTTATTTACACTGAATTTAACTTAATGTGCTTGCTTGCTAACTTCCTGCTTATCTGGATACCACATAAGCATATGCCCAATCCAATTAGGAAGAGAATGAGAAACACAGTGAATGCTACACATTTTAAGTAAGCATAATGAATTAGAATTGCCAGTGCATGTGAGGGAGAAAAATGATTAAAAAGAAAAAAAGAAAAAAAAAAAAAGGAAAGAAAAACAAACAAACAAACAAACAAAAATATAGCTGACTTCCTCCAGCTATGTAATTAAAAGTAACAGCATCTGACTTGGAAGACTTGCACAGGGCTTCCAAGGTGAAACTCATCCTTTAGTAGCAGCTGGAAATTTCATGTCAAGTTAAATAAGGAAGAGCAGTGTTACACGGGAGTGGGAAGAAATCTGGAAATATTAGCAAAAAGCAGGTTTCTGCAGACTGTGCTGGGTACGATGAGTGGCTAGCTGAAAGACACAGTACTCTGTAATGAGCAGCTCCAGCTCCCAGATCCCCCAGGAAAAAAAAAAAAAAAAAAAAAAAAAAAAAAAAAGGAAAAAATGTCTTTAGTGGAGAGTTTCACAATTTTCCACCACGTGAGTAAACTATTTTGGATAGCAGTGAGGCAATAATGCTTGTATGAGATTGGGAGTGGCAGCTGTATGTGTTTCCAGTGAAAGGACGAGGGTTACATTCAAAGGCTTAAGTGATTCCATCTCTAAATGAATCAGAATTTGAAGGAAGGGAGAAGATAAGCTTTGAAATGGGGCCAGGGAAGATGGAGAGGGAACACAAAACAGAAGAGAAGAATGTGTGATTCAAGCTGTTACTTATGACATCTTTTTTTTGTTTGTTTAACCACCGGAAGCGATCAGAGATATGTATTATATATAATATACGTATGTATTTCAGATACATGAGCAATCAAAAATGCATATATTGTATGTGGGGTATATAATATCTATATTTCTGCTCTGTACACCCACACATGTGCAGAAGCTGGATCTGCTGTTGAGGTGGGCTTTACTCCTTCCAAGCCCCTCCATCTCACAGAGCCTCATGGTGCCCGCTGGAACACAGGCCAGGCTGCAGGCACCCAGCTGGATGCCCACCGCTGTGAGGGCTCATCCTGGAGGGTCTGGGCAAGGCTTCCAGCCAGAACCAGACACACAAGAGAGGCCTCCTGCAGCCTCAGCACCCGTATGCATGGCCAGGAGGAGCAGCCTGGCTGTGACAGCTGTGCTCCTGGTGTGGATCTGCTCGCAGTGAGGAGCATGAGAGGTCCGTCAGAGCAAGACACCCACTGCTCACAGTAATGGGGGGGGGGGGGGGCCCACACACCCCCCTCAAGATCAACCCAGGCGGTGCTGCCAGCCTCTAATTTACGTTCTTAAAACCCTGTTAGGCCATGAGGACATGATGAGCTCTAATTGTGGAAGAGTGTTTAGGGAGGTTTGTAATTACACATTCATTAAGCCAGCTGAACACACCACGGTCTCTTTTGCAAGTCTATGTCAGTTGGCTCCCTCCCAGCAGTGACACAAACGATGCATTAAGCTGCCAATTAGTAATCAGCAAGTACCAAACACTAACTCCCGTTCCACCAGTGAGCGATGCTCCTCCTTGGAAGGGGCCAGAGTGCATGGAAAGGGGGCTGTGTGATGGTGTTTTCCCACCAGAGGAAAAGCCCTCATGGTCACACTCCTGCCCAAAATTTGCCCATGCATGGATTTTATTCTCATTGACCCTTGTGGGCATAAAGCAGGAATTATGAGCCAGACCAACTGGAAAGCTCATTTCTTGCCACCAAAGCATCTCAGAAGCTTGGGAATTTTCCTGGTGCTCAACAAAACCCAGAGAGCTTGCAGGAGGAAAAGCAGACAGATGATGGGAAATGCAGGGAGATAGGAAGCCCTTCTGACTTATTCCCTGGGAGCTGCACCCAGCCAAGGCAGCCAGCTTCAAGTCCCCACTCCTCCCAATGGTGCAACTCCTTGGGATGGAAAGCTCTGCACGGGGGCAAAGCAGGGAGCTGCTTGCAGTTCCCATCTCATGCTGCCCATGTGGCCTCCTGCCTCAGTCCTCCACCACTAATGTCTTCCTGACAGACTGCTGAAAATTGCTTTGTCCTTGAAAACACTCTACGTTGACCGATAATGGCTTAAAAAAAAAAAAAAAAAAAAAAAAAAAAAAAAAAAAAAAAGTTCTTTTGCTTTCTACCAGGAAACATTTCCCAGACATTTTTAATCACCTCCTTTACCAAATGAAATTACTCTAGAGCAAACAAAACTTATCCTGCCTGTGTGGGAGGAGTTGGAAAGAGCAGTCATTAGACCAAGCTCTCCTCCGTCTACATCTCAGACCTTGTGGCAAACCGTAGCCCTTGGGTTTTATTCAGCTCTCTCTCCGTTTCTTTGAAGTCTAGTTTCATAACTGTTCACCTCTATAAAGGTCAGTTATGTACACAGTAAACATTGTCCAGATTCAGGCTGGGACAGAGGAAGATCTATTGGGAAGAAAATCCCAAGGACTCTAAAAGCCATGCATGGAAAAGCTCTGGCAATGGGCAGCTGAGGGGGGCTTTTCCTCAGGTCTACCTGGTCCCAAGAGCCATTGTCTAGTCCTGTCAAATAATATAACTGTGTTACTTACATAAAAAAAAAAAAAAAAAAAAAAAAAAAAAAAAAAAAAAAAAAAAAAAGTGGAATAAGATCAGCTTGCATGCCTGAATTAGCCCCAAAGATTTGGTCAGAAGGCGTTCCAAGCAAATTGTTGGCTTTCGGCTCCACATCCTAGTGGATGGGAATGCCTTGGCAGCTGCCGCCTCCACAGCACTCGGTTTATGAGAGCAAACTTAACTCTGAGTCGCTTGCCTTTCTGCCCCCTCTGAAGACCAGTGCCAGTCCTTTTTTTCTTCACAAAATTAGAGTGCAAAGCCATACACAAGCCCAGAGAGATCAAGCAGGGGGAAGGGGACACCCTTGGGTACCCTGTCATCCCCATCCATCACAGTCATGAGGAGCAACCATCCACCTCCAGCCTTCCTCCTGCTGGAACCATGATGTGGGACCACCCAGGGTGTTTAGGGAGCAGGGGATGTGCCCTGGGATGGGGGATGGTTCCTGGTGACCAGCTCCCCTCTCAAGCTCAGCCCCGTGGCACTGCTTGCAGCCCCACTGCACCACACATTGCGGTGTTTTCACCAGGGCATTTGCATGGGAGCTGCTGGGAGGGGAAACCAACAGCAACACCCTGCCACAACAACAGGACTGTGTAAAAAAATGCATCCGGCCAGCCAGTCCTCCGGAAGGCTGAAATTACCCTTTATCTGCCTTGGTCCCTGCGTTGGAGCTATATATGTGACGCCAGCAGTCCTGCAACACAGGAAGAGAGTCGTGTCATTTCGTCTGTCTGCTGTGTTATCACCAGAGCTGCCTCGCTGAGCTGTGCCAGGAGGAAAGTCCTCTTTCATGCAAACCTGTTATGAACCAAAGTAGAAAGCTCATAAAAAAAGTGACTGCCTCCAATCCAAACTCGCAGAACAGAGACTGCACAGTCTCCTGCATTATTTCTGCATGTGTAAGAGAGTATTAAATTGAATAGTGACAAACTTTAACCAGAACCGCAGTATTACTCAGAGCAGCTTGTCCAAGCATGCAGAAACTGTGGTCATAGAGTCTCCCAATCGGTGGAGGTGATGCCAAGAAAGACAAGCCTTTGCTAGTCCTTTATGCAGAGGATCCTCTTACGAATGATTTTAATAAAGACTTAATTGATTGTTCTGGAGTCCATCAGGGAAATAAACTTTTATGGCCCTGATTCAGTCATCTAGGGTGCATTCCACAGGGCACTTAGAGGCAACCATACAAGACAGCCAGACTCACTTCTGTCATATGCTGATGATGTCCATTAATCATGCACTAATCATGCGCGAGTCAAGCCTGAAGAGAAAGTGGGTTCTCTGCATCTTTGTAACCAGCCAGGAGGTGGAATAATCATTTAGTGCTGGTAGCGCCAGACCAGCACTCAGAAGATGTCAGTTCCAGCCCTGGCTCTGCAGCAGGTTTCCCTGTGTGCCCTGGAGCATATCACTTCAGGATGTCACCACCATGATGAGCAGACCTCTCAGTTCCTCCATTTCCCAGGCACAGACAGAAACAGGCAAATACAAGGAAGACACAACCATAAAAATACAAATTAAGATAAAGTCAGATTCCCCTGCTGCTTAATCATGTAAACATACAAACATAGCTTGATGACAATGACTCAAGGGAAACAGCAACTTTATCAGCACACATAGATAGATCTGGACCATAAATGAAAATAAATGATCTACTGGCATTCCTTATCATCTCCCCAGTGTCTGTTGGAGAACATATTTTGTCTTGGCATATCTGTTTCCTTTAGCATACTCAGCATCAGGGGGTTCTGCTGTCTCCTTGGAGGCTCCCCTTGCCTCGGTGGCAGTGCATTCCAGGGTTTCCAGCCATGGCACCTATTTTATCTCAGCATTCAGGCAGCAGTTATAACACTGTCCCACAGGGCAGAGCTTGGCCAGCATAGAAAACCATCTCTCTTTCTGATTTTCACCTCCTGAGCTGCAGCAATGGCCCTGTTTTCAGTCACTCTGGCACTTGTTTGCATGCCTGAGAAGCACTCCAGGTGACTTCCATCACTCCAGTGCCAGCATCCACTGCGCATTGTCTGGGAAGAGCCCCATCTCTAGCAACTGGGGCTCAGGGGGCACAGGGACTCACCTGCATCTCTTTACATGGTCACACTGGCCCCTGATTTTGCTGATCCTGGCACAATTTTCTGTAGATGGTCAGGGAGCGGTCCTTTGGAAAACCGCTCCTCTCCACTGCAAAGAGGAGCCCGGGGGCATGAGAGGAGCCTGTGTGTGTCTGAAGCTCAGAGAGGACTTATGGGGACATTTTTTCCTATTGGTACAGTGTAACTATTTTTAAAGACAGGTTGCTGAAACAAATGCTTGGGGGTGAAAAGGAACAGCACTTGTAATTGCTTGGCAACTTGTGCTAAACTGACCTTGGGCTTCCAGTTCACTTGAAGTTCGAGCATTTGTTATGTGTCTTTATATTCGCTTGGAACTAAGGCACACATGTTTTATAACTTCCTGAAGAAGGCAAATTCTAAATATTGTTATCAAGATTCAGAAAATGTTGTTAAAAACAAAGAACACAACTCTGGAAATTTCCCAGAGTCAGAAAATCCTTTTTTCTTTCTCTATCCAGGGAAAAAGTTGCTTAAAGACAGACATTTTTAATTTCTTAACTAAAATAAACCTTTTAATTATGGTACCTTCCTTGGAAGAAAAATTCTACAGCAAAGGAGAAAAATCATTCTTCAATAGCAGAAACTCCTGTTCAACCTCAGGTTCAGTCAGACTCTGTCGGTCTCCACCACCAGGACTGGGGTCACAGCTATTCACTATCATTTTCCCATAATTTCTTCCCCTCCCAACTCTTTTTTTTTTTTTTTTTTTTTTTTTTTTTTTTTTTCTCCTCACTGGTCCACAGTAGCTACAGAAAAAGAAAAAAAAAATCGATCTCTGTCAAAAAAGTGTCTTGCTATAAACATTTTTCAGCAGCTGCAGCCCATAATTACTATCTTCTTCTCTATCCCACAGTGTTTTTAGCCATATTTGCCAGAGACATGTTTCAGTAGCAGCATTATATTTCTGCAGCAGCACTGGATCTTTCAGGAGGATCTCCTTGTGAGCTGCACTACTTCCCCAGCCCATTTGGTTTTATGTAATGTGACCCCAATTAGATTAGGGGCAGCTGTTAGCAAGGGAAAGCCCGGTGAGGCCCCAGGGAGAAGAATGGGCACCCAAACTTGAGGGAGGTGTGGGAGCAGCTGTGACACCTGTGTGGGTCAGGCTGGACCTGTGTCCTGCTCCCACTGGTCCTGCTTTTCCTGTGCCAGGGGACCTTCAGTGATGGGGGTTAAAACCTGTACCCCCTGTCACCTTCTCCCCAGCTGCCTGCTTTTCCTCAGGTCTACCTGGAGCATGAAATTAGAAGGACACAGGGCTCCCACACAGTCAGAAATGGTCCCAGTTCCTCAAAAGTGGTGGCTGTGGCCAAGAAGTCCCCACTGTCACTGCGGGGTACCACGGGGCAGGGCTGCTTGTGGTAGCAAGGCAAGGAAAGGCAAGGCAAGAATCCCATCACCCTGCCCAAAGCAGTGCAGCTGGAAGCCCCCGAGCCTGAAGCCAGACACCAGCTGCCCTTTGCTTCACCATACATCACTTGCTATATCTGTGTACACGACTGAAATCCAGTGAGGCCCCTGCCAAGTGTTAAATGCTGGGGCTATTTTAAATGTGCATTGTTGAGAGCTCGGCACCACGGTTTAAAGCTTAGGCTCAAGGCTTTCCTTGGACTGGGTCCAGCGCAACCTCAGAGACACAGTTAAGGACCAGGTGCTGCTTCCAGCTCCCGCACACACATGAGGGTGAAGCCCACTGCGCCCCTTCCCTTTGGAGCCATCCATCCCTGCATGCATCCATGCCCAGGTGAGGGTAGAGAGAGATGTCCGGGAGAAAATTAGTTAAGTAGATGCATGCAAATAAAAGCCACAAAGAGGCAATAAAGGCAGGAAACACTCTGAAGACAGAAGTCTGTGTGTCTGCTGCCAGTCATTATAACAATATTGGCCATCAAGCTCAGACACAATTACTCTGCTGTCTCCCGCCTGGCTGCCCGCACTGCCAGGACTTTAGTCCCACACATCAGTAGAAAGGCAAAGACACTGAACTTGGGACCTCGGTTTCTCTGATAACAAGAATGAACGACAGCCAGACCAAGAGCTGGAGGCTCACTACCTTTTACACACTGCAAGTAATTCCAACTTCATGCTGATATTTGAAAGATCTTTGCCCTTTAGCTTGAACAGGAAATCTTAAAATGGAAAATATGCAGCTTGAAGGAAGGGGTGAGGCTCACTTGAAACATAAGAATGTACGTAGGTGTAGAAAACAACAGGTTGTTAAGAAACTACAATTCTGTTTTTTGTTGTTGTTGTTGTTGTTGTTGTTGTTGTTGTTGTTTTTTAAAAAAAGGTCTAATATATGTTCCTTTCCCCCATAGACACACACACAGACACACATTAAGGATTGATAGTATTCTATTTTATTTATTTATTTATTTATTTATCTATTGTTTTTTGACAGGAGCAGAGGGAAAGAAGCTGTATGGACTGCCAGCTGAGAGCCCCTGGCCTCTAAGGAATGCTTCTCCAAGTATGACAAGTGATGCCAAGATGCAAGTTTGAGGGCTTTGCTGGCTGGGTACAGGGCAGCCCCAGCCCACCTGAGGGATGAACATAGAGGATGAACATAAGAAACCTCAGAGGTTTCTTGATTCAGGTACCCTACATCTAAGTCCAGAGTTGTTCCAGATACAAGAGGCAAAGCTTTTACCATGCTCACACCTCTGAGCTTTGCTGCCCTCACGATGAGGTAGTGGCAGAGGGAGGTGATGTTTTATCAGCAGATGCTGGACTGGGGTCACCTCTTTTCTTCCCAAGTCCTGCTCTGGCATCCAAAAGCTTTGTTGTCCATCCAGATCTGCCCTCCTATGTGCGGGCTTCCTCCAGACTGTCTGCCTCCAGCAGGGTGTGATGCCAGCCCAGGATTTGTGCGGACCTAGGTCCGAAGGGCTGACCTCCTCTCCTGCACTTGCCCAGTAGCTGCAACACCACCGATGCACACATGTCCCAGACAGCACTGCTGACGTCAGGCTAAACTTGCCTGCCCTGCTTCCCTGCCTTGTAAACATTTTCTGTCTTTATTATGCCCCAATGCCAGATGGCAAGAGGGGAAAAATTAACTCAGTGTTATTAGCAATATTACAGCCTTAGAGCCTTGCCCTTTAAGTCTAATTAGAGAGCAAGTTGCTGCCAAGAAATATGGTGTCCGCAGCCAGCTGGGCTCCCCCAGCATGCTGTCCTAGGCTTTCTCTAGGATGCTGAATTTTCACAGCCTCACCAGCTCCCAGCAGGAGCCCCAGCCCTGGGGTGTGTGCTGTGCTGTGAACTGGGCCACAAAACCTGGAATAAGGGACATGCCATGTCTCAATATGAGACCTGACACTGTTCTCAAATGTGTCCGACCCTGACATGAGATCAACTCTTCTCTTGCTGAACCCAGTGGGCACCAGTGTAACTCCAAATGTACCCAGGGTATGACTATTTCTCACCACCATTATGGCCAAAAATAACAACAAACAAACAAACAAACAAAACAACAACAACAACAACAAAACAACAACAACAACAACAACAACAACAACAACAACAACAACAACAAAAAAACAGCACTGAAGTCAGAGAATTCTGGGAACATGTTAAGGAGCTGAGCAGAGCCAGCCTTGGTCCCACAGCAGTGTAAACAAATTTAGATCTTGTCATTCAGGACCAACTGCAGCTGTTCCCACTGCAAGCAGGAAGGTGATGGCATATGGGAAGAAACGGCTGCTTTTCAGGAAGGTCATCTCCACTCAGCTGCAAAACTTCTCCCCTTCTCTGCATCACATTTCATGCTTGCAGTGTTCATATGCAGCCTGAAATGAGGGAAGAATGCAGAAAGAGCATCCTTTGGTAGCCCAAGCAACCCACATCCCAGGCTACACTTCCTTCACTCAACTTTGAAGATGGATCTGAGTCCTCCCTTCCCACACTAAAGAACTGCTAAATGAATTTACCAGGTTTCTTCTCTGCCTCTGGCTTAGCCTGGACTCTTGGCAACTGCAAGGACTGTGCACTGCCTCCACAGGTAGTACAGTGGTGGCTGGGGAGAGGGCAAGGAAAAAGAATAAAAAGTCATCAGTGAGCTCCCGTACTTGCTGTTGCAGTAAAAATACTGTCAAGGACTCATTATTAGGAGTTCATTTTCATGGGCATAAGTTACAAGATGCTCCTCAGAGTCCATCTCACCTAAGAGAGAAGCAGGCTGGCAGGTGCCTATGTTGGACAAGTGTGCAGGCAACTACTGGAGGAAGGTGAATCATGCTGGAGAAATGACTGCATAGAAAAAGTCAGGTGTCCACTGCCTTTTCTTTCTCCTACTTCCAACCCCATCAGCAATTTTTCACCCCAGACAGAAGAACAGTGCACAATAGAAGAACTGCACCTCAGGGGGCACCAACCAGGGAGAAGCAGCAAGGAATATCCATTTGGGTCTGTCAGGAGGCAAATCATGAGGTCAGTTTGCAATGCTTGCCCAGTTCAACCAGGGAAAGCATGGACTGAGGTCCTTCACATTCATTTGTCTTCTGTATGTCTTTTCATTAATTAGCTGTTGTTCCTTGGCCTACTTAGACAATACACAGGGTCCTCGAGCACAAGCATATACAGAAGAGCTGGCATCCTGATGAGCACACTGAGGTTGAAGAAGACCATACTGTGGACGAGGACACAGCCCTGGCTGCAGCACTAGGGCTGATTGCTCATCAGCAGTGACACCAAGTCCAAGGTTGCAGTGTATGGTTTGTGGTAACAGCTGTTTATGGTTGAATCAGCTTGGCGCCTGCAACACTGAAATGTGTCAGCACTGCTGCTCCTGTGCCTACTTGGTCCCAGATGGCATATCCTTGGGGACACAAAATATACAGCAATGGAAGGGAAGTGGATGGGATACTCCACGCCGTTAGCCTACATGATACGTCACAGGCTGGCACCTGTACCCTTTTGAGAAGCACTCACAAGGCAGACAATCCTTGTGCGGGTTGTGTGGAGTAATTCAAAAGCAGGTGTGTCTTGGCTGCAAGCAGAGAAGACTGAAGACATTCCAGCTACCTTGCAGTAATATGTGCTGTGCTAGCTTGCACGAAGGCAAGCTCTCAGTCTCTCGTCTGAAGCCAAATGTGTTTTTTTCCCTCTGAGGGAAGAAGCAATTCATCTTACAGCATCATTACCCTGCAGCCTGTAGCATGGGGCTTCATTTTACAGGTTGTACAAGACAGCAGCATGTTCTCACCCAGATTAGTAGGCCACATAGAGATGTTTGCTCGGCAGTAGAAAAAATCCCAAACTTCTCCATATGAACACAGACTGCCTTGAGCAAAGCTACTGCTAGACTGCTGGACGCCCTAGGTCAAAGTTAGTACCTTTCTTCCACCTGCACAGTGGATGACTTGCCCTCTTCTGTTTAGCTTAGTTATCTTCCTTCACCCTGTGGCAGTGACTCTATCAGCACCTAGTCCTAGCGCCAGATCTGGCCTTGAGCAGGCATTTTACACTGCTGCTGTTTGCATTAGGTGTTAGTGACATACTTCCAGAAGCCATGGTTTACACTGGCATACATGTCTCATTCCTTTGCACTCCATAGGTGCAAAGAAAATTACTACCTGCTTGCCTGAGGGCTTGCACTGGGGAGGATAGGTCAGGAGCTAATGAGCTGCTAGGAGCGATGGGACACGCATCCATCTCAGGGCAGGCCTGTATCAGCTGACCCACTGTGCCTGCAGTGAGGCTCATTTTTCTAGGCAGCTGAAGGAGTAAAAATGCCTCCAGCATAAACGATTGAGTTATTGTATGGCTGGATAATCACTACGGGGTAGATTTTCAAACACTGATCCCCTCCAACAAATTTTATTAGAGGCTAGAAATGGTAGGCCACCTAACCTCCCGTGGGACATAGAAGGATGGATTTTTCAGTGTAACATTCCCTAGGTACATAGCATAGCCTGAAAATATGGTGAAGACAGGTGGCCTCTGCTGGTGGCCTCAAATAAACTGTCCTTCAGAAATCCAGCTAGGCAGGTTCTGGAGGCTGCCAGAGTCATCCACTGTAGAAGTGCAGTCTGGGAGGCTCAAAAATAAGTTGCCCTTTGGAAGAGAGAAGTCACAAAGACATAAATCTCTACCTCCACCACCAAGTCGGCAAAGAGTTGGAGCTCAGACACCCCCAGGACCCAGAGATCTCCACTGGCCGGGGTTGTGCCCCTTCAGACTGGCAGGGTCCAGCAGTCCCCATAACATATCCCAAATACAACTGTCTGGAGGGAAAAGTGAGACCTGGAGACACTGTCTAGTGGAGGGAGAAGGAAGCCATCTCCATGCTTGTTCCCACCTGGTGCTCACCTCATACCTCGCTGTGTGCCTTGGGACTTCCTGTACCTGAATGGATGTTAGGAAAAGGATAGACCAGCCCAGAGCAGGACAGCTTGCCCACAGATAATGATTTCATGTGGTTCTTACGCCCTTAAAACCTGAAAGAGTATTTGCCTCTTGAGCAAATATGATTTCCAACATGGTGGTGATTTCCAGAAGATTCATTACTGGATGGGGGGGTGCTATAAAACACTGTTTTACAGCAGCTGCCACAGCCAGTTATTAAACCCACAATGGATGTCCTATGTTAGAAAGAAGAATGCTTTTTTCAAACAAAACAAAACAAAACAAAAAAAAAAAAAAAAACATAACCATAAACAAACAAACAACACCCCCACTACTGGATATACAGCTTTCTGTAATGGTTGCTTCAATCGCAGAGTGTTGAACATTTCCAGAGAAATAACTATCTTTAGATTAGTTAGTCAGATTGTCAACATCATTTCTTATATACCCAGCAAAATGCTAAGGTCTGTTGCTGCCCTTAAGTCAGATAAAGATGAGCAAATAACTCTTTTCCCTAATTGAATGCAAACCTAGCAAACTTTTAAAAGATATTTAAAAGTCATTGTAAGATGGGCCTGTTTGTAAGATGGAAACGTTTTGGCAAGCCATCTTTAAAAGTAAATGAGAAGGAACATAAGACTCCTAAAATTTTTGATCAAATGTTTTAATTAAAGCCCTTAGTTTCTTTTGGTCTACCTGACATGATAATTATAATCACTGTAAACTAGCTGACAGATACAAAAATGACAATGATGGCTGTTAAAAGTTCAGCTCAAGCATTATGCAAAAGAAAAAAGAAAAAAAAAAAAAAAAAACTTGTAACAAGCTATAATAAAGTGGATGAAGTATAAGAGACATTCAGAGCAGCTTTTAAAGCAGTAACTTCATAGCCAACATCAAAAAGAAGTAATATATGTGCATCCCTTTCCTTCAGTCATTCTACAGTAGAGCTCAACTCATTCCATCTGTTAAAACTTAGTTTCTTTGAAGGATAATCCTGCTTTTTCCGAGTACATTTTGTGTTTCTGTCCAAAATCACCTGTTGCATCAAAACTACTCCAAGTTCCACCTTCAGCTGTTCGAATTAAAACAATGCCTGAGCTGTTCACCTACCTTGCCTGCTGTGAGAATGAGTGCTGATTACAATACAATAACTGGCTTAATTATCAACCAGCTTTTAAAAATGTAGCCAGTACACACATTTTTGATGGGTTTAACTGTACAAAAAGTATGAAGGGTGTGGTTATTACCACAGTTCTTCAGGACAAGGAAAGATCTCCTTGTGGAATGCAAATGAGGTCTAATAGTTTTGGGCTTTGACTTAGATATGTTATGCAAAACTATTCCCAAAGTGCTCTCAAAATTTTGGGCAAACCAAAATTAAAATGAAATCCATTACAACTCACCCGAAATAAAATGTCCCTGCATTTTTACTTCAAGGTTACTTAAAATTATTAAAAAAAAAAAAAAAAAAAAAAAAAAA
>CM021797.1:54017032-54035946 GCA_011076525.1 Nettapus auritus | reverse complement strand
AAAAAAAAAAAAAAAAAAAAAAAAAAAAAAGTTCTACAACAAAGCTTACTCAAATAAATTTATCTTCAATAACTACAGTTTTACACAAGAACTCAATGAAAATGCAACACAATCATAGTGCAAGACTTTGTCAAGTCTGGAAGCAGTTTCCTTAAATGGCCCATCTCTCTGTTAGCTTTGGGTCTCTAATAGTAGGATGCATCTGTAAGTTGCCCAGAAGGTCAGTCCTTGTTCCCATCATCATCAACAGCAGGTAAACAGTACCACAAAGTCAGTGTGGATAACACTCAATTGCACACAACCACAACTCTGTTTGTTTATCCAGTGTACCCAACAGGAAACTCACCCCAGCTTGAAAATTTTCGACAGTCCTGTCATATCAGGTGCAGTGGGAAAGACTGTGTCTTAAACCTTGGCTAGCAACATTTACCCAACGACCTTCTCTAACAGATTTGAATAACAGAGTAGGTTTATGCTGGTTAAATGTAGTGTACCATGTGGCCACAGCATTTTTCAACTGATGTTAGGAAACCTGGGGAGCTGAATTTACTGCATCAGAACACCACCTTGGAACTGATCCCATTAATTTAGCAGAGTTGAGTCTTTGTAATTACATTTCCTTGAATTGCAGGATCTAAATGCCTTATTATTTGTCCCTTTGCAGATATCCCCCTCTGTTCTACAGGCAATAGTTGACTCATCCCTTTGCTTGTCTAACTAGTTAGCATAATTGTATCAAATCTAGAACGATTGTTATCAGCTCTTACTTAATCTGAAGTCTGCTGTTTTGGGCTTGAAGAGAGGCTTGTGTGCCTGACTTTTTTTTTTTTTTTTTTCTGGTTTTCCAGCTTATTTAGTCCAATAAAATAGATTGCCCTTCACCATAAGTCTTGCTTCTTTTACATACTTAGAGCTGCACAGCTACAACCAACAGTTACTTCTTCGGGATCAAAAAAGCAGCTGGACCTGTGCTTTTCCTGCAAAGCCTCTTACTATAAAATAAGCCTGGTGTCTTTCATTGCTGTTTATCTTTGCATCACACCCTTGAGCATACAACACAGCGTGCAGACCTGCTCTGTACGATACTGCTTTGACAGGCTGTTCTCACTACTCCAGACACTTCCAGCCAAGGGAAAGCTCACTGAATGATAACTGCCCTCAGGGCAGCAGCGCCATTACAGAAGAACCAGAGGAAAGCCTCATAAAAGTGCTATGTGATGTGGAAATTACAGCTAGGATTCACTGCATGGTTTCTAGTGTTGTTTTTAGACCCTGAAGGTTGTATGCAGGCATAGATACACATGGAGGAGATCCAAGCCCTTCTGGAAAATCATCTACAGATCAGATGGGACACCCTCAGGCACTCTGAGTGGCACCAGATACCTCTGTACAAACAGCTGAATTCCACCCGTCCACCATCCCTGCAGCCCTCAGCAGGTGGAAGCATTTCATCACTGCTTGGCCTCAGCACAGGAGGCCACTTCCAGACATTTATGTTTGGCCGTGGGGCCCAATTGCCCAGGGGTGACTTGACTTCATTTCTCACTCCTGGACAGCTGCATGGTAGTTATCGTAAAGTGGCTTGCAAGCAGAAGTCTGTATGTGTTTTGTATTGTCTTGTGAGTTAGACTGGTACAAGACAGGTGAAAACTGTTCTCGGGACTCTCCTTCCATTCTGCACCAGTTCACCCACTTTGAAAGGTGCATCAGAGCTGATCTTGGTTATTAGCTTCTTGTGAGAGTTTTATTGCAGCTCCCAAGTGTCTTACCTAGAATGGTCTAGCTTGTGCTGCTCCTGTGGACAGCAGGTCGAAGTTTAATAGCCTCCAAAAGAGTCTTCTGACTACGTCATTCAATGTTTCTGCTTACATATCCTCACTGTTATGAGCCTTTCCATTTTTAGCATGTGATGGATGTTTACCAAAGATCAGTGTACCAGCATGGCTTTCAAACTGAAAATAACAAAAAGATCAGGTCTCATTTTCAGTTTTCCCCAGGGAAATTTATAAGGAGCTCCCACTTGTCGTGGGCTGTTGGCACACCATGGGCGCTTCCAGGAGCAGTAGCAGAGACCTTGTCAGTGCTCTGATACATGAAAGCATGGGGCTGAATTCAAAGAATCACAGAATTGCCACAGGACATCCATACTTCCAAATGTGGCAATGTTGTTATCTTCTCTATGTGGAAGACCAGCTTGGTTCTGCTGAAGGTGGGTAAGTCAGGTCATTCACACTCAGACAAGCTTAAGCCTTGCAGTGCTAGCAGGTGATGTGCTCCTAGCTATCCCTAGGCTCCTAGGGGTAAGGAATAATGAAGCAATTTAGCTAGCTCTTGTCACATCTCCTTGATTACCATCAGTCTTCTGAGGCCAGTCTATCAGCCATTTACTCTGCAAATGGATATCTGAAGAAGCCATAACAGAAAGTGCTTCTAGCTAGACTGCGTGAAATCTCATTACTCTTATTTCCTGGCCAGGACTTCCAGAGTTTAAAGCAATCCTACTCTCTTGTGAACACCTGATTTCCACAGAGGACATGGATGCACAAATTTCTGTTTCAGCCTGCTTCCCTGGACCTTACTGAGAAGTCTTTCCCTTCAGATCAGGGAACAGGACTCTGCAAACTGTAACGCTCCCAGCCAGCTGCAGCCCAACCATGGTTTCTCAGGGGACAGCATTTCCTGATATTTATTCAGACTTTTTGTTCCCAATTTTTATTGCCATGTTTTATATGGCAGGTGACTGTAATATAGGAAAGTCACTAAGATTTTTCTCCAAAGAGCAAGCATTATGGAGCAAAATAATTGGGTAAAGGAAAATAACTCTGTGTTTTTTACCTGTACTGTTATTTTAATCACAGAAGGACAAATAAAACTGGTGGGAGGAGTTAGCACTTTTTTCTTTTTTTTTTTTTTCCCATTGTTTAATTACATAAAAAAGCAGAAGTGTTATGATCATAAGTCACTGATCTTGAGGCTGCTTTGTGGATTAGTACCAGTCTCTGGTTTCTCAGAGATTAAAACTTAACAAAGCAAGTAGAATTAAAAGCCATCAATGTGAACAATAATTTTTATAAGAAGTTAGGCACTAGAAGATCTGCTCAATTTTAACTCACTTAAGGTGCTTCCACTTGCATAAGTGGTAAACCCCTCAGGTAAACACGCTTTTCTTTTATCTTCAAATAAACTAGTTAGGCTCAAGGAAGCGAATACACAGATTTCACAGAGTTGAACTAAAAGATATGCATCCCCATGCAGATTTTTCACCTGTATCTTTTTTAAATCTCTTCAGATAAGACATTAAAAACTGCGCTACAGACAGGTCCTTGGGGGGCCCATCTTTCTTGTTCCCTGAGAACTTAGATGTCAGGGAGATATCAGTGTGATGAAAGCATACAGCAACAGGTCTTTGCCAGACAAACTGAGTTATCTACAGACTCAACCTCTATACAGACCCTATAAGCTCCTGTAGGTTCCAGAGGCTAGGGGTCATTGATGGATGCTCCATGTGTGCTCCACTGGGGCTCCAACCCAAGCCTGCAGTCTTGACATGGTGCTCTCAACCCAGATCCTCCCTTGACCAGTTCCTGATAAATGGGAGTGGGGGGATGGACTTTCTCATTTTGAAAATATGCTTCCTCTTTCTAAAATGCTTGCAATTCTGTCCTTCACAATGTTTGAAATGGGGATCTGACCCAGCAAAATACAGTCCTGAAGTCTCACCTCATCCTGAGGTGAAGTACGTAATGCCATGAATCTTTCTGAATATTTTTGTTTCCTTATTTTCCTCTACTACCAAGACAAAGTGGCTTCAAAGTGTTAACTCCAATACAATGTGTTTCCATTTTACGGAGAGACAATAAATCACTAGTAAGTCTTTAGTACAAGACTAATCAATTATTTTACTGTGCTGCAGAGTTCTGGAGATGAATGCATTATTTATTACTGTGTGTTAAAATTATTTATAATCTCTTATCTTAATAACTTCTTATTAAGAAAGGAAAATAAATTCTCTTAATAAGTCTAGTACACACGGTAGCCAATATCCTATTTTATGTCATTGGTTAATCTGCTAATTTACAAACTACCTCGAATTCTGTAATGTGAAAGGAGATTAATAAATTAAAATTACAGAGACAAACTTGAAATACAGCGTAGGCATATAAGGTGTCATGACATAATTGTTTATTAAATCCTTTTTATTTCTTACGGAAGAGAAATTTCAGAGACAATAGTCTTTCTTGCCTCCAATATGTGCCATTCTCTTTGAAACATTATAGCTATGAAATTCTCAAGAACAGCCCTGCAGTAGCAAGTAAGTTTATTCACAGTAGGAAAAAAAAAAAAAAATGGAAAGAAATAGCTTTACAAAATATTTCACATCAGAGCCTCTGTTTAAGCTCATTTTCAAAGAAAATTGTCAGCGTCTCAGACTTTTAGTCTGAATTTCCAGGCAGTGAATGCCAGCCACCAGGCTCAGATGTGGAGGTTTTTAGTGCTGTGAGACTTACCAAGTTTTGTGTAAGGAAAAGCTGCAGGAACAGGCTTGCAAAAATGTTCTCCCATATTTTCGTGTATTCAAAATGACATGCTGTACCTGGCAGCCATTCAGAATTTGACTTCAGCTGTGAGCCTTTGGTAATTAACTAACAGCAGTGAGTTGACTTAAGGACAGAGCAACAGCTTGTACTTTGACTCCAAGGTATAACCCAAAACCTAACTGTTCTCATCCTATTTACTGGCAGGGAAGAGTGTCGAATATCATATGTCTACACCCCAGGCACAAGTGAAAAAAAAAGAGCTTTCATGACATCCTAGCAGGTCATATATGTGAGCCCGAATTCATCAGTCAGGATATCATAAGTTCAGATGGATTTTCAGGGTTCTGACCCCACTCGATAGGTGTTCACAGCAAATAAGTCATATCCTTTTGCACTAATGTTACAGGGCACAGTAAAACTAAATATATCTTACAAGAGATATCCTACCAACACCCTCACGTGCTTTTCCTTTTAAAGGTCAGCCTGTCAGAGGTTAGAATCACATTATTCCATAGAAATAGAGCTGGCTTATATCCATAAGGAAGCTGTGGGATCCTATCTTTGTGGCACCTTTGTAGAGTCGTACAGCTTGAGGGTTTACAAGGAAAAACTCCAGCTGCTGTTGGTGTGCCTGTCTAACCACAGGGATGCTCTTAGTTCACCACTCACCATTCATGTGCTGGAGCTCAGTCATACTTTTGCTTCATAAACCAGAGGCCAGGAAAAACAATGATCTCCAACTACTTTATGCTGTACTGGCAGTATGAAGCTGCCAGCTCAGCTGACCACAAGGGCAGGTTGATGGCTGGCAGCCACTCAACAGCAACACAAACACGCCTAGATTATGGTTGGCAAAGGGAACACAGTGCCAACAGGGGAAAAATGACACTAACTGGGAATTTCAGGTGTTGTATCTATTCTCATATGCTTAGACTCTTCTGCTCCATGTAAAGTATAATTCTTGATCTAAAAAATACTTCCAAAGCTGTTGGCAGTAGTTGGAATGCTAAAGACTCAAAGAATGTGGAATTTCCATAAAATCATTGCACTGAGAAAGAGCACGGATACCTCAGTGGTGTGAGAGAACATCAAGTTTTGCACAAGAAACTACTTCTAAAGATGGTGAAGTACGCATTTTTATGACATTTAGAAGGGAAGCATTAAAGTCCATCATCATGCTTTTCCATCCAGCCACCAAAATTAGAAGGCTAAGTCATTACACAGAGAGTATATGTCAGCAATCCATTTCGCTAAACCAGTCCCAACCTAATCATGAGTACAAAGGGGAAATCATGTTCAGCCCTGTTTCTACTATGTTTGAACATTGTGCTGCAAAAGTGGAACTGCCAGTATGGTACAGTTCATTTCACAGGATTTTGACTCCTCTGACCATGAACCATTTCATTTTGTAGGCCTAAGATTCCGTGAGCCAGATCTTGAAATTTTGTATTTTGGCTTTATGCTTTGGCAGCTAGTAGTCCTAATTCTCCTCCTCTGGCAAATGATCAGCTAGCCAATTTAACAAGCATTTTTCAGTAAATATGAGTAATTAAATTACTCTTTATTCAAAGATAAGATACTTCAGAAGTACTAAGACTTTTTCATTTGCAATAGACAGAAGAGACTAAAACATGAACTGTGTCAGACCCAGGAGCCACCTACATCTGTATCTCATTTCTGAGAATGGGCAGTATTCAATGTGCAGGAAGAGAAAACAGCATGCAGACCCCTGAAATACCATTCCTATTAGCTTTGAAAGACCATACTTTCAAAACATACTTTGAAGATACTTCTTGACAGGTGAAAAATCATTAAAAAAATAATAATTTCTGAAAGGACTAGGGCTAAACAACAAAGGGCAAAAAACAGTGTGATGTCCTAACTGCAACAGAAAACTGGAGCTCTGGGAGCACTGTGCCCAGGGAATATTTCAATAGGCATAGCAGCAGCTGGTCTGGAAATTAACCAGGGTTTGCCAGCATTCACTAGCCAGTACAGACACCTGCACTGCGTACCACAGTGGCACCCTGGCATGTGTGAGAAAATCCTGCTGGTGGTAATGAACCAGCACTTTTTCTGTGGGGCAGCGAGCTGACCTCTGGGCCTTCATGAACAAATGAAGGAGTTCCCTTTCTGTCACGCTGCCAAGATGAAAAGAGAGAGCGGGGAGGCAGGGGCAAGGCACGCGGAGAGAAGCTCGGCCTCCCTGGGGAAGCCTTGTGAAGAACACCTGCTGTGAAACCTGAAGAAACCCTTCCCTTTTCCACGGCTGGCTACCCCGGTGCCACCCCTCTTAGGGGACACCCCTCAGCCTGGCGCCTCGCCTCGCTGCAGCCTCCCCACAGAAGCACAAGAGGTTGTCCTCGGTGAGGCCACCACCACCTGGGCACTGGAGGGAATCAGCTGGCCCTGGGTATGTTTCCTCCAGGCCTCTCTTCCCCGTAAGGGAACGGCACCCTCCAGCACTTCCTCATGGCAAAAGATCCAGCTGACATTGTTCCTTGGACCTGCACCATCGGCTCCCTTCCCTGAAATCCTCCTTTTGTTTGAGAGAGCGTATTTGGTTTGGCTCAAGCAAAGGTTCTCCATCTTATTTAAACACTGGGTTAAAATCTTCCTGACTGAAGGAAGCGAAATGCCAGGCTCGCACTGAAGCAAAGGAAAAAAACACGTGCTTGTTCTTCACATCAGGGATGGATTTCTACCTCAGTCAGTAGTAATAGGAACGTCATCCTCCCCAAGACACCCTCACGAGGAGTGGTCATGCTCCAGGAGCAAAACTGCCCTCACAGCAGATTGCTGTGGCAGGCATGCCACTGCTGCTGCTGGCGGTCATCCCTCCAGCATCTCCCCTGGGGAAACTGGCTCCTCGTCACCTTCACCCCAAAAGTGGGAAAGGGAAACCAAGGCTCTGCTCAGGGGAGAAGCAGCAGGATTTCTTCTTTCCAGCTTGCCCTGGACTCTGAAGCTCAGCCTGGGCCCACCTGTGGTGAATCACACAAAGCAATCAAGTTTCTACTATAAGACATTCTAAGTAAAGGCCTTCAAGTAAGTCATTGTGCAGATGAATCAGACTATGTGACACAGGAGACCTTGTTAGGGCCTCATGGAGAAGACATAGGAGAAAACCAGAAATGAGGTGAATGATTTCAGACAGACACAATCAACAGAGGGAGGACACCCCCTGATCCCCAGATGGTGAATTTGTCACGGCATCTCTGACTGCAGCAGAACCAGAGGAAGAAAGGGAAGGAAAAAATGCTACATCTGAATAAATTAACTAATCTGAATAAATTAATTAATTAGTTTCCTATGTCAGAAAACATCTCTATTAAAAGAAGGTCACCCCTGCTGTCATGTTCAGGAGCAGCAACAAGCCAGTGCCATTTTGTCTGTAGAGCTTGGTCTCTTTGTATGAAACCAGTCCAGAAATGCAGGTTCACGCCAGGCATTGACACAACTCCATGGGATTCAGAGGCCTCCAGACACAGTCCTGTCAAGTGGAATTTTGAAGTGGTGTTGTCTTGTAAAAAAAAAAAAAAAAAAAAGAAAAAAAAAAAAATGTCAGAGAGCTCTGTAGTTTGTTATGTTTGTTTGCTTTCATTGTTTAAGAGGTACCTGAAGTTTTTTTCCAGTACAGATAAATCAGAGCAAAGAGAAGATTTCTCCATGGGTTTAGAGCTGGCTTCAGAGCACTACATCACAATGAGGATAATGACTCATAAGGTAAGTTTATTGCTCTGTCCATCTCCAGCAACTTCAGAATGACAGTGAGGATAAAGTATCTCAAGAATGAAAATGCAGAGAACAAGACCACTGCATTGCACACAAATCCCAATTCCAAATAAACACAGGGGCCTTGGATACAAAAATGGTATTCACTTATGCAGGAAGATCTGCTTTCACCAGATTTAGGCAACCCCTAGCTTTCTGTTGCAACAAATGCTAGCTATATCATGGAGAAGAAGATGGTGATGCTGCAGGCAGGAGAGGGGAGCAGAAAAAGCTGCTGGTAATTGTAGGATGCTCTGTAACACCTATTCCCAAGTATGAGGGACAGAAGGGACAAGAGAGACATGGGGAAGAGAAACACATTACCACATGGCCAGTGGCAGAATCAAGACCTTTCCTGGGCCTTCTCGGGGCTGGTGTGGACTAGAGAAAAGACCTTTTGACCACAGGGAGAGAAAAGATTTATTTTCTGCCAGAAAAATGCTATTTGCACTCTGAATCTGAGGCACTTTGGGACTGTCAGCCCAGAGTCACTGGTCACTGTCACTGGTCACTGATCACTGGCCACTGTCAGCCTAGAGTCACTGTTTGGTCTCACCTCAGACCCCTCTGGTGGATCTCATCCAGCTTTTGCACCCCACCAGTCCCAGGCCAAATAAATGTGTCCTGGCATTACGGCTCTCCCACAGCAGAAGATCCCTTGGAAAACAACCAAGCCACCTAAAAATTCACTTTCACCCAGCAGCTTCTGCCAGACTTGAATGCAATCTGGGGCTTGGAAAACACGGCTTTACTTGTTTTAATTAAAACCAAATCCCTCCACCCAGACTTCCCTCTCCGTCATTCCCTCTCTCTCTCTTTCCCCAACCATCTGACGCATTTTCGCAGACATGTCATCAGACTCCAGTTCAAGGGAGGGGAACGGCCATCTAGTACAGCGTCTTGCATCAGTATCCCTCCCTTCTCTGGGGGATCTGAGATGATGGACTTGGCATGCAGGAGAGGGACTTCAGTGCGAGTGATGGAATACGCATACGTGTCAGCGTGTATGCTGTTCAGAGGGAAAAGAGAACGTGCACCAATGTAAATATCCCTGCACAAGCCCCAGCTTTGCCTGCTGCTTCAGGATCAGGCAACTGCCTCCCAAGCACCAGCTGTACTGCTCTGAAAGGCTGACACAGGTATGAGATAATGTGTGCCTTACTGATAACATCACCAACAACAGCCAGCTCTCTGAGCGCAAACAAGTGAATCTCTACTGATGGCATAAATTGCCCTGTTTAGAGAATAAAACTAAAAGGATTTTGAAATTAAGAAGCAGACTGCTTGTTTCTCCAGCCTAAATTGCTCCAGTTGGAGTGAATCCCAGTGCCTTCCCTCTCCATCGGGCCAGCTCTGCACTTTCAGGAGACTCAGGTTGCACCTGGCCGCATGAACGTGGAAGCTCAGGCCTCAACTTTTGGTTGGAAATCAGGAGAATTTGGTAGTGTCTCCCAGTGAGAATACAAACATTGAAACCTGTACTTGGTGTCCTCAGCAGGCAGCTCTCAATTGTTCAGTCCTTAAAAAAGCCCAGTTGTTTATTTAGCTTTCTAACTGTGGGTTTAAGACCTAACTTTAGACTCCTACCTTGCCAACCCCACCGTTTGTAACAAAACATATATTTTGTCATTTACCTCGCACTCACAAATTGTATTTCAAAACCTCACTGTTTTATTTTAAGACGTGGGAAATACCAAATTTTAGGCTACCCATTAATTATCAGAGAATCATTAGTAAGAACCTAATCATTATAGCAAATAATCCAAAGGTGTATATGTCTAATTAAGCCTATGTGCCTAACAGTTTCTGGGGAATGACACATGTGCGTGCCTTGCAATTCGAGCAGATCCATGAGGCTCACTGCAGCACAACCTGAGAATATAACTGGGGCCAGACTCGTTTCAGGGCCAAACTGGCCAGGGCCCAGAGGCTTTAGAGGAATAACTGCATGGGCCTCGCCCTAGTTTCTTCCTCAAAAGAGTTCTAGGTTTGCATTTTGAAATTAACCATGGATAGAGATTTTTCTACAGCTGACTCTATCCACTGTATAACATAAAGCTGCTTGCTGTCATTACTGCTGCCTGCTTCAATAAGTTTGTTTTAAGCTGTTCCTACATCTATGCAAGTTAAACTGCAAGGACAAGGTATAGCTTGGGTTGCAGTGGGGAAATCTTCCAGCATTGCAGAAAGAGCTCACAACCTTTTTCCAGACATAAAAATGTAGCTGGAGGTCCATGAAAGCCAAGAGCGAGCAGAATGGCAAAGCCTCAATGTTACCATAAGGAGGTTAAGTTTATGCATCACCAAAGTCTTACTGCTTGACAAATTGTCCAGTGAAGCACTCTGCAAATCAAATTACCAGGTACCAGCACCCTATCATAAGAAAACTCTGCCAGCTCACAGCTTCACCATGTCTACACGTTATAGAGACATTTTCTCTGCAATCCAGGTCATGTCTCTGCTCCATAATTGAAGATGATGTCCCAGGAAACCAAGCAGTGGAGTAGACTCTGTTTGCAGCAGTGCTGCCCAGTAGTGTGCAGCTCCAGACGTGGACACAACACAGTACCAGAAGGACCATGGGCTCAGTCCAAAGCTCACTGAAGGACTTTCCATGAAGACTGTGGGTGCTTTTTTACATTTGCTTTTGTAAGGAAATCTGAAAGCAGCCCCAGTATGAATAAGGGTTTGCAGCACAGCAGCTTGATTACTGATCAGTCAAGACTACGTGACGTGTACGGAGGCATACCAAGCCTGACTTCTGATCTGAAATCTCCATTTGTGGAGAACAGAGTATAAAGGATGAAGAAAAATATAGATAAAACTCAGTCAAAGGAAACAGGCACCAGGAAGTCCAGACTCCTAGTTGGAATACTGCTTTGAAAAACATGCTGTTGTGGTTTAACCTGGCCAGCAGCTAAACACCATACAGCCGTTCGCTCACCCTCCCTCCTCCCTCTCTTGGATGGGGGAGAGAAATGGAAAAGTGAAGCCTGAGAGTTGAGATAAAGACATTTTATTAAGACAGGAAACAACAACAACAACAACAACAACAACAATAATAATAATAATAATAATAATAATAATAATAATGTGTATGAAACAAGTGATGCACAATACAATTGCTCACCACCCGCAGACCAATGCCCAGTCTATCCTCGAGCAGCTGCCTCCCCCACCCCAGCTAGCCACCCCTACCTATTGTTTAGCACGATGTCAGATAGTATGGAACACCCCTTTGGCCAATTTGGATCAGCTGCCCTGGGTCTGTCCCCTCCCAGCTCTTGCTGCACCCCCAGCCTGCCCGCTGGCAGGACAGAGCGAGGAACGGAAAAGTCCTTGGCTTGGTGTAAGAACTGCTCTGCAACAATTAAAACATCAGCATGTTATCAGCACTCTTCTCATCTTAATCCAAAACACAGCACTCTACCAGCTACTAGGAGGAAAATTAACCCTGTCCTAACTGAAACCAGGACACATGCACAACCTTTCATTTAGGATTAAAAATGCAGAGTTCAACCTGCTATTGGTAGAAATAAGGCCAGGTCTTCTGTCATTATTGCTTTAGCAGTAGCTCCAGTACACTCCCTCTGAGCTTTACTGGAAATGCTAAATATAGCAGAGCAACACAAATCTACCTAAGCCATATCAGAAGAATCCAATGAGCTTGCTTCAAGGTTTTGATAAAACTAAGGTACTCTGCTCCTGTTGTTACAGTTTTGTTCCACCTGCATGCTCCGAGCTTCTTCCGTTCTTTGATCCAGATCTTCATTTCACCGCCCTGTGCTCTATTTCTCCTATGGCAACAGGAGGAGGAGGAGGGCCTTACAGAGCAAAAGGCTTCATCATCTGAAATCCTCTAATATCAGCCAGCACACAGTCAATCCACCAGCACAATTAAAAACTGAAATGACGCCTGTAACTGAATACCATGACGAAAACAAGCATGCCATTGCGAAAATATAGTTCATGTGCCAGGTACATAATTACAGACATGCACCAGTCTGGCAGCATTTTATGTATTGGTGATAAGATAGGAACAACCATAAAGTTAACTGTGTCTCCACTAACTGTTAAAAGGCTACTAAAGAAGAAATTGAGTTCTTCGACCTCTGTTACTCTAGCTGTCTCTCCAGATTACAAGATTGGTCTCTTCCAGCCTCTAAACCTTCATGTTACTCTACCAAACTACTGTGTACAGCAATTGCAAGTGTACAGCTTAAGGATCACTTCTCCTTAAAACACCCCCACTTAACAAAACATATGGTCACATGGCATCAACATGGTTTAAGCATGTGCCTGGCTGTAAGTATGTCCCTAAGGGTCTTCCTAAGAGAGTCCTAAGCCTATAACTTAAGTGACTTGGTGGTTGCTTACCAGAATAACACATAAATGCGACAGCATTGACCTATGTGCCAGAAACAGTTATAGACAGACCTGTGAGTGCAGCCACGGAGCTATTTCATGGCTTCCCCTTTGGAAATCAGGTTGGCTGGGCCAATATAAAAGTGCAGGGAAAAAAAAATAAAAAATAAAAAATAAATAAATAACAGGCAAAGGAGAAAATAGGAGGGGAAAGCAAAACAAAACAAAAGAAAACACAAGAATAAGAAAGGTGAAAGAGAAAGAGAAACAATTAGGAAATAGTCAGAGGCAGCCAAAGAAGGGTGTTGGCCGAGGAAAAGAAAACAGCTGAGGGAAGTATGCATGGTGCTGTGTCAGGAAGGAAAGTAAAAAAGGCAGATAGGCTGGTCCTTGTTTCAGGAAATGATAAAAGATTGGGGAAATCTGAGTTAGTTCCTGCTTCTTCCAGAAGCTAGCTAAATTCATTGGTCCTGATTAATGAGCAACTTTGATGTCTCATTACCTGTAAAGCAATTGTGATTTAGACAAAGCATCCACAAGGATCTGTTCTTCTATCCTTGCTCTGAGAGAAATGTATGGGGAGGGAAGTATTTTGTCACCCCGCAGGGATTTCAGAAGATAAATAAATGCCTACCTGCCTAAAGCACAGGCAGCTTGTACAGGTACTGGGTGATGGGGCAGACACCGGGGGCATATTCTAAGAGGAAATCTGTTTGCCAGCTAACATGACCTGGAACATGTGAGCTCTGCTCTAAGTGACACCACCTGCAGTACCACCAACAGGCAGCTGTGCAGACACAGGCACGGAGCAGGGTACAGTAAAAGGGCATCTCAGCATCCTCAGTGGATACTCCTTTAATTTGTATAAGGAAACTGAAACACATTTGTAATCATTAAAATATCCAGGAGTATCTTAATGTTTGCTAAAGGACTTCTGTTCTCTTGGAGACTATTTTCTTTCACAGTTACTATCCAGATGGAGGCTTTTAGTTCTGATTTAATCAAAACCTTCACAAAGTTTATCAAAGAACAGCTTCAATCTCTATCCAAGACATTCTCAGAAACCAGCAAGAGTTTGCAAAGAAAACCAGGGAAAAATGTTATGATACTCAAGCAGAACATATTTCTTATTCTTCTCTTGTCATTTTCTAGGCAGGTCTTTATTGAAAGCTGGTCTGCTTCTCATTGCTTCTGGGTTGCCCTTGGAGAATGAAAGGGCAGAGGGACAGAAGATGGTCAGAGGTGACTGAAGACCACACCATTGGGTGTGGATCCTGACCACTTGATAAGAGATTGCTTGGGGGCCTCCAAAAGAGCACAGGAATCCAGAAGGCTGAAGGCATGAGGCACCAACAGCTGAAGTCAACTGAAAAACAGACAACCAGACACTCACTCTGGAAGCTGAAGTATCACACAACTGTGAATCCCAGTTCAAACTGGGAAATTTTTAAAGTGAGAAACCTTCTTCAAGGTGATGCTGCTTTGTGTTCCTTGTGGTGCTCATTTTCCAGATTCCCACCCTTCTAACATTTACTCCAGCTCTTCCGTCAGACGTTTTTTTTCCAGCTGAAGACTCAGGAGACTTGTGTTTCAGTTCAGTGAAAGGAACCTGGACAAACCACGTTTTTTTTTTCTCTCTCTCTCTCTCGTTTTTTTTTTTTTTTTTTTTTTTTTTTTTTTTTTTTTTCCTCTAGCCCTTCATCTCTCTTTTCTATTTGATCTTTCAGATTCACTGCATGTCAGGGAAGTATTGCTGGGACCCCAATATTGATGGCATGCCACTCATGTCAGTAAGGTAATTTTTCCTTTCAGAAGAGGTACCTCTTCACAACAGACACACCACGCTAATACCATTCCTCATGGGCTTCACTGATGCTTTCTTCAGTGCATCCCTTTGAAACTAGGTGCTGACAACCAGTCCTTTCAGCTATCTTTCCATCGAGCTTTGCTAGAGCTGAATTTTCTGATTCCTTTATTCCTCCCGAGGCTCCTCCAGTCTTGCAAGGATTCAGCAATCTTAAATTTAATTTTCTTCCTGCCTAGCCTTGCAGTTTGGTGCCCCTAAGGATTCAGCGAAAAGAATTAAGTCCTTACTCTAAACACCTTCTGAAAGTGTCTGTCTCCCTGTTGACTGATGTTCAAACATAGGCCCCTAAAATCTGCCTAGCTCAGACAAGAGAGTGCACATTTCTGTTCAGGGAGTGTAGGCAAATTCCTTTTTATTTTTTATTTTTTTTATTTTTTTATTTTTTTTCAGGAAAACTGTAGGCAAACTCCAGCAGGATTCAGCACAGACATGGTTACAGATCTGCAGGAGCAACCACTTGCACTGCAGCTTGAGAAGTGGGCTCAGAGTCTTTACAGATCTCCTGGGTGAAGATTTAGAGCAGGAAGATTTTGAGCCCTATGCCAGTTGCATGCAACAGACACTCTTAAATTAACAGCGTGGGAGCACTTGGTGACGTCAGTATGCTTAGCACATAGCATCAAGTTTCTTGAATCCATTGCTGTTGGAGATAGATTTGTCATCAATGATCACCCTGAGGTCCAAGATAACCTTAATTTAACTATGTTCTAAAACTTCACATCCTGGCACTGTGATTATGCTTGATGACATTGCTTCCCTAAGCACATGCAGTATGATGCAGCACATTAATCAAATGGAACAAAAACACTCCCATTACCGTACTGTGATATAGTATTACTGCTCTAACCATCCACAAATTGCGATATATATTTGAACTTTTGTTCAAGTCTTCCTGGGAGAGAAGGTGTTCTGAAACTCCAGGTTTGATAATTTACTCCTTAGGGTTAGCATTGAGGGACAGCTTGGATTTAGAGGCATGTGACTACCAGCATGGGAAGAACAGAATTTTGTCTGCTACAATCTGCAATACAGATTGCAATGACCTTTGGAAGTAAGGGTTTGATTTTCATTTCAGCCTTTGCTTATTACAAGAAACACATTTGATTCTCTGTAGCAAACTTAGCTCCAAGCCTATAATAGTGAGAGAGGCATAAACTACACAAGGTTTCCGTTGAGAGTCCAGAGCAAAGCTGCCTAAAAAAAGTAGCTCAAAACAAGTGCTTAAGTCAAATGGTTAAAAAACGAAGCTCAGATATGTAGGTTTGGTCCAAATCTGAAGACCCCAGAAGTCCTGCAACTTCTCAGTCCATGACAAGTCTGAAGGGAATCATCTCTCGCAGCACTGTCAGTTTCTGAAAACACAACCCTAGTATTTGCTCAGTCCTGCGATTTAAAATCCAGACTGGCCTTTATCCATCAAATGCACTGCAGCACACTCACGCCCTAGCATGTCCTGAAGGGGCTTTTCTGAACAAGAACCAAGAAGCGACTTGAATTCAAGATGAATGAGACAGCTAATCTGTCTTGCAGATTTTTATTTATTTATTTATTTATTTGCCTTGTTGCCCTGTGTGTTCCTAAAACTAATAGAAAAACAGTTGTGTGCATATGTAAGCAGCCTTGAATCAGTGCTTTTCTGCCAGGTTCTTATGTTACATTCTTTTGTGCTACATAGAATTTCCACTAGGACATTTTGTCCCCCAGGCTTCATCAGCCAGTCTATTGCATCCACCCCCGCCCCCTCTGCCTCCCTTTGGTTGCATAATTTTAGCCGGGATGTTAAATTAACTCTCTTCCAGATGAGCTTGACATAATCTTATTTACTTTCATAATGCCTATGCCAGTATGCAAATACATTACTCAGCACTATCGACTCTGCACTTTCACCAAACTATTACTCTTTGTTTTTTGTTTGTTTGGGTTTTTTTGTTTATTTGTTGGTTTTGTTTGTTTGTTTGTTTTAATGATGGTTCACTAAATACCAGACAGGAACATTTCTGTGCCAAACAGCAGAATATTCATGTCTGGCAGAAGTCTGGTGACATTAGAAAACTAAGCCCGGCTGATATTTGTAAGGCTTTAAGGCCAAGTGAGGAAAATAACTTGTTTCCCACCTCCTTTCAAAAGCCTCTCAGCATCTCTCTCTTTATCCTTTAATACACCAGGTCATGGGGTTTTTTTTGGTTGGTTGGTTTGTTTGTTTGTTTGCTGTTTTTCTCAACCAGCTTCTCCAGATCTCTAGGACATGGGCAACCACAATGGTAAAGCTGTATGGATTGTCTTTGCATTTAGTGACGTGATCTCCATGTTTAAACAGCTTCCAGTCTCCCAGGCAGAGAGCTAAGTACTTACAGGAGCTAAATAATGGGGAACCCCATGTCTACATGAAGATCTGTCCTTGGAGCAAGGGAGAGAGATCATCCACGGTCAGACTGTGGCAGTGCTGCCTCCCACATGGGTAGCAATGCCTAACACAGATGTCCATGAGGAAGGGAAACAAGCCTCAGGTGTCTGCCATTCAACAGAGTTAATGTCTGGGTGAAATTTGGGTGGGCTCTACCCTTGAAACTGTGGGCTGTTTTGCCAATCCACCTGAGGAGCTCAGACTGATACAAATGCCTAGCCATAACCAACCTAGTCAGGAAGGGTAAACAAGCCCTCTAACACAAACTACAAGGATCTGTAACCCACTGTAGGAGACCAGTATTTTCTTCAGTAAAGAAGTCACAAAAATCCTGGAGAAACCTGATCAAAGAAGACCTTCTACAGTCTTGCTTCTTATCCGCTGTGAAATACACTTTGACCTATTATGGATTTCCATGGTGCTAAACTACACTTGGAGCTACATTTTTCGTTTGATCCCAGTGCATCTAAAAGCACAAATAGGAACAAAAGGAATTGAGCACAGCATTTCCAGACTGGAAAACAAAGGCACAGCAAGCAAACACAAGGAAGTGAGAAGTGCAGCTTAAATGTCAGAGAACCAACTTGTACAAGTTGCTCTGGTGGGACTGGGGATGATCATGGTCCTGCTGGCCTGCCCATCTTCTTGCAGAGGCTGATGTATGCTCACAGATTGCTTTCTACTCAGGGAGCCCAAAGTCCCTGTGAGCAAATTGAGACACAAAGCACTGGGCAGGTGCCCACGGGCTGCCTTCAGAGCTCTCCGGGCTCAGGCAGCTCTCCGTCCGTTTGAAAGAAGGAAAGCTCATGTTGCCCTTATTTCTTTTGCTAACACCTCAATGGGGAACCACCAACATATGAAAATGGATGAAAGGCTCTTTGGCACAGTGAGAAACAGCACAGCAGCTATCCAGTAAATACTTTGATTTGAATGGGGCTCTGGTCTAACTAACCATAACTAGGCTATTTATGGCACAGTTAAAATAACACTAGACCTTTCACCTGGAATTAGCATTTCTATTATTTTTAATTGTTAACAAACTTTAAAGTAATAAATATTCAATGCTGGAACTCATTTCACTTCTTCTTCAAATGAGGAAAGTTTTTGTTTGTTTGTTTGTTTTGTTTTGTTTGTTTTGTTTTGTTTTTCCTGCAGGCTCATCTTTTTCTCTTTGCTTCAAGTCTGATTACATTTAGCATGGATGTTTCTGATCTACTAGTGTGCCAAGAAAAAGTATTACTTTCTTTTATCCTTAAAACATTCCAAACTCATACTTAACTGAAACTTGGCATGCTGATCAGTTTTCAATAAAGGCTACATATGCTTTGCCAGGGAAGTATATTTAACTAGGGCTGAACTATCTGTTCTGGAAAAAATATCAGATTGTTTGGTGTGTCCTTTTCATCAAATCAAGAGCCTTGACATTGCTTGTCATATGAATGACTTGTGAAAGTCAATTCTGTGTGAACAAAAACAAAGAAAGAAAGAAAAAAAAAAAAAAAAAAAGAAGAAGAAGAAGAAGAAGAAGAAGTGTGGTCTTCCTCTATGCTTGTTACCCCACATTAGTTAATCTGGTTGAAAATCATATCTCAGTGGTAAAGGAGGGAGAAATATTTCAGAGATAACTGAACCAGAGATGTAATGTCCCCAGGTACTACGGGACATACAGGAAGGGGGGTGAACACTTTCTCTAAGACAGCAAATATCCATAAAGCAGATTTCAGGTTTCTTACGTTATGGGAACCAGGAAATACTTTTGTAAATCAGAAAGCTTGAAGAAGGAAAGCAGAGGTCATCTCTTCAGCCAACTGCACTGTAATGGGTTAGAAATTCCACTTCAGCTATAGCTGTTTCAGAACGGCACTGCCAAGGCATTTAGTTCAGCGAAATGTTTTATTTTCAAGGCTTATAATTAGATACAGTAGCAAAAAATAATAAATAAATAAATAAATAAATAAATATTTTT
>CM021797.1:53991656-54010514 GCA_011076525.1 Nettapus auritus | reverse complement strand
AAAAAAAAAAAAAAAAAAAAAAAAAAAAATCTGCTTCTTTCCTGCAAAACTTCCCTGGAAGTGATGGAGCCACCAACACTGGCCTTCTGCAACACCATCAGAGCATTTTTATGCAGAGACTATGTTAAAAACCTGAGAGCCGTTTCCATATTGCTCTCATTAGGAGAGCAAGAGACTGTTATCATAGAGTAATGGACTCCTGCTGGTCCATTAGTGCTGAAGCAGAGCTGGAGGCATTTATGGAAACAATGTGGAAGCCTGATATTTATTCTCAGAGCGGGCAGCATTGATCCTTTCTCCCAGTGTTCTCTTACAATGTCTTTATCCCTGTTCAAATGAGGGGAATATTTATCTAATCATTTCCTCTGCTGGATGCTGGTGCAGTGCAACAGCAGATGTTCCTGACTTTGGCACGGCAGATCTCTTGGAAAGACATCTCGGGTGAATCAGGTCGGCTTACCCACAACGCTGCACTGGAGGAGCAGTGAAAAGATGTCAGGGGCATTGTTTACTGTCCTGTGACTACCCGGCTCATTAGCACAAATTTAATTTAAATACTACTGGTGAAACCGAGAGGCAGTTTACTGCTAAGCCGTCTCTTACTTTCTCCTCATGCAAGCTAAAGCGCATTGTGCACCAGAAGCAGCTATCTCACGTTTTCTGTTTTTCTTGTATCTCACACCTTAATGTAGGTTTTGTTAGGAAGTTTGTTATCAGCTCAGATTACACTCCTTAGAAGCACCCTTTTTATTCAAACAAAAGAAACTCAGAGCTTAACCAGGGAGAGAGGGCTTGGAAAATCCACTAGTGTTGAAAGCTGATTTGTCCTGTGTGGGTGCTGAGACTGACTTACTAATTTCTGCAGCTTTAAGGCTTCTTTGGGAGCAAAATGTCAACAGTTCTTGTACTTTCCAGAGGCTATCGGACAGCAGTGCCTCAAGGGTTTCAGGCAGCTGGTGATGACAGGTTCTGGGTCCCCAGGTAGGGTTCAGGAAGGTGAATTAGCAGCAATCCCAGTACTTCACTGCTTCTTCAGAGCCATCTCCACAGAGGAACTTGGGTTTCCGACCCATACATCTCCCTGTGTCTTCCAGAATACGCCAGATCTATCATGAACCAATGAACACCATCTACTCATTAGCTAAAAGTTGGTAATTTAACAGTTTTTCTCTATTTTTTGTTGACTCCTCCATTGGCTCTAGAAGCATGCAATCTATAAGCACCACGCACATGAAATTCACCAACAAGCAAACAAGAATTATTCCTCTTCACTGTGTGCAAATGAGTTTACTTGCAGGGACTTTGGGAAGGATGCATATCCTGGAGTCCTTGTTTGCACTGGACCAGCTGTGGGACCCAGTTCTACAAATCATTGTTAGAGCCAGGGGAGCGTCTCTATTCAAAGATGGGGTAAGCCCATTAAAACAATGAGGGATAGGGCAAAGGCATTAAAGTAAGAATGCAAAAGATTGAGAAAAGAAGTATAGAGCTCCCACTTCTCAAAGAAAACATTCAGAGTATTTTGCCTCTTACAGAAAGACAGCAACCCTTGGACTGCTGGGAAGACAAAGGGTTGCTGCATGCAAGAGCCTTGGGTGCTGCAGGCTGGTGACGTGGGGCTCAGCACCTCTGGATGTAATGCCTGGGTCTGATGGGGATGTAGCCCTTGGTGGGAAATTCGGTGGAACTAACAGCCAGAGCCCTGCTGAGAATTGGACCCCTGTGATTAAGTCCCACTTAGTCAGAAGCTCTCAAGGACGAAATGCTAGTGGCTGGTATCACTGGTATCACTGGTATCACTGGGTCTTCCCGGCCTCGCTCTTGTAGGAAAGTAAAATAACTACCAGCAAGATATGGTGGGGCTTTCAAAAACCAGGTGAAAACAGATTTGGCCACAGGCACTGCTGGCTCGCTCAGCATGAACACTTATGATCTTAAGTCTGTGTGTGCCATCTGTGTGTGTGTGCACTGCTGCTGCTTGGAACCTGCCTGGAATTGCCCACAGACAGTCTTCATAAATGTGTCCTTTGCTTTGTGTGAATAATCCACACGTGTAACTGCCAGCCGTGCAGGGTTTTACTTCTGTTTGCAAAAAATCACATACCCTGTGCAAGAAGAGGTAAATAAAACATAAGCTTGGTTGTATTTTGTAAGGAGACACAAGCCACAGTAGAAAACAGACGCACATGTGGCTTTCTTCCCAGCTCTCCTCCTGGAGAGCTCCACTGGAGTTATCTGGGAAGATAAGTGCAGTCTCAGAGATACAGGCAGAGCATCCCCTTGCCAGCCCTGAGGCCGCCATGACCCTCCTGCCTTTCCCAAAATCTGCATTCCCCACTCTGCCAGCTGCTCTCACAGACAACCAAAGCAGAGGGGATAAGCCATATTTTGCTGTTCCTGAGAGCCAGTGGGTTGAAAGGTCCACCACCGAGTCTCCATCAGGATCAGCCCCATTAAAAACCTGATTTACTCTGCTCTGTGAATTATCACTGGGACCTGCCTGTAAAGCAGGTTGTCAGCAACAGGTCCTAATTCTCCCAAAAATGAGTGAACAGCATCCGTGGCACGGCCGGGGCTGGTGCCTGCAGGTGGAACTGCCTTCCTCCCACACAGAGCCCGGGCAGCAGGCGTCCTCCTGTCCAAGCACAGCAGGGTCTGGAAAAATGTCACCATGCATCCTGAGGCAAGAGGGACACAGATTCTGTCTGTGCAATTTTCTATCTGAGTTAAGCAATTCCCAAAGTCGGCTTTGAACAGCGCAGAGGCATGCTGTGTTCTGACTTGGTGGAAGGAAAGTTTCAGAGAAAATTGGGAAATGTGGAGAAAACCAAGAGTTAGAGGAGTCGCTGACTGGCCAGAGACGGCATATTAAAGGAAATCTGTCTTAAGGAAACTATATTTATGTTGCTGTGCAGGCTAGGAAAGTAGTGAGTAGCTGCAAATTTAATGCATTTAATCTTCACATTAGGGACTATTAAATCAGATTGCCTTTCGTTTAAGGGAGAGAAGAGAAGAACTTACAGCTTGTGCTCGATTACAGAAAAATAACGTCTTCACCTTTATGGGGGTGTCCAAAAGCAGGTGTCACTGAACATAACGATGCCGTGCTTACACAGCCCAAAACTGAGACTGAGATGTAAACAGACCACATCTTTCTTGTATGAACTCACACATACCTCACACATATCCAGTGGAATTACCACGAAACAAAGTCTGTTTTAATGAAAAGCTGCAAAAGCCACCTGCACTGTGCTCAGGCTTTCTCTTCCTGACACCAGCAAAGCCCTGTCACTGACTTCGCATAGGTCGTGTCTGCTTTTGAAGCTTTCTGGGTCTCGTATTTCTATTAAGGGATGCAATTTTAATTGTTTAGGAGCTCTGTAAATTAACATGCACACCGACAGGGAACAAAAGAAGAACAAATGATGGGGGAAAACCTTCAGAGACCTGCAGGCTCCCACATCAGGAGCTCTCCCTGGGACTAGGCTGGAGGGGGGATTGATGAAGGGCTAATTGATGAAGGGGTCGTCCAAGAGAGCGAGGGAACAAGCCCCGGACAAAAATCAAAGCCAGGAGGTGCCAGGCAGGGAGCACCCAAGAAGTCCTTGGGCATCCCCTGGCAGCCTTCATCCCTCCGCATTAATCCTGTTAGGATTAACAGGGGGGCTCCTGGTACATCCAAGATGTGGATTTTGTGGGGGAGGAAAAAAAGAAGAAAATAAAAAATAATAAAAAACAGGCTATTTTCTAGTGCCAGAGTTATTAATAATTAACATTTATAACACGGAACTGGTAAAACCAGTTCGCTAAAATAAAGCCGGGCACTCCGCGGTTATTTTGGGGTTCAGGTTCAGCCATCGACGGCTCCCGGCCGGGCAGGGACCGCTCTGGGGGGGTCCCACGAGACGGGACGGGACGGGACGGGACGGGACGGGACGGGGGTACGGCTTGGACCCGCACCTGCCCCGGGGGGTCTCCCCGTGGGGATAAGCGGGGGCGAGGGCGGCCGAGCGCGGCCAGCTCGCCATTGCCCTCTGCAGGAGCCGTGCGGCCTCTTCCCAACCCCCCGAGTCGAGGCTTCCTGGGGGGTTCTGTGCGCTTTTACTCATTGTAGACATTTATTATATTATTTTTTATATTATTGTTTTATATTGCTGGATTATTATTATTGATTTTTATTATTGATTTTTTTATTATTGATATTATTATTATTATTGTAGTTAGTAGTATATCTGTTTTTTGCCTGCTTTTAACGCCGACGGTATGCAGCGTTGCCCCCGTGGGCTGCGGGACGGGGGGTCCGGGCGAGGGCTGCTGAGGGAAAGGAGGGAGGAGGGGAGAAAATTTGGGGATGAAAGAAAGAGAGGTAAAGGGAGGAGGGGATGGGGGAAGGGAAAAGGGAGAAAGCGGGTGGGAAGGGAGGGGAGAAGGGAAGGGGAAAAGGGAGAAAAAAAAAGGGAAAGGGAGAAAAAAGGGGAAGGGTTATTTAATAATTTTATTTTACTTTATTGCATTTTATTTTAATTTATTTTACTTCATTTTATTTTACTATTTTATTTTTTTAATTATACTTTACTTGATTTCATTTAATTCCATTTGTTACGCTATGTTATGCAGCTCCGTCCCGTGCCGTGCCGTGCCACCCCCGGGCGGTCTCTCCCCTTCCCCCCCGCGGTGCGCGCTCCCGCAGCCCATCCCTCCCGGCGGGAGCGCGCCCCCCCACCCCGCCCCGCCCCGCCCCGCCCCGCCCCGCCGAAGGTGCGCGAGACCCCGCGGCGCGCGGGCATCCCCGACTCCCCCCTCCCCTCGCTAACGTCAGCTCCCCGCCTGCGTCACGCAGCCAGGGGCGGGGCGAGGCGCGAGCTCCCCCCCTCCCCTCCCCGCCCCCCCGCGCGGTCTCCCCACGTGTCAGTTTGTTTTCGCCGTCGCCACGGCGACGGTGGGCGGGGCTTGCGCGAGGTGAGGTTATAAAAGGGGCGGAGGCGGCGGGCCGCGGGCAGTGCCGAGCGGGGCGCGGCGGGCGGCGGGCGGCGGCTGCGGAGCGCGGTGTCGGCGCGGCCCCTCCCTCCCCGCCCTCCCGGCTTTCCCCTTTCCTCCGCCGCCGGTTCCCCCATGGCCGCGGCTCCCCGGGCGGCAGCAGCAGCAGCACACCGCTCCGCCGCCCTGCCGCTGCCCCCGCCGCCCGCCGCCGCCTGACGCCGCCGGAGCGGTGCCCCCGGTGCCGTGCCCCCGGTGCCGTCCCGCAGGCAGCCCCGCGGCGGGTGCGCGATGGCGCTCAGCGGCACGCTCCTCCCCTCCATCGCCACCTTCGCGGCGGGCGCCGCGGGCCGCGACAAGGCGCCGCGGCCGGCGGGCCCCGGCAACGTGAGTATCGGCGGGGCGGGGGTGCGCGGCGCGGTGCGTGGCGGTGCCGTGTGGCGGTGCGGGGTCTGAGCCGTGCCCGTGTCCCCGCAGCGGTGGCGGGAGGAGCTGTCGCAGCTGAAGCGCCCGGCGCTGCCCGCTCGTCCCGTGGAGGCTCCGCAGCCGCCGCCGTCGGAGCTGGAGGCGGCCGCCGCCGCCGCGCTGGGTCCCCGCCGCGACGCCGAGGAGTTCAACGAGCTGCTGGACTTCGACTTCATCCTCTCCAACTCGCTCATGCACCAGGAGCCCGCCGCCGCCGCCGCTGTGGTGGTGGCACCCGCAGCAGCAGCCCCGGCCCCCGCCGCCAGCCCCTGCCCCTCCGGGCCCTTCGCCTACCCGCTGACCCGCGCCGAGCCCGGCGGCCTCCTCTACGGCGGCGGTGGCAGCCGCGACGGGGCCCCCGCTGCCGGCCCGGCCGCCGCCCCCTTCAACTTGGCCGACATCACCGACGTGTCGCCCTCCGGAGGCTTCGTGGCCGAGCTGATGCGGCCCGACCTGGACCCGGTGTACCTGCCGGCGCCCGCCGCCGCCCTGCCGCCGCTGGGCAGCCTGCAGGGCAAGTTCGTGGTGAAGGCCGTGGGCGACTACAGCCACCCGGGGCTCAGCCCCAAGAGCGGCCCCCCGACGGCCCCGCCGCCCGGCACCGAGGGACCCGCGGCGCCCCCCTACAGCCCCCTGCCGCGGATGTGCCCCAAAATCAAGCAGGAGGCCACCCCGCCGTGCACGCTGGCCCCACCGCCGCCGCACGGGAGCGGTCCCCGAGGAGCCCCCCAGCACGACTTCGCCATGGGCCGCCTGCTGCCCGCCCGGACTACGCCTTCGCTGGGTCCCGAGGAGATGCTGAGCAGCAGGGACTGTCTCCCCACCGCACCGGGGCTGAGCCACCCACCTCTGCCACTGCCCCCGGGGTACCCCCCGGCCCCCGGCTACCCCGCCTTCATGCCCGAGCAGCTGCCCCCCAGCACGCTCCAGTACCAAGGTGAGTCCCTGTGCCTGCCTCCTTGCCCTCGGCGGCAGGTGTGCCATGTGCCCGCGCCAGCACCGGCCGTGGCGGTGCTCACTCTTCGCCCTCCCTGCCTCTTAGAGCTGATGCCACCGGGGAGCTGCCTGCCCGAGGAGACCAAGCCAAAGAGGGGACGCCGGTCATGGCCTAGGAAAAGGACGGCCACGCACACCTGTGACTATGCGGGCTGCGGCAAAACCTACACCAAGAGCTCTCATCTCAAGGCGCATCTGAGAACCCACACAGGTGAGACCCTGCATGGGATCACCGGGCTGCTGGGAAGTGGGGCGAGCTCCCTCGGACAGCGGAAAGGAGCAGGGGGTGGACAGGAGGAGAGCCCAAAGTAGCGAGTCCTAACCCTTCTCTGCTGGGTTTCTGTGAGTGTTTCTTCTCCCCTTGGCTATGTTAAGTCCTGTGCAGTCTTTGCTTACTGTCTCTGTGTTTCACTTAATGGTGCAGAATGACTCAGATGTGGGAGAGGGTGGGTTTCTTGCCGAGGCAAAGTTTGTTGCTCTTCTCTTGCTGTGCGTCTGGCTAATTAGCAGGTAGTTGGAAGTCAGCTGGAATTTGTTGCTGTAGATGTTGTTGGCCCACTTCAGAGAAAGGAGCAGACCTCTCGCTAAGATTCTGCTTTCTTTGTTCGTGGTTAAGTGCTTCATACACAACCCTCTTGTCTTGGCTTGCTCTGGTGCAAGGGATCCTGTAGCTGACAGTGCCTTTAGCTATAACTCACCGAAGCCTTGACACCTCTGCGAGCTGCCGTTCCCTGTCTGAGCCCAATGGTGACAGGCTCCGTGCGAGTGAGGCTGCAGCTGTGTTGGTGGCACTGCCGGGAGTGCCTCGCCTACGTGTGGGAGCGCATCTGCCCCAGGGTTAGCGCCAAAGAGACAGAGTTTAACAGCTCGCTGGTGACTGCTAGAATTCGGATAAAATCTGCCAAAGTACGCATCCGAGCTCGAGTTCAAACTTCAGCCTTACAGCTGAATGCTGTATTGCAATAGCTGAGCTTGTGAAAGCAGGTACATCATGCACAGTTTCGCCAGTGCAGGCATTCCGTAACAGTGATTAAATAACCTGGGAATTTGCATAATTTAAATCCCGGGACTGTGGGTTTGATTCAAAACTTTCTCCTGAAGAGGAGGTGGGAAAGGGAGAAACAACAGCTTAGTGGTTAGGCTACGTGTTCAGCTAACGGCAGCGGGAAGAAAAATTGGTCAAGTGAACAGTTCTTCCTGCCCATCCCGAGACTGCCAGCGTGGTCTCCAGGATGTGCAGGACCGAGTTTGTAATTGTCAGGGAAGTTTGTCTTGCAGTCAACAGCAGTTTTGCTGTTGTGAAGACTGAGAGATTGAGCTCTTAATCGAGCTGAGCTAATGAAAACAGTTTCCAACTGGTTTTAATTGAGACCTACAATTATCTAAATGCATTATTTTTTTTGCTGAGCTATTTCTGGTTGATATTTGATTGTGTAACGTTAGCCAGCAAAAATACAGTCGTAACTGAACGCCTGAATTCTAAATCCTCGTGTACAAGACAAATTTAAGTGAAGATTTCAGTGGTGTTCATGCTGTGTAATACCTGTAATGTCTTGAAAAGACTGTTAGTCTGCCAGTAGTTTGTTTACAACCCCTTCAAGAACTTTGTTGCCTTTTGGTACTTTTTCTGTTTTCTTCTTGAAAGTCAGGTGTTAGCAGTGGAGTGGAAACAGAGGTAGCCACAAATAAACCTTGCTGACATATTGTTTCTGGTTTTTAAAGGTGAGAAGCCTTATCACTGTGACTGGGAAGGCTGCGGATGGAAGTTTGCCCGATCCGATGAACTTACTCGCCACTACCGAAAACACACGGGCCACCGCCCTTTCCAGTGCCAGCGGTGTGACAGAGCGTTTTCCCGGTCGGATCACCTCGCCTTACACATGAAGAGGCACTTTTAATTGGAAGCAGTGGATCTTTCCCCAACTGCCTTAGAGATTCAGTATTTACAGCACAAGGACTGTCTTCCGCAAGAAGGGGAGAACCCAGTTTAAGCACTACACAGAATCAAGGTGAAGTCTTCCAAAGAGTGGAAAGAGGGATAATTGCATATAGACATTGCAACTTTTTTTTTTATATGTATACATTTAAAAGAAAAACAAAAACATTGGGGTCAATGACTGGATCTTCTATCATTCCATTTGTAAATCCAACTTGAATTATTTCCGGACTACAAAATGCCAAGGAGTGACTGGAAGTCACGGATATCAGGGTTAAACAGACTGTGTGTAGTTCGGAGGGTGGGGATATTACACAGGGAAATGACATTCCCTTAAATTTTCTTTCAATGCAATATTAGATGTAAATGTCATCTTGTACTTTCCTTTTTTTTTTCCTTCTAAAAGCCATTACGATGTTAGAAGAGGAGGAAAAATTCAGGTACAGAGTTATGTTTTAAAAGCCTATTTCATGGTGCTTAGTGACTGTTGGTTTTAGAGGTACCAAAAACAGGAAGCCAAAGTTCTCAAACTGCTGCATATCTGACAAGGAAATATTTTTGTCTTCCGATCGCCAATTATGACCTAAATCAGGTAATTAATCCTGGTTTATCTTTTTTTTTTTTTTTAAGAAAATAACTTTATGCAGACAGTCTGTAATGCACTGTGGTTTCGATGTGCAATAGTTTGTACAATGGTTTGTTCCCAAATATGCCTTAAGCAGAACAAATGTTTTCTATATAGTTCTTTACATAATAAATATGTAATATAAATTTAAGCAAACTTCTATTTTGTATATTTGTAAACTACAAAGAAAAAGGACATTTTGGAGTTTGTATTTTGCATATTCAAGCAGAAAATAAGTTTTAAATAAACCTATAATATTTTATCTGAATGGCTTTTGTAATTTTCTTCTGTGCATGGATATGTCCAAAGAAAGCTTAGGTGTTTGTTAGTGGTTGAGTTTCCTAAGGCAGAGGGGGTGGTGAGGGCTTGTAGCCTCAGGACTCTGAAAGAGATAGGATAGATAAGTGCAGTTCTGATAAAAACACGTCAGTCGAGGGGAAAAAAATGTGTATTTTTTTTGGTACAAATACTGATGTGCCACTTACCAGCATCATGAAACATTATAATTTTTAAGGTAACAGTTATCTGTTACAGGGCATGTCCATTTGGTACATTAGATTTTGCACATACAAATATAACAAATTTTAGATTTTTTTTAGTGGTCTTTTCAGCATGCAAGACTTCTAGCTTCATTTTCTTGGGCTTCTCAGTTAAGCTTGTATAATTCCTGTCACTTTCAAGTGAATGAACAAGGATCAGCTGAGTAACATAGTGAAGGCTAAGCATGAATTAAGGAATAACATGCATGCATAAAACACCTTTAAACTAGATGCAGTCTTATTTAATTTGAAGCCTGCTCTGTCCTGGAAATTCCATAAGCCAACAGTATGTGAAGAGACAAAATTCCTGTAGGAGTCCTAGTATACATATGTAACTTGGGAATGTTGACCATGCAGAATCTAGATGCACATTCGGGATGTGTTGCTGCCAGTTTTCCAGTGTACCTTCAACTGCACTTGCTTTTCTGCAGTCGATGCAGCAAGCCCATTGCATGGCTTGGGTAGTTAGCACTTTTGTTGTAGTTGTCCTTAGGGACCTCGTTGCTCTACTTTCTTTACAGACATGTAGCAATAAGATGATTTCAACATGAATACTCGCTGAATAGGACATGCTTTTCTAACTACTCTTTGTAAAGAGAAGGCAGAAGTGATCCTTCCCCCTCTATTTTAAAATGTCCGTCAGCCAGGAATCTGTGTGTATGTATATAATGCTGAATAAAGCTGACCGTGGAAAATAAGTTACAGCCAAGAGCCATTCATATTTTTGCAGCAGTTAAAGCAGGAGTTGTAATATCAACTTCTTGTTCCAAATGTCCCATTAAATTCCACATTTCTTTGTGTTCTTTTTGTGGTGACTGGCACTTTTTCTTTCTAAAGCTATCTAAGTCCCATGATGATGCCAAAACTATTTCTCACCCCATATCTCCTAGGCAGGCTTTGTTCACCTGAAGCTATTTAGTTGGTTTTGTTCATAGGTAACATGGGGAGCAGGGAATGTCTTGTTTGGTTTGCAAATATCAGCTATTTAAAGCTGAATTAAAGTTATGAGTCATCCTGAAGCTTTTTTTCTTTTTTTCATGTGGAAACTTAAAAACAGTAATTTCTGACATTTTTCTGTTGCTTTGGATGATAGATCCTAGGGAAGATATCCGAGGTCAGTGCTGTAGCTGACCTGGAGTGTTCTGTCTCTAATGCTGGCACACGCTTGGGTAGCCGTAGGATCACCTTTGTAGGACTGTTCTTCAGGATGTCTTAAATCTGTGCAAGGTTTATGTCCTAACACATCCATACATATTGAAATCTGTAGATTTCATTTGAGAAACTTGTTGGGCTCTTTTTGTTTTGTTTTGCATTCCCTGTGTCCTGTCATTATAAAAACTTAAGAGTTTTAGAATGTTTTCTAGCATTTAGTAATCTGTATCTGTTAATGCCAACTTCAGTTTCTCTTTGATGGTTTTATAGACCCTAGGTTTATAGTTGCACAAACAATAGTGTTCTTGAAATGGGGCTTTGTTCTCTTCTCCCACAGTATTTTTTTTCCCCTGTTCCTAACTCTAATCTGTCCTCATGTATGACTTTCTTTCCTGAGCTAAACAGATACAGTTGTAGCTTGGTATTTAAAAAGAAATGCTGCTGTTCCTTTAACCATTTCCAAAATGCTATTCCTATACTTTTGGGACAGGAGCCAACAGTCAATTTTTGCCGCACAGTATGCAGCCCGGCAGAGGCAGTGCTTGTTCTTAAGGAGGTCTCTGGGGGAAATACCAAAGCGAGCAGTCATACCAGTTGTGCTCTGCTTGCATAGGTAGAGCTACAAATAGCACGTCCTGTTCGCCACCTGCTTCATTGTGTCGGTTCTCCTGGAACTGCACTTAGGTGCAAGATCATAAATGGATGCAGTGGAGCAACACATAAATCAAAAGTCGTATCTAGTAAAGCGTATGTAAAACACCAAGCAGTCTTGTAAGGGTGTCTTGAAAAACGAGATTTGTTTAGCATTACTAAAGTTATATTCATGAGCTGCTTCGCTCAGGCTTGGGCGTCTGGAAGCTGGGTTTATTACGGGTGGCCTCTCTGACATAGGGTGAGCACCTCCGGAGCTGCCCCAGAGCATGACTTTAGCTATGGAAGGGAAAAGCTCCCCGGGCAGAGAATGATCTCTGCAGCCATCCTTAATTCTGCTCACTCCTCGCCCAAATCTCTTTCTCGAGCACCTTTAACGTGTGAAGATGGAGCTGTTTTAAACAAGATGACACACGTCTGCCTACCGGGTGCCAAGTGTTCAAAAGTGGCATCAGAACAAAAAGCTGCTCAGAGCTGCAGCGCTTCTGTGCACTTGTCTGCTGCGCACCGCGGGGCTGGAAGCTTCATGCGCTTCAAACTCCTTTGCAGAACGCAACCTGGTACAAATACCTTCAGCTTTCCCCCATCACGTGGAGCTCTGCTTTGAAAAGATTTTCTTTCTCCCCCCATGGAGTTTACCAACCCCTGCCACTGCTGAAGTCAACTGCGAATCTCGCAGGGATTTATATTAAGCTGATATGAATCAGTGAATTTCATTCCCCTTCTCTTTAATAAGGGGAGATCAGAGACTCCTGCGGTTAATCACCCCGAGTGCTAACGGTTCGACTGAATTAGTTTACACAGGTTTCCTATGGGAGTGTGCTCGGCGTTAGAGCTAGCCTGCTCCCATTGAAGTCGCTGGCAAGCGCTTTAACGGCATCTGAGCACAAGAATTTCCAAATTAAACCCATTGCGTACTGTGTTCATCCTGGGCTTTCCTCCTCTTTGGGTCCAACTCGATTGTGTCAGCTAAGGCACCAGGAGAACAGGAACATGTTGCAAATGTGTACAGCTTGCACAGATTGATATTAATGATGCTCAGGTCTGGGAAGGGTCTGGATGCAGTAGGAGCGTTTGTTGGAGGAATAGCAGAATGCACGGTGATCGAAACTCGCTTGGAGAGGAAGAAGAGCACCAACACCACCACAAACAACAACAGCACGTGTTGACCTGTACTTGCCAGGAAAGCTGCCCAGATTACATATCTGTGTGTAGGATCAGTGGGTATATCTTTGGAGACCAAGGAGATCAGTATGTACATACAAGAGGGGAAGGCCCATCATTCACCGAAATTTAATTGAGGTCACATTGGCTTCGAGCCACAAGGTAACACACCCACATTCCCCTGTCTGCAGTACACCTGGATGACTCACGTTTCGTTGTCTGCCCTCCTCTCCTCTGGTGAATTACTGGGGGACATTTCCATTACCGCTGAGGGCCTTGCCACCGAGTGCAGAAGTTGTCTCTGCGGCATGGAAGTGGGTGGTGGTGGTGGTTCCTCAGCCTTGTTCTCCACCCTGGCTGCAGATAGGTATCTGTTAGACTCCTTTTCACCTTTGGATGCTTACCTGTGAGCCCTCGGGGCTGGAACCTTAATTGTGTGAAAGACAGGAGGGGAAAAAGTGGGTTGTGCTTTACGAATGTTTGTTCTATATTTAGAGTATGAGTGCCCTAGGTTTTATGGAAGACGAGTGGCCATAGCAGCTGCTCCCGTGAGGTACCTGGCAGCAGGATCTTCTCCCTTTGGTGATGCTGTCTGAACTCTGGAAGCTGTGGCTCTCTTTGTAACAGAGACAGTCACTTTCACAGGTCACAAACATTGTGACACGTTTGTTAACAAGAAGCTGAAACACCGAGCTCTTTTCACTCAGGAGCTTGTATGAGCAGAAGCGTAATCATGTGCTGCTATCACCTCAACAATCTTGCTGCAACTGTAAAAAAGTTTCGCATCGTTTTACTCAGGGTACAGCGTGCTTGTTTATCAAGCACAAGCTAAGGCTTGCTTAAATCTTGCCATTCAAGTTCTCTGCTATTACTCTTTCCGTCTTTATTCAACAAAATGATAGAGCTGCCCTGTACCGGTTGGCTGAAGACCCTTCTTTTTAGAAACAGATATCCTGCAGTTGTCCAGAAGGATTTCCCCCACTGTCCAAAACATCACACTGCAAGCAGAGAAGTTTATTTACTGGACGCTTCCCATATGGTGTGTGATGTCTGTGGGCATACATCCTTGTGTCAGTGCCTTCGTGGCTGGCAGGAGTGTAGCGTCAGGTCTGCTTCTTCCTCCCACCCCTAGAAAGACATGGGAAGGAAAATTGGCAGTGCTGGCTCAGGGAAGCAGGCCTGGAGTTACCACGTGGAAAAACTTGTCTCCCCAGGCTTTTGCCACCTGCCCACCTGTGCCTGCCATGTGCTTCCTACCATGCGGAGGAGACGTTGCTCACACATTAAAAAGGCATTTCTCAAGGTTCCTGCGTGAGTTTGATGTGCACACTGGGCCCCTGGGAGGGCGCCACGGGCGTCAGTGCTGTTTGATGTCCAGATTCTGCTAGGATACTCCAGCAGAATGGTCTCTTTGGGGCCTAGCATCCATCATCGTTATGTTCCCCTTTTCTGATAAAATGAACATTGTATGTTAATATGTTGATAAACTACTGGGGCAACTCTGACAGCGATTACTGAAGCGTGTTGGAATTCACTTTCTAAGCTCTGGATGAGATCTTGTTCTGTGTTTAGGCTCCAAACATACTGAGTCAATAATGCTGTTGGCTACTCAAGGAGGCTACCCAAAGGGAAGTGTTTGTCTTTGCACTGGGATGCACTAGGTTTGGCTGTCCTTTCCCAGTTCCTGCATCACACTATTTCAGCAACAGGTTTCTCCTGCCCAACGAGGAATGGCTGAGTTTGTTGGCCGTGCAATGGGTTATTATTCGTGTTACCAAATATCAAGAAGTTTTCCAGTGGAAAGCAAAACATTTTGCTGCTTTCAGCCTTCCCGCCTCCCCAGTAATTGCTCGTGCTCTCTTCAGCCTTAGAGAATATTATAATGTTCCTGTCACCTGTCAAAGATGTTTTACTACCTTCCTTCTGTAAACACCTTCTAGCCAACATTTGCTTTGACAAAGTTCCCATGTTCACAATGTAAAACTTACTGGCACGGTTTCGTATGCAAAGAGACTAGCTCGCTAATTGCTACGGTCGGGGCAATGGGTTCCCTTTAGCCCTGTTGTCGAGGAGCAGAGGGCAGAGCGGTGCCCAGCCAAGCCTGGCCACGGGCGTCCTGCCTCAGCCGCTGGCCAGAAACCTACCAGTGAGGCAGGGTTACCCTGGCAGGGACAGCTCTGGAGTAACCCCTCCTCGCTCTCCCTGGAAAATTCCCTCCCAAGCCCCGATGATTACAGGTTTGTTCAGGCTCAGAAGCTTGAGGACCGTAGATCCCTGTCAACCCCATGTTTGCTTTGCGCTACTTGCTGTTGTAGCTCTGCAGATTCTACTTACTCAATAAATATTTGATCCCCTCTGGTGCCGTGCTGAGCTCCTGGCTTCAGAGAGCCTTTGTGGCAAGCAGTTTCACAGTTAGTTATGAGCTAGCCTAAAAATAAAGGTGGGGGTAGAGGAGAAGAAAGTATTTCCTTCCTTCAGTTTCTGAGGCTGCCACCTTCCAGATTCCTACCATTTCCTCTTTTCTACGTACTGCAAGCACAAGAGAGGGAAAGGATGTATGCTCCTGCTCTCAATCATCCCTGACTTCGTTGTTTACTGCCAAAGGCTGGAAACATTCATCTTCAGTTGTACTTTTTAATGAATTTGGGAAGAGAAAGTAAATACGAAATTTTTACATATGTGCATTTTTACATATGGATGAGTTCATCTCGTCTACTGTACACTGGATGAATGCCAGGAGAAATTAGCCTAATATGATATTTTGATATTTCAGTCAATATTTAAAAGATGTTTTGGCGTTTTGTTTTTTGTTTTTTGTTTTTTTTTTTTTTTTAATCACCATAACATTTGAGAAGCCCTTGTCCACTGGTGTTTGCTTGTTTAAGGCTGGGCAATTCTTTGTATTTTATTCAAAACAAAACAAAACAAAACAAAACAAAACAAAAAAACAACCCCTCCCCCTCCCCACACACACTTTTTATAATTTTCACTGGGTCTTTGAATCTTTGCAAGATGTGATACCATTGGTTAAAACATCTCCCCCCTCATGTACCCACACATCCACATGGGTTTGAATAACTCATTATTTACTTACATTTATTACTAAGGCATTGTTAGTAATTCTTGGGTTTGTCTATTTGCTCTCATTTATTGTTACATGGAAAGGGAAGCTGACTGCAGCAGTGTTCATTGGTGCATATCTAACATTTCTGATATTAACTCCAGCTTTTTCTCTGGATTACGTTTCCAGTACCCTTTTTTTCTGCATGTCTTTCCCTGTTGTGTCCTGGATTTTGAGGAGCAAGTGTCAAAAAACTAGCTTCCCTTCGTACCAGGTTCTGGAATCCACTCCAGGTGACAGAATGAGCTTTCTAAGAAGCAATCAAGGTGAATTGTAGCTGTCTGGGAATCTGACTGCCTCATTAGCAAACCAAATTCTGATGGTTACAGGTAAATCCCCTTGGTGGGATGAGGTTTTGGTTTATGCTGATTTGGGGCTAAGCAAATGAACCGCATAGGCAAATCCAAAGCATTATAAAAATAGGCAGCACTTTGAAAAAGTTTAAGATCTGAATCTTCAGGGTCCAAAATTGGAAGCTATGTGTGAATGAGGTAAAGGAGTGCAGGAGGAGAGGTATCGGAGTATAGAGAGCAGAGGAACAATTCATGTATTGCCCAAACCACTGGGTAAGTCAGAGGTTTTGTCTGGCTGGCTTCACCCAGCATTTTGTTCTGTGCTAAACATAAGATGACAGAGTTTACATTTAATAACTTTTCCCAAGTTAGTCATTTGAATAAGTATTGACCATCCATGGACACATACTCCAAGGGGGCACAGAAGCACACAAGGCAGAAAAGGCAGCTCTCCATCCACTTTGTGTACATTGTGCAGAAAACCTGAGGCACAAATTTCCTCCAGCACAGGGAAGTCACTCTGCAGATTGCTCGGTCATGTGTCCTAGTCCGCCACTATACACTGGAAGCATTGTGGCAGCAAAAAGACAAACCTCCCAGGACAGTTGCAACAATGTGGGTGCAACAGCTGCACCCACACTGCCCTCCGTCTCTCTTTTCAGAGGCGGACAAACAGAGAGCACTCCGCAAGATGCTGGTGGCTGGCAGCACGCGGGGCTCTGAGGGCAAGGCTCCTGAGAGAAGGATGTGAAAACAGAAGAGGGGTTGGGAGGAAGAAAATTTGCAGACAGACGGAATGGCTCGGCAATGCCAGAGGGAATAATGGAGCAACAGCTGTTCTGATTTCCTCCCCCTTCGTATATAAATGAATCAAAACCAGAGCTGTTTTGAGTTGGAGCAGATGATGATTCTTTGAAGTGCACTGGGTCTGCTGTTGTTATTCCAGCTCTCATCTTTTTCTTTCTCTCTCTGTGCATTTTGCCTTGCCAGTTTAGTGCAAGGGAATTTGCAGTTGTGCTGCCCAGCCAAGATAATGCTTTTGTTTGGGAGTCAGAGCTTTCACTTCACGGCTGGGTGTTGTTATCGAAGAGCCAGCCCTTGGCGTCCTGCAGATTATGTGAAGTGACAAAATGCATTGCTGGACAGAGGAATCAAGATGAAGGGCTCGAAAGCATGAGAAGAGAAATCAGAAATCTGGGAGGAAGGGGGGCTCACTCGACAGCTTGGCAGGTGCCCCCCATGTCTGCTGGATGCAGTGAAAAGGCAAGTCACACGTTCAAGCCCCGTAGGGCTTCATCTTCTTCCCTTTGTTGCAGTGAGGAAATCGTATAACATGGACAGGATTTTCAACTTGGGGTGTGTGTGAAAGCTCAGATTTTTCTTCGAATTCAAATGACATAAAAGTTCAAGAGGTTCTCAGTGCGCTGGATCCTCATTACTTAGTATGCACAAGCAGGTTCTCAGGTGGTGAGGATTCACAGCGGCAGCAGGAAGGAGAGACTGGAGAATGCAAATAAAGATGTGCCCACCTTGTGATACTTCATGGTGATGGAAGGAACGAGTCCAAAAGAGAACAGGATCCTAAAATCACAGTGTCAAAAAGAGGCTGTGGTGAGCTTTTGTTACTCTGAAGTGATGGACTGTACAAAACTGCAGGCAGGTTTCTTTGGTTTGGTTTTGTTGGGTGTTTCTGTGTGTGTGTGTGTGTTGGTTTTGTTGTTGTTGGGTGTTTTGGTTTTTGTTTTGTTTTTGTTTTTATTTTTCTTTCATACTCTGTTGCAGATGTCTATTTCTGCTCTGTGTTTTTATTTATTTATAGGCATCTATATGGCACTCATCGCCATAGTATCTGGGCAAATCTTCTTTCCTTTCTTGTATCAAGTAATTAAATCTATACAAAATACATATGTTCTTGGCAGAGAAAAAAAAAAAAAAAAAAAAAAAAAAAAAAAAAAAAAAAATTAAAAATTAAGCTCTCCTTTTGGAAGGGTTTTTTGCCCTGCAATTCAACACTGTTTTTGCAATGCTGTATCTTTCCTCACACACACAAGCAGGGAAAAATACCATCTCAGTGGGGCTGTGTCTCCACACATCCAGTACCCTGCTCCATGGGGCCATGGCAGGCACCTTGGGGATGGTTGGATTTGACACCTGGTGGTGTCTAAGAGCGAGAGCCCTGTCCCCTCGAGGCTGCCCCCGTCCAGCAGAGAAGCCCACCCTCGGGGCTGATGCACGGCCAGCCACTGGAGTGCCTCCTGGGTAGGGATTTGGAGGAAGTCCTATGGTACAGTAAGAGTGTTGCACGTTCGTGTTGGAGGAAGTGGACCCGTCCCTTTCTTTTTTGAGAGCAGTTTGCTGCCCGCCTTTCAGAAAGTGGCCACGGCTCTGCTCTGACACGTGGAGGTAGCCTGATAAAGAGCCCTGGGTTTCCAGAGGCAGAGAAATTGGCCACCCTTGTAACTGCACATACTGCACATACCTCACAGCATCTCCAGTCCCGAAGACATCCAAAACCATTAGTCACTCATGAAAACCTTCAGCTGTGTTTGTGTTCCTCCTTGCGTTCTGTTTTTGGCAGGCATGTGTGTAACCCAGGGTTTGTTCATCACGCCTCAGGGACTGCTCACATGTTTTATTACCTGGCTGAATCAGGCCCTACAGAGACACAGCTGCCCCTGGTTCCTACAGGACACGTGAGCAGAGTTTGGCCCTTCTGAAGCTTCAGCAACAAACAAGAAAGAGTTATTGCCTTTCTCCTATGTGGGAAAACCCATATGCTGATTTTTGGGAGTGAATAACCGCAGTACTAATTGAATGCTGAGAATAATCATTTTTCCAGATGTTTGGGCTGTTGGGTTGTGTGTGTTCTTTTTTTTTTTTTTTGGTGTTGGTGGGTCTGGTTTTTTTTTTTTTTTTTTTTTTTTTTTTTTTTTTTTTTT
>CM021797.1:53980917-53991556 GCA_011076525.1 Nettapus auritus | reverse complement strand
TTTTTTTTGTTTATTTTTTTTTTTTTTTTTTTTTTTTTTTTTTTTTTGGTTATTGTTTGTGTGTATGTGTTTCTGTGGTTGTTTTATTTTTTATTTTTTTTTCCCTTTTAATGCTAGTATTTTGTATAAGGAAAAGAACGAGAAGTCTGGCTGCTCAAACATGAAAGAAGGCATTAACATGAGGTACCACTTGCTGGTACTTGGAGGCTGGATGAAAGCCTTTTAGCAAGCATTAACAGATCAGACAGCACTTTGCATTCACATCTGTCTGTCTTAGCAATATTGAGGTATTGCAGAAGTGGGCTGTCGAGTAGGTGCAGTCTTCACCCCCAAAAGTCTCTTTCTGCTGACAGAGTACTGCAACGCAGCCGCCGGCTGGCGGGGCCCGTGATTAATTGCTGTGCAGTGCCCCCGTGAGGGCTGACGGTCACTTCCTAACACCGAAATAATAATAACTATAATATAAAAAATAATAATAAATAGAAAGGGAAATGCCTGAGGACAACAAGACAGCACCATAAAGTCAGTGTTTGAGCTAACGTTGGCCCTGGGGAACTCTGAGCTCATGATCTGCACCACCAGCAGGGCCAAACAGCAGCTATGGAGCACCAGTATTTGCAAGGGTTGCAAGGTGCAGCCGGTGCTGGAGACGTCCCTGAGCAATCCCATGAAGATCAAAACAGCGCAACACAACCACCCCTTCCAGATTTAGAAAACTGGGAAAGAAGCTCAATACAGTAACACTATGCCTGCATAAACCAATTCCACACCATAACTCTTAGCTGTCCGCCTCACCAGCACACCAGGTTGGAAATTCTGCAGTGGTGTAGATCGTGCTACAGGTCTCTCCGTGACCTTGTATTTGGGCTTTGTTTGTTTGCATCTTATCTAGCCATCACTTGGAGGACGAAATAAAAGCTTCATCTTCATCTTAGCCCTCCAAAACTGACTAAAAAACAAAGTGACAGGCTTGTAGCTACTCATAGATACCTGGTGTGTATATCCAATGAGAGGAAGTGTGCAGTAAGTGAAAAACAGGTTAAGGCACTAATGTGGGACTGTGGAGACATGGCGTCAGTTCCCAGCTCTGCCACAGACTCCCAGTGTGACCTTAGGCAAGCTATTTCCCTCTCAAAACACTTTCGTAGTCAGAGAAGGCAAAATACAACTTCATGTGATTTTTGCCTTTGACTTCATGGAGCCAGATCCCTCCCACGCATGTCAGCTTAAAAATTAAATGCAGGCTTAAGCACCTTGCTGAAGTGCTGCCAGAATTTCCCTGTGTTTCAGTTTCCTACACCTAGCAGAGGAACAAAGATCACTTCCCTACTCCCACTCACTTTGCATGTTTAGACTGAAGCCTGCTTGGCGCAGGACTGAGTGTAACGGCTGGGACCATGCTTACACCTTTGCCCATTTCCCTGGCAGGCTGCAGCTGGAGAGAGAATCAGCTGTGTCGAGGCCTCATGTTTGGTCAAGATTGGATGCTGTCGCATGTTGCTGGCCTCTCCGCACTGAGAGGGACTTCCCCTGCTGCTGGCAGGTAACTGGGAGTTTATCTCATGCTGATAGAGAATAATCAGGTGTCTCTGCTTGGACAAATCGTGACATTTCCAGCGAGGGGCTACACTACGCATAATGCCTCTTGGCTTTTTCACTGAGCGCCTGCTGTGACAGCAGACAGCTAAGTTTATATAACTGGCTCCTTCGAGAGTGCCACCGAACAGGATATTCCTGTTGGCGAAGATCTGCCTATTTGCTTAAACCAACAGTTGTAGGCTCCTGCAGCCCTTGACAGGTACAAACAAGGAACCACACCGATAGCTGAGGGGAGGAGGGATTACTACGCTTAACAAGAAGTAGACTTTGGCATTTACATGCATATCACGGATACATCCTACAAGGTAAACAAATACGGCATAAAAGCAAATTTGGCTATTCAAATGACCTGATTGTTCCTATGATGATGATCTCTCCTGGCATGTATTTAGTAACACGCTAATTGACTTTTCATGCATCAGGAAGAAAAGTTTTCGCTATCTGTTTCAGGACAGATAGGTTTCTGATGACACCATCTTTCAAGCTTTGCTTATTTATTTGTTTTGGAGAAATGCTTGAAAGGAAAGCAGATCCTGGCCCCGGCTGAGGCTTGGGACTGCCCATGCAGGCGCTGATGTCCAGCAGGTCTGCGTGGTGATCAGTGCTGGCTGCAGCCACTCCTGCAGACCAGACCTCCCCTCACCCTGGCAAGGACGGGCACACATTGGAGCAGCCTCTGCCTACAACCCAAATAAGCAAAGCAGTAGCCACAGAGAGCCTACATGAGGCAGGTTACTGAAGTCTGAGGTAGGCATGCATGGCTCCCACCTGACAGTCACAGTCAACACCAAGCCCACAAGCATCACCGAGGCCCTGTGGGACGTGCAGCAACCTCCTCGTCCTCTGCTCTGGGGTTTTGATTTCAGCATGAAATGTGCCAGGCACTCTGTCTAGTTCTCGCAAAGAAGACGTGGAAAAGTGCAGAGAGCAAGTTGGCTGCTCAGCACAGCAGCCCTTCGTTCTGGGGACATGCATTAGAACAGCAAATGAGATTTTTTAGACATCTGGCTGATAAAATGGCTATTAATGATTTCCTAGTTATGAGAATATATTTGTTCTGGTCATATGACAACAGTCAGTGCTGAATCATAAGCAGCAAGATAAATACTTGTGGTAAAATAACCTTTGCCCACACTCTGGAGCTAAGTGGGTAAAATGAAGCCAATCGACTCTTTCACTTTACCATTACAACGTTTGCAAAAATTCTGGGAACTCACACAGAATTTCCCCATGTATAAATTTTCTAATGTGGTTTGAGGTTTATCTGTGTGGAGGCTTTCTCCATGAAGAGATGATCTGCAAAGATTTAAAAAGTGCAGTATTCATGGACTGTCACACTTCTACAGCTGTCATGATGCCCAGGTCTTCAGAAGCTGCCTGGAGATGGTCCTGGGCAGCCTGCTCTGGGTGTCACTCCTTGGGTCAGGGGCTGGGTCAGGTGCCTCCAGAGGTTCCTGCCATCCGCAGCCGTTCTGACACCACTTCTCTGCCAAATGTCTACCCGAGCTGTCCTGCCAGGGTGTACTACCTGAAATTTCATCAGCCAGTATCCATATGCACATGCTTTCCCCCCAGCACAAACACACAAAAGCATTTTGTACACAGCCATGCCTGCAAAGTATGGTGATGTGATAACTCACAGATGTTAAGAACAACAAGAATTAGTATCAGAGGTGCATTAACCAAAATCTGTGTTTTTTTCTACTGCTTATAGGGCTGGGCCAAATTCACTTGCGGGCCCATGATGCTCCAATTAGTGCAGAAATTTCAGCCCTGTTTTTCATGGCTTGTAGGGGAGATAGCGATAGATTTTAGAAACAGACCTGGCGTCTTGCAGCCTCTGGAGGCTGAGATGGAGTAAGAAACAGCTTAACCCATCTCTGTCCACAATTGTGGGTGCTTCTTGGAAGCAGAGAGGCTTCAGGTGCCTGCTGAATTGAGCCCAGGTGATGCCAGCAGTTTGGGACCAAGTGGAAGCACCGAGCTGCTGCTGCTGCACCACACAGGTTGGGAAATGCATTGAGCACCAGGGAAACTGCATTTAGAAAGGATGAAGGGGCATCAGGAAGGGAGATAATAGATGGTAAAAGGGTTTAAAAGTTTGTCAATGGCCCCAAAGCCATCCTGAGTGACTGTAAGCAGCAGCCCAGCTTTAAAAGATGCAGTACGGTAACATTTTTGGAAGCGCAGCCCTGGCTGCATAAATGGCAAGAACCGTGCTTGGTCAGTAGGGTTATGATTTTGTTTGGGCTTGAAGGCACTACCATCATACAAATAATCACTGAACATTTCAAAGCCTTTGAGAACATTTTGTTTTAATTTAACATTTTAATGCCAGGAATGGGTTAGGGTTTAGGTGTGGTGGTTTCACATATTTTTGGAACCTGTTTATCCATCTTTTATTAAGACTCCAAGAAGGCAGCTCAAAATACTTTCAGTGACTCCAATGATGCTGTAATTTCTGCTTCTTTGTTTTCTGAATATGATTAAGCTAAATTCCTGTCTCCATCTCAAGCAGCTTCCTGGAGAGACACTTAAGAGTCCAGCAGCACAAGGCTTTGTTCTGTTTGGTTTGATTTCAGATCAGCGGCTGAGCTGGTGAGGAAAGAAATGAAAAACTATTTTATATCTGTCGTATCTTAGAAGTGCCCTAGCAACCTGTTTTCCAGCTAGAATTTGTATTTGTCTTCTTTTATCTAATATGACAAGTGAATAATCATTAATAAAGCATCTCCTGCCCTCACAATGCCTGCTCTCCTTCACAAACTGGCATACTTGTAGGGGTGGGAAATTAGCAACAGCAGCATTGCTCGGCTGGCAAATTATGCAGCTCTTTGCAAGAGCTGGGCCTTTAAAACACCTTCAGCTATGGTTGCCCCATCTGAGGCAGCTTGAAAGACTTGGTCTCTCTCCCATTTGGCGCATTTCCCCCCCTGCTGGGCTTGGGCACCCACACAGCAAACCCCAAAATGCAGGTCCCCCAGCACTCCGGTTGTGTAGACACCTCTGATTGCACCCACATGAGCTGGCAACCGAGGCAGGGGAGCCCTTTGGTCTGAGGCATTGTGTAATAAGCTGGCTTCTGCCCAGAAGTAGGAGCTCATTTCACATGAAAGGGGTCTCCTGCAGGGTGCCCACCAGCCCCCAAACACGGCGAGCACTGCGGAGAAGCGGGGACCCGCTGCCACCTCCGCCTCGTGCCTGCAGCCACAGGGCGAGCACAGGTCTGTGTGGCTGGAGGGGCAGGTGGGGTTTCGTCTTGACGTCTGCTGTGAAGAAGTCTTGGGGCATATCTTTGTTTTGTTTTGTTGTTGTTCGTGAGTGTGTGGTTTTGTTGGGGTTTTTGTTTGTTTTGCTTTGTGTTTTTTTTTCACCCCCTTTTTTTTTGTTGTTATTGTATTGTTTGTTTGTTTAAATGACGCAGGCCTGGAGAAGCATTTGGCTTCACCTCATCTCTCTGTTTTATTTCCACGATGTTTCAAACTTCAGCTGAGCTCTTATTGTTTTTGAAGCTTCCAAATGTGAAACACTGTATTTTGAAGGACCAGAGTAGGATGTTACAGTATTAAGATACTTGCTCTTTTCCTGCCCTGATTCTTCCTCCAAAACAAGCTGCAAGTGACACAAACCCACTGTGTCACTGTCTTGTTGTTCACAACTCTGTCACCCTGTCTCTGACCAGCTGTTGATAATACAGACCACTGTGCACAGTGGGAGACTTGTTATTAAAGCACAGGGATGAACTTCATTCACTGTGCAGCACAAGGGACGTGTAAGGAAGACTCTATGCATATGAAAAGCACGATTTAGATCTGGAACACTCTTCCTCTATTAAGTTAATTTTCCACCAATATTAGCACAGTACATGAGTGTCCAGGTGTTCATCAATCACGGAGTCCAAGCTACTGCCCACATCATAGGTCTGGCCCTGCTTGTGCCTTCATGACTAGTCATGGACACAAACCACCAAGCAGGTACTTAAGAGCTTTAGCTGTCCTCTGCCTCATTGCTTTACAGTAAGTTATCCCAGCTCAGCTGCTCCACAGGTCCTCTCTCATGCCATTCACATCACAAGCTGTTTTTTACAACATAAATTACACAGGTGTCACCGTGGATGTGTTTCAACAAAACACTGCACATGGGGTATTACCAACTCACAAACGCTTTTCTCCTGTGTGAGGCAGTATATGGACAAAACTGAGATTCTCAGAAGCTGGTGTAAGTACTGCCCTGCTGTGAACCCAGTTGTTTGACTCCCTACCTGCCTGTAGGTTTGCCAGTAAAGACTCCTATTTTTATCTGCATACTACAGCCAGTATGCTTGGGGACAAGGTGGCTTGCAGAACTTGTAGCCTCAGGCTGCCCTGTCTCAGCTGGTGGGATGCCACTGGATCGAGGGACACTTGCTCAGACTGACTAAACCGTTCCTCTGGAGAGGAGATTATTCTGAACAAATCCTGGCACCTGCAGATGCAGAACGAAATGTAATGCTCTTCCAATTCCCTCCATGAAGTACGCTGTTGCCATCCCCACAAGGCACCATAATGAGAACAGAGCGCAGATGGTCTCAAATACCTTCCTGCTGCATCTTTGTTCTTCAAGGTTTCCCCTCCCTGGCACACGGGCAGGCCCGAGCAGAAGGGATCTCCTTTTCCACACCACTCCTCGGAGCAACAAATTGAGGCACTGACCACAGTGACCTGTGCATCTTTGTGTCCTTGCCTCGCTTTGCTAACCCCCTAAAAAGGGTTAAACCGGTGTCCTGGTTTCAGTTAGGACAGGGTTAATTTTCTTCCTAGTAGCTGGTAGAGTGCTGTGTTTTGGATTAGGATGAGAAGAATGCTGATAACATGCCGATGTTTTGGTTGTTGCAGAGCAGTGCTTGTACCAAGCCAAGGACTTTTCAGCTCCTTGCTCTGTCCTGCCAGTGGGCAAGCTGGGGGTGCAGCAAGAGCTGGGAGGGGACAGACCCAGGACAACCGGTTAGTAACCTGAGAGAGGGAACCCTCAGCCCTGGACCCAACCAGGACAGTTTGCAGCTCACAGGGACAGTGCTGATAAACTTCTGCAAGGACTTCCCTCTGTTGATTTTCTTCCCTCCCACCCACTGGGCTCTTCCTCCTCCCTGCAGCAGATATTCATTTGACGTTTTCATTTGCAGTTAGTGTTTGGAGAAGAGAACACTACCACCTTCAGAGAGTTGGTGGTAGAGCATGTGGAAATTCACAAGAGCTGTTCCCATGCCTGACTGCAGGAGCTGAAATCAAAACACCCAGGGATGCCACTAATTCTTCTCCCTCCGAGACAGTGAGCTCCATGCCAACAGCGATAGACCTCTCCTGTTATTTCTATTTTTCTGTTCAAAGGCACTGATAGGTATAATTTAGAGCTTTAAAAAAATAATAATAATCTTTTTTTTTTTTTTTTTTCTTTTTCTTTTCTTTTTTTTTTCTTCTTATTATTATTTTCTTTCTTCTAAATGCATGAATTTGGTTTGATGGGTCTGGCTTTGCTCGACTGAGCCTCCCATGGGATATTTAGAGCAAGCCATGAAACAAGCTTAATCTAAAATATTCCAGCAGCAGTCTCAGCTCGGTGAAATCCATGTTCTCCTCACAGAACTCAGCTTTCAACATGAGCATCCATGTGCTCTCCTGATATTTATTACTTGTTTACAATGGCAAAATCCTGCCTGCATGGTGGTGTTTTGCAGCAGGAGGGGCTGTTCCATTATGACACTAGTAAGAAAGGCACTCAGACCCTGTCAGGGATTTTTCTGAATGCTGTTTATCAGAGCCAATCTTATAAAGAAAGATAGAGAAGCATAGATGATGTTATGCCCCCTCAGATGCTGGGAACCATGAGTCATGCAGCATCTCATGGCCCTCCTCAGCTCCATGTCCACATGCCGTGAAGATCCAGTCCATGCAAGGGCTATCCCATTTTGGTCATTTGAGCTGTTACATGACTTTTCTTACAGGAAAACAGCTCTATTCATCATTACTACTATCATGCAGAGAAGGATGTTCAAATGGGAACTTCATGCTGCACTTTCAGGTAAAGGCAAGGCCACGCAGGAGGTGTGACAGGTGGTATTGCGTGCCAGCTGCCTGCAGGCTCCTCGTTGCTGCCTGGTGTCTGAGGTTACCCTGTGGCCGAGGGATCTGTGCAGAGCAGCACAGCCTGAAAAGCAGGAGGGACGTGCAGCCCAGAGCTTTCTGGAAAAGCCTAAGTCACTGCCTATCACAATTACAAGGGAGGATTAATGAGGAGAAAGCATCAGAACTGTGTTTTCCCCTGCTGGCTTGGCTGAAATATGGTTTCAGTGCAAAGAGAGATGCTAGGTTAGCACGCCCACTCTGTGGAGGCAGCCACACAGAGCTTTCAGTGAAGTACCTCACCTGCAGCCCAGGGAGCTTCCACTGCTTTGGAAGCAAAATGCACCAGAGACACAGTTTGAAAGCATGTGATAATTGTTTGATAGCACACCAGCATGTACAGGAGTGAAAGAATGGCTTGGGCTCCCTGCAGCTGGCCTCAGTGCACCACCCCCACAGAAACATGGTTGTTTCAGAGCACACTTTGCCTTTCCTGCTGGCCAAGGAGGGATGTACAGCGAGCATCACCCAGCAAGCCAAAAGCATGTCGAGAACAGACCTGTTGAGCTCGTGCATAATATGCCCCAGAGAAGAGGCCCAAATTACCTCATCATGCCTAGTGCAAAGATTTCTGCTGGAAAACCTTGGGATGGCTGTCCACCAGAGCAGGTCGGTGTCGTTCCAGCAGTTCCAGTGTGCTGCAGAGCCATGTGCCAGGAGGAGCAGCCAATTTTGGTTGTCTCTGTGTGCTCAGCATTGGACGTGCCTGAGGCGGGCAGGCTCGCCAGAGCCCTGGCACGGCTCACAAATGCATTTGGCAAAGAGCATGCCAGGAGGAGCCGCTGAGCATAAACATCCTGGAAACCTTGCCTCCGCTGGAAAATCCTTCCCTGACGTGTGAAACGTCCTCCTGGCCAGCCACAGTCAGGGAGCAGCGGGTGGCACAGATTGGCTTTTCACACTTGGTTCTCACGAGATGCTTCAAAAAGATCAAGCAGTCAGACTTCCCAAATGCCATGCTGCTTGAATTGCTAGCTTTAGCATTTCATTGCAAGGAGTAAATTCCCACCAACATAGAGATTATTTTAAGGTGTGGAAAGATGACTTCAGTTTCTCAGCTACTGGGCAAGACAGCTTGATACTTCTCAGTATTGGCAGGACTAGATGTGGTATGGATCCAATACCATACTAATCCAGTGGAGATGGTAAGAATCCATTGCCTTCCAGCTTCCCATCCCTGCTTGTTCTAGGAAGGCAAGAAACTACTATGCAGCAGTGATTTATCATGGCCATTTCTCCCAGAAGGGTAAGCTGGGTGTTCTTATTGCTTTGCCTCAGGTGACAAGAAGTTACCCCTTACAAGACCTGAAAGTGTCATTACAGATTCCCGTTCCCAGCAGTCTCTGCTTTTATACAGTTATCTATTAACACCTGCTGAAGTAGAACCCAAACACAAAAGCTGCCTCCTGCACACTCTTAAAATGACCCAACCTCTTTATACTCCTCTCTTCGAGATGTGCAGGACACACTAGAGTTGAAAAAGAAATTTTCCTTCATATGCCCCTGCCAAACTGGAAACAAAGAGTCAGTGTGGAAGCCCCGGGTAGAATATTTGTTTTTGTGTTGCCACATTGATGAGAAGGTTTGTGCTGCACTCTGTGAGTGACACACTTTAAATGTACATTATAAACCTGTGTTTACACACAAACCCTTCCCTCCTATCGGTAATAAGGATTGCAGAAGCTGTGGCACACACTGATGAGAGCAAGCAGACATACGCTTTGTAAGGCACCTGCTACAGCACATGGCTGAGGCAGTAACAAATCTGGCACGTAGAGGAACCCAAACAGCCACCAGACAAACAAGCCATCACCAGCCGAAGAGCCTCCTGTAACACCTCTGTGCTGCATATTGCAGGCAGTAATGTGGCTCAGAACCCCAGGTAAATGACTGTGAATTTACCCTGCTTCCACCGCACTGTATGCAGGAGGAGCACGTTGATTGTGCTCACCCTGTGGTCTCCCATGTCAGGTCACTTGCCCACCGCCTGCTCAGCAGTGTTTCCAGTATCCCACATATTGTGTGGGCTGCTGAGCCAGAAGGATGGCTGCTGGTACAGGCATAAATAGCACTCCTGGGGCAGATGTGGTTGACCAGCCCAATTCCTCTGTCCTGTGCTGGTTTTCCTGTTTGAATTGAGATGTATCATTGAAAACTAATCTGGGGCCACCTCTGAGGACCCACTCCACATTGCAGAATGGCTCTTCCTTGAGCCATGATCAAGTGTGAAAGCCCAGTCCTCCAACAAGCTTGGGCTCTGTTGTGTGTTGTCTAACAGAAAAGGGGCCAAATGTGTATGCCCAAAGGGCACAAGTAGCATGAGGTTGCATGCCCCAAGACAAGCAGCTATATCGCCTGTGGCCAGCAGGCAAGCACCCTCATCTGCAGCCTGGTGTATCAAGACTGGGATACTTCCCATAAATTGTGAACACGAAAGCACACTTCTCTGTGCCATGTCCATTGTCATTGTAATTAACGTGTTGCCAAGTGGCCTCAGACATACATTCCCCTGGGCTTAGCACTGCAGGGAGACCCGAAGAACTTACAGTATAAATAGACAAGACAAAGGGTGGAACATGAAGTAGGTTAGTGAGGTTGCCTGACAGCTTAGTAGTGTGGCTGGAAGCAGCCCTGCTGTTGTCCTTTTGGCCGGGGGGGGGTCAGTGGTGTTGTGAGGAAGGCACAGATCTCAGCCGCTGACCTCCAGCTCGGTGTTCAGCACGATGCTCATTCTGCCAGCCACGTGCTGTCCACCCCAAGTGCAGTACAGGTATGTGAGAAAAGGATGGACTTGGGATCATGAAAGACGGGACCCACTGATCTAAGTCATGCTGAATTTGCTCAAAAAAAAAAAAAAAAAAAAAAAAAAAAAAAAAAAAAAA
>CM021797.1:53898325-53980746 GCA_011076525.1 Nettapus auritus | reverse complement strand
TTTCTTTACAAAAAAAAAAAAAAAAAAAAAAAAAAAGACAGAGAAACACTTCCCAATGGCTGTGGTAGATGTCTTCTGCTCTTTGCTTTCTACCTACCTCACAAGAGCTCAGTGTTCAACATTTCTGATTTAAACTTGATCTCCACTGTCTGCATCCTGAAATTTGATTCAAACAAGGTCTGCCTTTGGCCGTGAAACTGAATACCTCCCAGATGGCTCCTTTTTAGTAGGTGTTTGAACATGTTTCAGGGTGGTATTTATCATATGGGAAAAACAATGCAAAACAAAACAAAACAGATCCAGCGTCTCATCATAGTTATCTGAAATTTGTACCTAAGATCTATAAATGAAAAAGTATGGCATGTGACCACGTGAGCTTGGGCCGCTGGTACTGTTCTCATGGAAGAACTGGCAGATGGCTGCTAAAACAGCATGATCAGCAAAGTTAATATATATCAAGTATGTTGATACAGATAAGCACAGGCAGATTAAGCAGTGCACAGAGCCCTGGTGACTCGCTATTCTTTGTCAGTTTGGTTATTATTCATGCGCTGATTGATTCCCCACACATATCATCTCTGCTCCAGGAAGCCTATGCAGACACACTATATTGAATCGGCATTCACCATTTCAAGTCTTCACAGTGGTAGCACACCATTCTTTGCTTCTGATCCATCCTATAAAAAGCGGGTGGAAGAGGAGAAGGACCTGTTTCTTAATTGCTTTTTTTAAACAGCCGTTTTTATTCGTATGGGATCAACTCCTGGGTTTCCCAGGCTTGGGTTGCCTGAACCCCAGCTTGGAGATGGAGGGAAATCTCCCTGTAGAGGGAGCTTAAAGAGAGCACTGCACCAGGCTTATCTCCTCTGTCCTCCTCAGATGTCGAGTTCACCGCCCCAGGCCCCAAGGAAAGTTGCCTGACCAGCAGGGCTGATAACTCTTGTCATTCCTCTTCTTGCTCAGCAGAGGTTTGGCATCAGAATTATATCTTGTTTGCCTTCACACACGTCTCTCTCAGTGGCTTTGGAGAGATGTTGTGGCCTAGTGCAAAGCTATTGTAAAGCCGTCAGCCCTTGACACAGTCTCAGTTAACACAGAGCTCCTCTCTCTGAAGGTGGCAGAATGAGCTTGTTCATGAGATCATGCTATAGAAGAGAAAATGGCCCCAAATTATCTTTCTAAGACTTATCATTAACTTTCATCACAATATATACTTTTACATCACAACCGTCACTATCTTCACAAAGTTCACTTGCACCAAAAAAAAAAAATCCCTGCAGCAAAATAAACATAACATCATCACAACACCAGCAAAGTGGGCATTTTACACAAACTCTGCTGGAAGATGTGTCATGGTGTTTAGGATTGACAAAGGGCGCAGAGAGTGGGGTCACACTCACCTGAAGATGACCAAGCCACATATTTCGTGTTGCATGAAAACAATTTAAAGCAAAGGAAGCAAAAAAGTTTAGGGTTGCTGCAACTGCTGTGTTGGCAACCTATCACATTTTGTGTCACATTTTTGGAAACAGAGCAAAAGATGGTAAGATTGTCCCAGCACTCCCATGTTTTGAGGCAAAAACACTGCATCCAGTTCTGCAGACAGTAAACTGAGGCAGAGAAAAGCACTAATTGCATAGCAAGATGGTGATTGGAAAAACAACCCAGGACACAATAAATCAAGCCAAGCCTGCGCGTCATTCCCCATGTGTTTTCTTCCATTGTGATGAACACCATCTGCTCAAAAAAAAAAAAAAAAAAAAAAAAAAAAAAAAAAAACAAGGCATATTTTGATATGTGGAGAATTCTCTGAAAACCAGCTTTGTTCATTCAGACTTCGGGTACTGCTGAACTACAGTACAACGCAAGAATACTCGTACATTTTAAAAAGAAGGGCACATCACAGCCTACAGTGTTTAAGAATCTGACAGAGAAAGGCTTAAGAGGAACTAAGTTCTGAAAATTGGAAGTAGACTTATTCAAACCAGGAAAGAGGGCCACCCATTTAAAGGCAGGGGTGGCTGATCACTGCAAGCAACAGTGGAGGGAAGGCACAGTCACTGCCTTTGCGTTATGGCAGGCTAGAAAGATCTGTACAAGTGAAAAACTAGTCATTGATCTCAATGTATCGGTACCTGCATTAATTTCAATATCTGGTGATAAAGATCAGGGCCAGAAGACCTACTGGTCTTCTGTTTCAGGTTCAAAGAAAAAAAAAAAAAAAAATCTCTCTTCAAAGAATATGCTCTTTTTCTTCTTACCTTTCACCTGGATCCAAAATCTATGTCCTAACTTTTTGAAAAGGAGGCAGGTATGCCTTCAGAGGGTCTGGGGGTAATGTGCAGGGTGTCACTGGTTGGAGCCACGCAAAACACTCAGTTCCCTCAGGGCAGGCTGAGGATGAGCTGGGTCCTTGAAGGAGGTGAGGTCCATTCCCACCAGAAGTATATCACTGTTGCAACAGAATTTCTAAGCTTTATTTCCCTCGGGACAGTGTAAGTGCCAGACATCAGTAAACATCTCGGAAGAAGGTACACAGTCTCCACAGCAGCCCTCTGTGAAGCCTCAACTGAAGCAGATAAGTGCTCAGGCTTATCCCTAGAGCTGCAGAGGCTGCTTGCAGCAGCTTAGGCTAGCACAAAAGAATCATATAGCAGGAAGGTAGAAGGTCCCAACATGTTGGCTGTCCTGTGACTTCATTTTAAAGTGCACAGTGAGAAGTTGTGCAACTGTGTGCTTCATCAAGCCAGTATATGAAGATTAACTGAAGCTGAATTGTTTATTGGCATTGAAACCATGGATTCATTTCACCATTCTTTTGCCTCTCACACATTTATGAAGTGTATGAATCATAGAAATCAGTAATTGGACAATTGCTACAAGGTCCAAACTCTTGGATCATGCTCCCAGGTAATACCAGCAACATAAAGGCACTGCAGCCTGCTGTGGCATTTTCTTTTTATTCCTTTTTGCCCCAAATAGGAATTTAGTCCTCTGATTTTGTTCTTTAGCTCTGTCAGCTCCTCAGTGTGAAAGCCCCTGGTGAACCTCCCAGAAAAGTATGTTTCCCAGCCAGGCACTGTCTGGTGAGTTGGCTTTTCTCCAGCCTCCAAAGCCAAAATATCCAGCAAGCCAAGCTGACACAAAAAAGCAAATTGGTACAGAAAAAGTCAATCTTTTTGCTACTGCAGACTTATCCAGAAGATTTGGAAATAATTGTTTGCCATCTTTTTCCTTCTGTGACTGTTTAGGTGATATAAGAAAATAAGCTCCACCTGACAAGATATGCACAGGACAAGCAATGTGCTGTGACTGCAGCCAGCAAATTGTTCTGTATCTTGTTGACACAGGAGCTCTGAAGACCTCTCTTTCCCTTTGTGTTTCTTTATCAGAAATGTGCATGAAGCAGTTGAATGCCACAAGCAATGATTTCATGAGATGGCGCTCATTACAGACCCATGGGTAACAGGTTGTTGATCAGCTGTGAGATGCACCACCACCCAGTGAGATGGCATTAACCGTAGGACCTCAGCTAAATTTGAGGCAAGAGGGGATGGTGGGGCCTTGCCTCTTCCACAAAGCTGCTGGAGGCTTTGTGGGAGTAAGATAACAGCTACCTTACAGAAACTACAGACAAGGATGTCCAGTGACTTGTGCAAATCACTTTGCCCAGTTCCCCCTGTAGCCCTGTGACTTGCAGGTCTACACAGCAGGGTCTGCTTTTGCTTGTGTAAGGTCAGTGAAAGACAACAGGCTCGGGCCAGCTGCTTGAGTGAGTGGGTCAACAGCCTGAAAGACACAACTGCTCTCCCTCCCCGCAAGCTTCTTCCTCCACTGGTTTTAATATTCCTGTTATATTAAAGCCTCAACATAATTACAGGTTCCAAGAACCAGTGGTTTTATTCCACATCACCCCAGAAAATGTTATTACTACCAGAATATTGCTGCCTTCATCCTGGAAGGGCTGCTCCAGCACCAAAAATAAATAAATAAATAAATAAATAAATAAATAAATAAATAAATAAATAAATTGACTGATGTATGTATATTTTAAATGACTCCCCATGTACATGAAGACCAATGTGTTGTTCTGCCCACAAGCAGTGTTTTACTGACAGATGCTTCACCTTTCAGCCCACTGAGGCTGTTTTGTAATGGTACCAGCTGTGCTGGCTTCCTTCTTGGCCCACACTGGCCTTTCAGTACTCACTGAAGGAGAAGTGACAGAAGCACGTCCTAGGTTACTCTAACACCTCAGCTGTGGAGCAAGGGCTAGAGACATCCTCCAACCTCCATTCTTGGAGGGGCTCAAAGCTGGACAAAGCCTAGGAACCCTGATCTGAGCTCCCTGCCAAGTGGAAGGTTAGACTGCAGATTTCCTGATGTCCCTACCCATTTGAAATGTTCTGGTATTTGTCAGAGACAAGTAAGACAACCATTGTATCATCACTGATGACACAAGTCAGAGCTCTGAATTTCTCCATCAGTGATACTTAGAGCACACAAGCTGTTATGAGGGTGGAGTGCCAGGACCTACGAGTTACATGATGGCATATAAAAAGTATAAGGTAAAAATGCTTATTTATGCCACAATATGGTGGTAGAGCAGACTGCCTGCCCACTTGGTAACTTTCCCAGCCGTTGTACATGAGAAGCCTCCCTCTCTTGAAACATATTAAAAAAGCCTGTGAGTTTACACAAAGGATGGAGTGGAGTCCCCTCAGACATGGCATTAATGAGGTCAACACTGGCCTTTTCAATAGCAAGAATGTCTTTATTTCAAAGTTGGACATGTCCAACTTTGAAATAAACAGGCTGATAGCGCACCATCAGTTTTGGATGATCTATCTACTGCCTTATAAAGTCAAAGGCTAAAGCAAACCTGACTTTTGTGGAGAGAAAAAGCAATGTCCCTGGGGGAGAAATTAGCCTACCACTCACTTATGATCCAGCTAAATGAACAAGGTTAATGGAAGCACCTGGTTGTGGAGATGCTGAGGACTTGCACAGGGCTGCCAGGAGATGAGTTGGGTGTCCTGGCACAGACTTGAGAAGAGGCTTCACAGTCACCAAGTATCGACTAATGCAATTTTATCTAAGCCAGCATATCCACTAGCCCATATAGTTTTCCTTCAAAACTCCATCTGGCTCTGACGTTAGATAGGTTTTCTCTGTGTGACTGTATTTGGTCACCTTTTTGCTCTTGGGATCACTTTTGGGTAACTGCTTGGGGAAAGTGGAGAGGGGAAGTAATGATAGTGTAAAGGTCAGGAACTGAGATGCTAGCCTCTAGGTCTGAGGACTAGAGCAGAACTAGCACAGAACTCACTGTGCTAAACCTGGGTTGCAGTAAGAAACTCCTTGGGAAATAGCAGACATAATACCACTTTAAAAAAAAAAAAAAAAAAAAAAAAAAAAAAAAAAAAAAAACAGCTGAACACCAGATGTGGTATCAGAACTCAGTTCTCTTTTTCCTTTGGTTCATTTTTTGGATATTCAAAGACAGAGTTGATTTGTATTTTTACAGTTAGCTTTGGCCAAATTCTTGCTTTCTGTTACAAAAATACAGATAAAATAAAGTTTAAGGGTCCTTACCAGCCAGTCAGCTGTGGACCAAAGGTCACATTAAGGAGGCAGGCTGAGGTGACACGACCGATTTCACCTTCCTAAACCAGGCACCGGACAAAGCTCACTCCTGCCCCAGCTACTGAGCGAGAGCCAGCAGTACATGGACCTGAGGACACCCTCACCCACCCCAGCTAGCAGGGCTGCCACCGCTGTCCTCACAGCGGCCCCCGAGAGACCCACCACCTCCCACCACCTCTGCCCACCTCCTTGCTGCCAGGGGTTACAGGGACAGGGTCTGCATGGCCACAGGATGGCCGCCCTCCTTCCTATTGCCACCAGTGGGGCAAGCAAGCCTGCTCTTCATGGCAGCCTGCTGACTGCAGCGGCTGGCTCTGCTGCTGCATGTCCCAAGGCCGCCTGCTGAGAATAAAATCCCTACTTATTTTTGGCCCATTTTCTCATACCTTTCATTACCCGGATGCCACAGGAGTACGAGGATGACCACACCACTCCCAGCTCAGTTTTTGATTTGGGGGAAGGTGTTAGCTCAGGCCCATGGTTCATGGAGCGGGAACCTAAGCAAAGGTGTCACTGTGGGAATGCTCACACTGAGCTATATTCCTACAACTTTGTACCAACTGTATTACCTCTGTTTCTCCTCTGATCCCCCTTACCTCCACAAACATCCTCCTATTCTTTCCCTGTCCCCAGCTCCCTCCTGCTGAAAAACCACCCCCTTTTCACACCCCTTGTCCCTCAGCATAAGCAAACAGAAGCTGATTCACAATACCAGATGTTGATTCACCAGCCAGTGGGGTAAGAGGTGGTTTCACCAGCTTTTCCATCTCCTTGTATGAAAAATCAGTTACAATACAGAGTTCACATGCTCTAGGGCTGTTCACTGTTGTGTCAACTGCGGTTAGCCAGTTAGAAGTTATTCAGGGGTGAGCCCTCAAAGACAGAAATGGTCAGAGACGGATAGGCAGGGGGAATACTTCATCCCTGATTTCCTTAGGAAACCAGTTTAAAAATAACTTACTTTACATCTAAATAAGCACTTTGGTTTTCCAAAGGGCTGAGCTCCTGGGAGATTTTGGCCCCAGGTGCTGTAAGGCACTGATCTCTGCTGTCAGCCTGAAAGATGACACTGGAGGTCCTGGGGTATCACCACCTACCTTTGCCCTTAATTACATGTTTTACATCATCTATTCCTTGATATAGGGTCATTACAAGTAAAGGAAGTCTGCAGAAATTGTTCATTTGCATTATGGAGACTTCTTCCTCTGTAGTTTGGCTAATTGGTGTGTGTCATGTCTAGTTATCACATAGGACTCTAGTAGATGTTCAGTAAGCACTGGGTATAAATTGCATTTCAACCTTTTTTACCCCCGCAGCAGAGCAGGAAAGAGAATATTACAGCTGGAGGAAGCTACAAAATAAGGCATTGCAAAAGCCATCCAGCACGTGTGGCAGAGGGATCTGAAGTCTATTTGCCCTGTAAGTTTTACTCATGGCAACACTGACAGCATACATTCTAATGCGTCTTCTCACCTTGCACGCACATATGCAGAGAGCCTACTGAGAGAGCCCACAGCCTGCAGTCACCCACATTCATCTTCCATCTTTCCTACTGCAAAGAATTCACCCTGCCAGCACCTTTAGCCATCCTCTGCACACAGAAGAGTACTTCAGAGCCACAGAACACTTTTCAGGTAATTATGCTCTCCCCATGTGTGCAACATGTACAAGCATTCATGTGCACATACTTGCACCAACTCCCGTCTTGCCACCGTAAGAGCTGTGACAGAGCTCATATGGTGCAGGCATGAATGACTTCCAGCCACACAGCCTGCCAGGTGGTGGGACTGAAAAGGGAATGCACTCCAACATTCCTCCCCACTCTACTGTCCTTGGTTTGAGGATATCTGCAGCAGAAAGGAGTGACTGGTGTAAGAATGCTTGTTTTTGCAAGGAATGAGAAAATATTTTCTAATTGTGGAAGAATTTGAAAACAGCTGGCACACAAAGCACTGCCTCATTTCTGGTACACGAGCTTCAGACTAATGCCACTTGCAGGGAGTGAAATGAAACAGTTGCTCCTGGGATATACTGACAGAGTCTAACTGACATAATTAATTCCAGTCAGCATGCCTTATGCAATAAGCATTTTATTTCAATGAGATTACTGTGTTGACTTGACATATTTGAATTTTCCAAGGTGTCTTACCTTGCAGTCTGTTGCAAGATTTTGCATTATGGATGTTTAAGGGAATAGATATGGTAGGAATAAACACCCTCTCCACTGACAAGTCTTCGAGTTCTGTGGCTGCTAATGAGATCGTGAGAACTGTGTGGGCTTGTTTTAGCAACACCCCCAGATGTGATCCTTGCTGCAATATTGTTTTGTATTACTACTCTCAATTTAGACAACAATGCCAAATCTTCACTGATGAAGTCAGTGGGTGACTGGGGGGCTGGAGGATAGTAACACCTAAGGCGGATGGGCCATCCTTACAGAATGATCTGACTTGATTAATGGTCACAAGACAACAAAAACACATTTTTGTAGAGCTAACAGCTAGGTGCTACCTTTGGGCACAGAGCATAGGTCATACCAAGAGGATGGATGTCTTGTGCCTCCTCACAGCTCACTTATGCCCATACCCATGATGAGAAGCTCAAAAGACAAAGATAAGCCCAAGAGACCCACGGGTAACAGGAGAGCTACCAAAAAAATGGTGTAGAGGGAGAATGGGAACCACTGTGACTGAGAAACAGCTCAGTACAGATATTGGCACATGGAGAACACATCAGATGCTAGAGGACATGTCCTGCTTTTCAAAAGAGCTGTTGAAGGGGCTAGCAGTTGCAACTAGCAAATTCTTAAGATTTTGGCTATACATCTGCACGGTGCCAACTGTAGGCATATAGGCACTTGCTTATTTTACACCAAAATTCCAGGAAAAACACCTACCTCCACCTTTTTTTTTTTTTTTTTTTTTTTTTTTTTTTTTTAACACATCTTCCGTGTTTTAAGAGAAGTTTAGTGCTTGAGTTCAGGTAAGAGAAGCACAGAGTACATTGAAACCAACCATGACATTAAAACCACCCATGACTTGATGCTGAGAATAAACACATCCTCATCCTCATTACACTCTGAAAAGTCAGACAAACAAAACAGACTGTCTATAGGTCTGAAGAAACAAATTACTCCCGTGCAGTAGGTCAGGCTGGCATGGACATAGTGAGTAGGCTGTTTGCCCTCTGATATGTACTGTGTAGATTGCCAGCTAGGATAATGTGGCAAAGTATCAGTAACAAAGTCCCCAGGACTTGATCTCTGGTGGTTGGCATAATTTAATCTCCTAAAAAGGGTAATAAATTTGTTTGGGCTAAAACTCTTGGCAGGAGAGCAGACGGCATTTTATTATAATGCTGATCAGTTTCCCTGGTTTCCAGTTCCGCAGATCTTGTGGCAGAGCCTGAGTGACAGAACAGTTGGGTGGACCTGAGGTTTCAGAATGACCCAGAAGCCCTAAGGAGTTACATTTTCAAAAGTAATGAACGGTTGAAAGGGAGTTTTATACATGAGGCCTCAGATTTTCTAGAAGAGGGCCTGATACCTTCCTGAAGTTTATGCAAACAATATTCTAAATTCACTGTTCCTTCCTGATAACATGACACGATACCTTCCTTCTTGCGAACTTAATTCTGTATCATAAAAAAGGCTGTCCTCTTTCCCTTCATATGTTATAAACTGTTACAAATGACTAAAATAAAAACTGATTAATCTAGGATCTGTGTTTTTGGGAGAAAAGCCTTCAGACTTCCATAGGAAGTGCAAGCCTCCCAGAAACCTCTGTTCAGAAAACAGGTCTGATTCTTAGATTTTTGTGGTCAAAATAACTCATTAAGTCATTCAGTCTGAACCCGACATCGCAGTCTATTGGAAAGACATCTTAGGCCACTTGAAAAGGTTTTCCTGATTCAGCTCTGGAACCCAAGCCACTCTCAGAAGAGGCTTCATTTTTTATTCAGTATCACGTAGTTTTGTAATTATTCTGAGACCCTAGTAGCCACTGGGGAATAAGCATGGGATTGTTCATTCTTTTGAGGGTTATACTTCCTTCACACAACAAAATTAAAATAATAGCCTTCTGCTTAAAATGCATCCACTCCAGACTCAGAAACACATTAATGTTTTTTGACTTCTAAAAATGTGAAGGTGACCACAACCAACCTTAAACAATAATGGTAGTTCTTGCTTTTTAAATCTTCAATCTCTCTTCCCTAAATACAGTTTTTGGAGAAAAGTTTAGTCAGTGCCATAATCCAGGGATTATCTTAATGACCTCCTACTTCTCAGATGAGGTTGCAAGCATGTATTTCCATGAACTTTTCATGAGATCCTCCAGCAACAGTTGCATACAATGGCTGTTGGTAGCTGAACAGTCACGAGCTCATCTCAAAAAACACAACTCCTTCCTTCTCTCTGTAATCTTAATGACTCAGTTACGCTACAAAGTCCCCTGAACACATACTGGTGTAACAGAGAATAAAATCTGCCCAAAGAGAAAGGAGCACATTTTCTATTAAAACAGTAATATTTTGAAAATGTGCAGTGGGTATCTCCAAATTTTGTTCTGCTGCTTCTTGCATTCTTACCAACATGTGTTAGTCTCTCCTTCATGTGGTTGTGACACACTCAAGAAGTGTTTATGGGTTTATATATAATTATTATTATTATTATTAGACTTTCAACATTCAAAGACTTCAAAGGTTTTAGGTGAAATGCTATGTCTTCACATCGTGGGCCAAGTTTTAATGAGGGACTCCATTTTAAGAGGTACAACTAATTGCTAGCACCAGTGCTACGGCATGGATATCTGAGCACCTCAGGGAAGCTGTAAACCAGGCAAAATCCACTAGGTAAGCTGTGAGCAAGCTAAGGGATCAAGCTGTTTTTGTCAACAGGCAGTAGGATTTGGAGATCTTTCATCTGTCACGTCCCTGTTTCTCCTACATCATTCCTGTATGAAAGGAACAAGTCACAGGGCTGTTCTTTACTTCTGAAAGCTTACTCACTTAATGGTCACTCTGTGAGGTTTGAGTCTTGCAAAAATTAGTATATTTAGATTTTTCTTAAATCACAGAACCAGTCTTCTGAACTGAAAAAAAGTCATATGATAACTAAGGAAAGGGAGAAGAGCACGCAAACTCTTAAACTGGGCCACAGCCACCATCATATACTGCAGGAGGACGGCATTTCCCTGCAGGGCTTTTCTGAGAGGTTTTGCTGCCACATTTTGCCTGAAGATCCGCTGCACAGAGAAGCCCAAGGCTGAGAGGTGTCCATATTTCAGAATACAGATGATCCAACCATTCAGAAACAGATATGCAGCTTGTACCTATTCAGCTCATCTGAAACAAACTTTCCACATGACCCCTGTCAAACTATCTAATACTGGATCTTTTCAGGTTTTAAAGAAAGAGAAAAAAGTGGTGCTTTCTGGAATATCTAAATTCATTTAAAAATCACACTGTACTGTCATTCATGTCTTGAATATGTGGTCTTTCATCGTTGCCACTCATCCTCAGATGAAGATGAGGATATGCAGAATAATGGAGACACTAGTGCTTCCCAGACTCATCACGCAGGACAGAATAGGTGTACCAGAACAAGAAGGAGCAATCTACTACAGACTGAAGCACTCAGACATGATGGGAACAAAGGCCAGGACAAGAACAACAAAAGTGGGCCTGGAAGAACCTGTTTCTAGAAAGATGAAAGCCTTACTCTCAGATTACCATTAAAGTGGAAAGACTCCCACTGACTTTAATGGAAGTTGGATGGAGGACTTGTTTGCATTTACCTCTGCGAAGCAACAAAGGCATGGATGTGAGCCTACAGATATCTTGGGAATTGTCAGAACCAGACATAAGGGGTCTACTGCTGACCAAGGGGACAAGGAAATCAGGATTTCTCATCTGGATAAGAAGAAAAAATCTACACCTGCAACAGAGCATACAAAATTACTACAAACCTTCTGTGGAAAGTAATGGAAACAACATCCATCTCATAAGTTTGGTAGAATCTAATGCTTTTGACCCAAGTAGAACTAATTAGCCCAAATTAGCCAAACTATAATATTCCTTGGTTGGGTCACATGGACTGCCTCTCAGAGCCAGATCTGTAAACGAAGTCACTTGAGCTTTCAGAATATAAAAAACACCAGTAAATACACTGGAAGAACAATGCTGCACCAGAAAAGAGAGTTAAACAGGTTTGGTTAGTTCTCAGCCCACAGGCCTAATTCAGCCCACAGGACGATGATATTGACTTCTCCTCCCTGCACTCCCCACCAGTCCTGTACAACTGGACTGGAGCATCATGGTAAGAAAACCAGCAGAGGCAGGGGAAAGGCAGATCCATATCAAGTACACCAGCAGTGATACAGGCTGCACCTTGCCAATGTGGCTGTGAGCCTGGCCTCCTTCAGACACCTGCTCGGGAACAGGAATACCCCCTGTGCATACAGAAGTTGGCTATCCCACAATGGGATGAGTAATACATCCATCATGGCTGTGACCGATGACTGGTAAGGCTGCATGTTCTAGCAGGAGTGTCACCAGCCAGAAGTTAATTTCAGCCTCTCATTAACACCCAGGAAGCAACGCACAGCAAAAATAGTCTACTATGTGGAGAGGGAAAAAAGAAAATAATAAAAAAATAAACAAATAAATAACTTTATTAGCAGGTAATGTGATTACACTAGGAATTTCCAGGGTATTTCCAGAGGACACTGGTCTGATTTTCAGTATAACACACCAGAGGTTACACTATGAGGTTACAACCTGGAATATAATAAAAACACAACAATTCTTCATTTCATTTTTGCTCATGTGAGTAACCCCTTTGAAGTCTAAGGACATAATTATGTGTGCACTTAAGAATCTGCAAGAGCAGGGCATTAATTGGCATGTTCTTAATATTATTTCATTTCTAAAACCAGTAATTACAAATGAAAAGCCTCGTATTTAATAAGACCACCTGCTCATAAAATCACACTATTGTAGGAATAGTCACTAGAACTCCATTTTCAAATCAACTACAATGTGTAGGCTTTTTTTTTTTTTTTTCTTCTGTTTTAAAGCAGGTCTTTAATGTCCCATACTGATCTAAGCAGAGTGCTTCCTCTATTGTTGCTTTTTCAAATCTGTCAAAGTTGATGGTAGGTCACTAAACTATCTCTCAACGACACATTCCCAGCTGGGATGAAGGGATATGAATCCCTGGACCAGTAAAACTGTGATATTTTACATCAGCAGACGCTTTGGTCCCTGCAATATCCTTTGTTGCTCTATTGCGAAAAGAAAATTAATGACTGTGTTTGTCATCCCTCTGCACTTTAAACAGCATCTGATTCTTATTTACGCTCAGCCTTCCTTACATCATTCTGGCTTTGTGAAGAGGCCTCCAAGAGAAGGGGAATTTCCAGAAGGGAACCTCATGGTCTTTGTTCCAGCTCCTCCTGGAAAAGATCAATGTCATCTGAAACTCATGCAGAAGCCAGCATGCCATTGTGAAGAATACTGGAAATGTTTGTAACAGACTGCTTTAATGGGGTGCTGACAAAAGCTGCAGAGGGGTTAATGGGAAATATGGAAAAGATTTTTAAAAAATGAATGTAATGTAATTATGCAACACAGATCATTCCAAGCTTTAGTGTGAATTTCACTGCATTTTTTATCAGTCACTTAAAAATAGTAAAGGCCTCTTAAAAAAAAAAAAAAAAAAAAAAAAAAAAGCCCTACTTGGAAGGGTAGTTAGTACAGTTAAGTACAGTACAGATACTCATCAGCAAATGAGACAGAACAGCTCAACAATGGCTATTCATCCAAAGATTTTGGATGGGCTTAGAATGCGGAAGAATCTTGCTAAAGTTTGTAAAATGGCACACGCAGAACTGATGGTGAGAAGTTCACATGCCAGTGAGGACTGTGGATTCATCTGTTGGTCTGCTAAATTTCTGAAGAGAACCTTGCTTCCTAAAGAAATCACATCAATGAGATTGACACAGTCAGTTATGTTGTGCTCATGTCTATCCATTTGACCATCTCCAGTCCGTCCACAAACTCCATCAACAAATTGGTCTCGGGCAGATGTTTGCAACCCTAAGAGGTGAAGCAGCCTAAGAAAGAAATATTCATAATGTTGTAGGAAAATAGAGCTCAGTGCAAACTCATCCATATGTGGTTGGAAACAAACAAACCAAAAAAATAGACAACAGAAAGAAAAGTTCTAAAAACATCTCAACAGAGGGATAAAGATTCTATGGGTGCTTAATGTGTACCAAAAGCCACAGTCCTAAAGGTAACTTGGCTGCTTTATTCCTGGCACTCAAAGGTCTACTCTTTTATTTATTTTTTTTCTATTGTTACTTGGGTATTAGTTAAAACTACTTCCCCAGCTTGATATTTTTCTGCAGTGTGTGTTGATCAGGTCACCGAAGAGGGCTCAACTCCTCCAAGTACAACGTGGACACTCACAGGGCAGGCAGTGTCAAAACAAGCTGCAGTATGTTCTGAGAAGGATAATTACCAAATCCTTCTTCCTGAGAAGGATAATTACTGACCTACATCAGATCTAAAGGAGCCCAGCACTCATCTTCAGTCCTGTCAGCTGGTTCGGAAGAGAGCAGAGATGATGCGGTTAACCTGGATCAGCACAGATTAGGCTAGGTGTCAGTTGACCTGTTCTCCACAACAGGTCTTGTCCTTTGCTCTAGTTACTAAAAACACTCATAAGGCTAATCTCCAATTACACCCTTTCTAAATCTTTTCTTTTTGTGAGTAATAAAACTCACTGTTGCTAAGGTTGAAGAGAAGAGAAATGACCCAGCTACCAAGAATTTAGCATAAACAGTTCACTTTCAGATAGGATTTTGACAGAAATGAAGTCTTTTCTGAAAATGCCAAACTCCCACCAAAATTGTGAGGAAAACTCTGGTGTCACTTGGGCACTGAGAGCCTTCCTCTTGGTGGGAACTACAAAACCCAGCCTTACATTCAAGTTGAGATGTAATTAATTCAAATTCCTGCCTTGCTTGACACGTGCCACAGCAAGAACACCTCTGGATCTCCTAGTCCCTCACATGATGGAGATTTCCACAGTGACTACTGGCGACTTGCAGAGACAGGAGGAGATCTCACACAGCAGGGTCCATTACTGCACTACAATATAGACTTACAACATAGCTGATGTAAACCACACTCATACTTTTGTCTAGGCACAACCAGCTTTGTCACAAGGCAAGAACATGATGTACCAGATATGACATGGGGGACACTTGTGGGCATTTTGGACAGGAGGGTGAAAAAAATCCACCTTCCCTCATTATACCAGTTATACCTTCATCAACTCACCACTAACCCTTGATTTATTGTCAGTGTCATTGCTTCAAAGGAGATGGCTAGCACTGAGTCCAGTTAAGTTGCTGAGTATGTTTTGGTTATTTTTTAATTAAAATATAATTAAATAAAAATAAAATATATAATAGATGTAAAGACAAAGGCACTACGCAAACAGGCCACTGCTTTATAGTGTATAAGTGTCTAAAAAGCAGACAAGACTACTTTGGTGCCCTCTTCTACCATTAGGGAGTAACCTAATGGTGTGAATTACTCCCAGTGTGTCCGAGTCCGAGCATCTGAAGTCCCTTGCAGCACCAAGTACACTGCTCATACACAAACAGCAGTGCCACTGTTTATTTTTCTTGACAGAGAATCCCCTACAGTATGATACTGTCTGGTCAGCAGATGGCTCTTTTGTTTGCTGAGTACTCATCTGGTATATGCCTTGTTTCATTGAGTTACTGCCTGCTTCTCTGTCTGCTCAAGCTCACATTCTAGGACAGGGCCCAGGCAGGCAGGCAGGCACCCAAAATGCAGACCAGTGGTAGCACTTCGTTCAGGAAAACAGCAGTGTGGTCTTTCAGCTAGTATTTTTCTCTTCCACACCCACTGAGGAAAGTTCTGGTCATTGGTTCGTCAAACCACTTCTAGCACTCAGGAATGAGCTCAAATTTATTGGCCTATGAGAGTTCACACTGTGTGCATCAGCAAGAGAGACAGGATTGAGAATTACTTGCTTTCTACCACCCCTCCATTTTCTTGCAGCTAGAAAGGTGCATAACTTAGGTCTGATACTGAGGGGGTCCTTTGGAATGAGATAGCGGACTCAGCTAAAGCACCCCGTTTGGTGTTCTTTCCTGCCCTGACATGCCAACGTAGGAATTTCTCTTCCCGTCCTAAATCTGCTCTTAATTGTTCAGAGATTATCAGTTGACAAAGCCTCTGAGAAGCTTCCATATGGACATTTTTTTCCATGTTGTCATTTTTCACTGAGAAAAATTATTGTCAGTGCTTTAGAGGCACGGAGACCAAAGCAGCTCAACCTTAAAGGATTGAGAGGCATTTTAGCAAGCATCTCTCAAGAAGGAAATGTATTACTCTGGTGTCTGAAAGGGAGCTTTGATCTTCTGGCTCCTAAGGGTCTTGATGAATTCTTTTGTTGTTTTACACCTCATAGATTGATAGACTGATTCAGGATAATGAAATATTTTATTTATTTATTTATTATTTTAGACAGCTGGAATTTGCAAGTTTGAAAGCATAAAAACCTAAGGACAGGACATGACAGAAGTCACTGCACAAAGATCAGTGGTGAAAGATTGGTATTATATCTAAATTTTTAGTTCCTGCTATTGCAAGTAGCACGTATTTCTATCTCTTCCAACTTCTATCCAAATTAATAGATTTTTGTCACAGAAAAGTAACTTTGTTTAGAAGAATACACCTCTCCCTACCCCCAACCATCACTGTTACTAACTGTACTTAAAATATCCCACAAATTAAATGAACCTATCTCAGTAATCCATCACGGGAGTCCCACAGTCAGAGAACATCAAAGAACATGACATCTAGCTAGAAGTCAACCCAGGGCAGAAAACAGGAACAGCAAGCACCGGCTTGTGCATCTGCTTTGTTCTACACTCACCAAAACGTTCTAATAACCTCACACAGACACACTTCAACTTTGCAAGTGAAGCAGAAAATTTCCTGGAGTCTTCTGTGAAAGATGATCCCGATTTGTCTATCAGAACCATCTTGGCACATTGTTTTTAATTAAATCCCTGTTAGAGACTACCTGGATTCTTCTGTGTGTCTTCTCCTACCTTTAGGCAGCTGGTCCAGGGGACTTCACAGGTTTTTTCCCTGAGGGAAGCCTAGGAGATAGGTCATTCAAATCTGCATGGTATTGTGATTTATTCTGTTCACTTCTTCCTAATCCAAAACCAGAGTGAAAGAAACTGCTGATCTGTAAATGGTAAGGGATTTTTAGTAAAAATTTCTTAGAACTGACTTTCTAAATTTTCTTAAAAATGACTTTTGTCTAGTTTTAGAAAATTCAGGTTCTCACTCCTCTGGATGATGTGTTTACCAAAGCACAAGATTTTTGAGAGTGCATTTGCCTTTTTTGTTAAACTTCTACACTATAAATATATGTTGACTAGCATTTAAAAAATAAAAAATAAAATAAAATAAAAATAAAAATTAATTATTATTTTATTTATTTTAAAAACACTAAAAGTTGCCTTTATCTGGAGGAGAGAAGATGGGAATGCAAGCCAATTGTGGAAAATGAAGAGATGGTTACTTCCTTTCACACCGAGTAAAGGAGACTGAACAATTTTACATGAAATACTAATGAGAATGTGTAGGAAATTTACATTATATACTATTCAAAATCCTTCTTTCACTTTATGGTAGATGTCACATATTTTTGGCTAAGAATTGCCACCTAACTCTTTACCTGATTCTGGTATTTTGTTTCCTCAGAAAGGCGGAAATTTCCTAAGAAGGAAATTTCAGCCTAATCTAACTTTCATCGACATCACTGGTGATTTTATTTAAAGAAATGACAGACATGTTTGCATTGTTAATTTCTATATCTACTTAAAATGTGAAGTGGCAAAGGACAGAGGTGGCAGAAACAAGCATTCTAGAGCTTTTTCATCAGACTCTAAAAATAAATAAATAAATAAATAAATAAATAAAAATAAAGAAAAGGAAAGGAAAGGATACAGAAATCAAGGATAAGCCTTCTCAGGAATTATGCTCCCATGAAAAAAAAAAAAAAAAAAAAAAAAAAAAAAAAAAAAAAAAAAAAAAACAGGGTTTCATAAAAAAAATATTTAAAATACAGCATGTATCAGATTCGAAGGGGCTTCTGGAGGCCCTCAGCCTGACTCAGAACAGTATTAGCCATGGGTTTATACCCGCATGCTCAAAGCTTCAAGCAACCTGTACCTGAAAAGCTCCAAAGATGGAGAAAGCACAACTGCTATGGGCTCTTAAGCCCCATCCAACTTAACTTTTAACATTTCCAATGATGCAGTATCCACAGTCTTTCTGGCCAACCTGTTCCAGTGCCTCACCACCCTCATAGTGAATGTCTTCCGTATGTCCAGTCTAAATCTACCCTCTTTCAGTTTAAAACTCTTAACCCTTGTTCTGTTGCTACAGGCCTGGGTAACAAGACTTTTCCTAATCTTAAAGCTTCCTTTAAGTATTGAAAGGCTGCAATAAGGTCTCCCTGGAGCTTTCTCGTCTCCAGGCCGAAGAAACCCAACCCTCTCCACCTTTGTTCACAGGAGAGGTGCTCCAGTACTATGACCATTTTCAAGGCCCTCCTTTAAGCCCACTCTAACGGGTCCATGTTTCTCTTGTGCTGGGGGTCCCAATGGGTTGCAGCACCCCAAGCAGAGTCCCATGAGAGCAGAGCAGAGGGAGAGAATCACCTCCCACAACCTAATGGCCACACTTCTTTTTACACAGCCCAGGATATGGCTGCCTTTCTGCACTGCAAGCACACACTGCCAGCTCAAATCTAACGTTTCATCCACAAGGATCCTTAAGTTCTGCTCTTCAAGGCTGCACAATTTGTTCTTGATGTAGCCATTAGGGATGTCCTTAATCACCTCCCTCTCTTCCAGATGTCTATACACAACTTCCTGGAGGATATGTTCCATGATCTTACCAAGGACTAAGATGAGCCTCTCTGGTTGGTGGTGCCCAGGCTCCTTCTACTCTTTTAAAAATGGGTGTGATGTTTCCCCAGTTGCTGGGGTCTTCAACTGGCTATCACAACTTTTCAAGTATTTTGGAGAGTGCCTTACCAGCTGCATCTACTCCTTCATTGATCCAATTATATTCATATAAGCTAAGATACAGATGTTCCTGAAATCTACAAATGGTCCTGAATGAACAGCAGCATCCATCTGTCAAACACACTATGAAGTTAATATCACCCATATGAAAAACTGACTTAAAATTGACTCTTGGTTCGCTGATAGTGGTCAAAACCATAGAGCCTTCCCACTTCCCCTAAGGATTAAGCTTGTAACTGCTGCAGGACATTATCCTTTAAGCAAAATAGTAAAAAGAACAAGAAGAGAAACTGTTAAAAGCCTTCACAGACACTTGTGGGTAGCAGATAAATGCTGTGATTCCTAGACTCATTTCCAAAGCTGGATGTGCCATGGCTTGGTGGCTCACTCATACTCTGTGACCTGCACAGTATCGGCAAACAGCCCCAACAAGATGCTGCCAAACAGAAATGGAACATCTCAAACTAACACATGTGCAAAGAGACAAAGGGAGGAAAAAATAAAATTAATAAAAATAGCATCAATGGAGAGCTCAAGTTTTACACATTTGTAAACAACAGTTATTGTAGCAGCAAAAGATAGTTTTCTTCTGATTTGCTTTTGTCTGCTTTTAGTCCAACTGTCCTCTTCTAACCAAAGCTTGATTCCTCTTCTTTTCCACTGATACTGCCCAAACTTCAAGCCTACAGATTTTAAGTGCTGCATTTTCTCACAGTGGTCAACAGTCTGCTTTCCATACCTACCACGTACAAGTGACCTTCCAAGAAAGGTAAAATCAGCTTACTCTGTATAGGACAGATAATCATTCATGCACACTCCAGAAGCATTAACTTGCTACACACAAGCTCTCAAGTCTGTTGAGAAGACATAATGAATAGTTAAGACTTTCAAACTTCTTACACCACAGAAGATCTACATGGACACTGAGCATTGGAAGCCAAGGAAAACAATAAAGTCCCATTTTCTTCTCTTTCTGTCCCCATGCACACAGGTGGAAAAGAGACACCACACCCAAGAACATCTACATATCTAGTACCTCTGCTCCATGAAACAAATTCAAAATTAGAAAACAATGCATTCCCCTTGTCTCAATATCGTTTTCAAAACAGCAGCACTGTTTTTACATATCCAAAAACCAGACAGTACGGGCTGACATCAAGCATGGAAAGTTTGCTTCCGGACAAATTCAAACTGAAAAATTAGAAGAAAATGATTAGGGAATCTTATAATAGAGAACATAAATGATTTACTCAGCTTTCTAAAAAGACACAATTGGCAAGTATGTGAAAAACCTCCATCTCACCTCCTTCCTAGTAATGATTTTATTTTTTTATTTTTATTTTTATTTTGAATGTAACAGCCCTTTACACCAGTCAAGCTACTCAAATTTGCCAAACAGTCTGTACTCTGATCAAGCACAGGACCAGACTCTAGTATACTCTCCCAGACAAGCCTAAATCACGATGCCCAGCAATGCATTCAAGCTCTCCGAACTGATATTTGTCGTTAGATTTACATATTCAGATTTGGAGAAACAGAGATTAATGGAGATTAAGTATCAACACACATCCCCGGCATCCCGAGGTTACAATGTTTTTCTGATAAGTGACGCAACTTCGAGTAGAAATAAGAACTTAGCCTCAACTCCAATACTTCAAACTGCGTAATTGCTTATCTCCATAAAAACTCTTGCATAACCAATTGAGAGAGGTTTTTTCAGGTATCTAGCCACCTCACTTGCATGCTGTTGGAATCCCTCACCCTCACCTTCTCTTGCCCCAATGCATAATCAACCTTTCCCTCTCTCCTTACAGCAGCACTGTGAGCCAGCCATACAGGAATCCTGGACAGCTTTGTGCAGCCTCTGTCTACACATCTGAGCTGCTAATTTAATTTGTCAGATGAACTGCACAATTTTCATTTTCTTAGTGTAGCTTACTACACAATTACAAAATATAACTGTTAATAGGAAAACAAGCAACAGTGCTGCTGGGGTCAGAGATGGAGGGAGAGCACTAAGCTAAGCAACCAGTACTTGAATCTGATTACAGCCACTTTATAATGATGACCCTGCAATTGTTTCTACAAACGAAAAATGTTTCAGTCCTTTTCAGGGAACTGAATTGTCCACATATACACAAAACTGGAGATGAGCAGAATCTAATAAACAGCAAGAATACACAAAGACTGGTTTCATATGTCTCAGCACTCTAAAATAATTGTTTTTCTCTCTCTACAAAGAAAAACTCCCAAAGATAAGCTACATAAAAAGAGGAATATTATTCCAGTCACTTGTAAAATATACTAATGGTCCCATACAGGCCATGAGGCTGATGGGACAGCCAAGTAGAGATCTTTCTCAGTTGGAAGGAGTAAGATGACAAGCTTGCAGCTCCTCAACCTACAAAATACAATCACACAAATGACATCTTACCACCAAGATACTTACTGATGTAAACACAGACTTAAATCACTTAGATATTAATAAGACATTCTAAAGGCATTACTAGGGCATAGTAAGGCTTACTAGGGCACAATAAGGCATTCTAAGACGCCACAAACTGCAGTAGTGCAGCAACACAACCTACAGAACCAGTGCCTTCAAACCAAAATCTAAATACAGAGAACATGGCACAATTCTGCCTATGTACTCAAACTTTTTTTTTTTTTTTTTTTTTTCTTGCTAAAGTAGCTTCCAACAGTGTATTTTCTGGCTGCTATTTTTTGCTTCTTCCTACGTCGTATTAAAAAGGACACCTAGCCTGTGTTCCACCAAGACAGCATTAGAAGTAACTAGATCATGTAACCTCCACTAACATGCTTGTAACACTTTAAAGAGGAAAACTTCACAAAATGACACTTTTTTTAAACACAAACTTGAGTAGAAGGATTTTCTTCCTAGCTGACCTGCTGTGATTAGAGGATCCATGACTAGTGGTTTGGAAGCAATTTGCCTTCACTTCCCTCAAACTATACTCTGCAAACTCATTAAAAATACCACATCATCTCTCCCGCTTGATGGCATAAACACAATATACACTGCCTCAAATGCATAAATTCAAGCATAGAAATGTAAAGTGAGGCTGGAGTAATATGAGTCCCTCCCCCCCCCCCAAAAAAAAAGGCTAAGCTCTTAACACTTCATGAAGAAGAAGTCAGTGACCTTCTCAAATCTCCCCACTTGCATTCTGAGCTTTCAGTTAGAATCCCAGTTAAGCAGTGTAGGATATACAACTCAACTGACGAAGCTGTCTCTTTGGTAAGCTTGCAAAGCAACAGATCCTTTCCAACAGCTCTGGAGTACAGCAACTTCTAAACAGAATTCAGGAATACAGGGTGAGCCTCATTGCTAGCAGCAGCATACAAAGACACTATTAAATGTTATTCATGTTCCTCTCTCACAGATTGTTGTATCAAACAGTTGTATCCAGCAATTTCATCTCCGCATTCAGCTATCCTGTGAGTGAAGTCATCACTCATGTTCAAGGCCAACTAAGGTTACACGTTTACAGATGTCAATTAGTCACTGATTTTGAACAGTAACCTAAACACTGCACACACTCTTTAAACAGGTGTAAAAAAGACCTTTCATTTATTTTACCTTGTTAGTATTTGTGAACCAGCGAGCCAGTTGCTTCCAATTCTGATAAATGAGGAAGAAAAACCAATATAGCTATGTCCTCATTTAACAATTCATTTTCTTACAGCAGTTGAAAAAAATGCTATGGCCCTCTTGATTTATAACCCTATTTCATATATGCTGATATCTTCCCACCTTGACCTTGCTGCTCTGCTGAGATTCAGTATTCTGAGTTTCTGCTGCAGCTTCCTACAATTTAACACATGTACTGGTGGGTCGTGAATTACATTCACACTTTCGTGGCGTAATCCCATCAGAATTAGTTGTCCAGATGGACTTTGCAGCACTGGTCCATTGGTATGCTACATAATCCTACCTTTTACCAACAGGAAATTTGATACTTTATGAGGAGGTTGTGGTGGTTTTTCTCGGGTGGGCAGCTGAACTCCTCTCACTCCCCATCCTCAAAGGGAACGGGGGAGAAAATAAGACGAAAAGGGCTCAAGGTTTGATGTAAGGACAGGGAGATCGTTCAACTATTATCGTAACAGGCAAAACAGACTCAGCATAGGGAGGTTAATATAATTTATTGCCTATCACTGGTAGATTAGAGCAGTTAGAACTAAAAATAAACTAAAAACACCCTCCCTCCCATCCATCTTCTTCTACCTCCTCCCACCAAGCAGTGCAGGGGAATGGGGGCTGCAAGCAGTCTCCACCGCTCCCTCACTGTCACTCTCTGCCCCTGCTCCCAGTGGGGTCCCTCCCGTGGATGCCGTCCTTCCTGAACTGAGCCTGCAGGGGCTGCCCACAGGCAGCAGCTCTCCAAGAACTGCTCCCACAGGGCTCCGTACCACAGGGTCCATCCATCCCCCAGGAGCAAACTGCTCCAGCACGGGTCCCCCACGGGCGGCAGCTCCCCCCAGGCCCCCTGCTCCTGCGTGGGCTCCTCTCCACGGGCTGCAGCTCCGGCCCAGGGCCTGCTCCTGCGGGGGCTCTCCATGGGCCGCAGCCTCCTCCAGGCCACATCCACCTGCTCCAGCGGGGGCTCCTCCACCCATGGGCTGCAGCATGGAGATCTGCTCCATGTGGGACCCATGGGCTGCAGGGGGACAGCCTGCTCCACCAGGGGCCTCTCCTTGCACAGGGCGCAGGGGAACTGCTGCTGCCTGCCTGGAGCACCTCCTGCCCTCCTGCTGCACTCACCTGTTGGCTGCAGGGCTGCTTCTCTCACACTGCCTCATTCCTCTCTAAATAGTTTTATTTCCCCTTCCTTTAACCTGCTCTTACAGAGGCGCAAACATCACTTATTGGCCCGGCTCTGGCCAGCAGCAGGCCCCTTATCTGACACAGGGCAGCTGCTGGGCTCTGCTCACACAGGCCACCCCTGCAGCCCACCACTACCAAAGCCTTGACACGTACACCGACTACAGAGGTACAAACCAAACAGTAATCTTACTGTGAAATGTAGAGTTTAGGTGGATCACCCATTTCTCTCATCTTGAGCAACAAAAGCTTCTGAAGAGACCCAAAGAGCATATCAGGTCATAATAGCATAATATGTAGCTAGAAATAAAAATCAAATTACTTTTTTCTGCAACTGTAACCAAGACCACCTCAGTGGGGCTGGACTGTCCAAGACTGTATGTTGGCAGAGTTCTCACAAACATGTAAACTGATTTCCTTCCCTTTATTGCACTCTTTCTTTTGTAACCTCTTTATCACCTCTCAGAGCAGCTTTAGAATCAACCTGTTAGACAAAGAGCTAGCAGCCAAAAAGGCATCTTTAATTTCTTTGCCTCTGAAGTCTCCTTGAATATGTTAATTCTCTTCCTGCTTTCTCTATCAATCTGAATATTCCTTATTTATATACACATGCCAAGTCCCATCAAAAGTTCACTCATTAGCTAACTCTCCACTCACTACTGTTGCACCACGCCACTCCTCTCAACCTCCAGTACACTTTTTAACTCTTCCAGGAATGCCCTTTCACAAACACTACTGCTCTTCATCCAGATGCAGGCTCTACTCTTTAGCCCAACCTCTTCACAGAGAAAACCTCTACTGTCCAAGCAGTTCAGCACTCACTGTTTTAATATGCAACTCAGAATGAAGACTGACAGTTTCCTTATCCAACTCCTTAACTTCTGCTTCTGAATTTTTCTTCTTCCATTCTCTAACATGAACTGACAGCATGTCCTTTGCAGCTCACGTTTTCTCCAATAAGGAAGAGAGAATTTTAAGAGGGAGAGATTTAGGGTAAAGACATGGGTGCATGTACGGAAGGGGGACACAAGTTTAATTCAAAGATATCACTAAAAATATGTAACTGATTTTAAAAGATTTTTGCCAATTCTACAGAAACAGACACACAAGAACTTTGGAGATGCTACCCTGCTTTTTCAACTTTGGCTGCTGCACATTTTAAGGGTTAAATTCTTCACATTACAAGGGTAGCTGTGACACCTTCCCCTGGTATAGCAAACAGCTGCCTGCTGTAATATGTGGTTATTCCTGGTCTATCACATCTCAAATCCCTATCTCAGGCAACAAGAATCCGAAGGATGTTGCTCCTTTGCCCTTTGTGTCATACAGTATCTGCATTAATGCTTCAAGCCTTATCAGAATAGAAAGGTACCTATTTTGCAAGCAAAAACTTTTCATTCTAGGTCTCAAGATACAGCTGCAGAAGTATACACAACATATAACTATTCCAAATGCCTAAGAGATCTTCAGCAAGCAAGCTGAAAACCACTCTATGCAGACAATTCCTGGCAGTTCCTGGTAAGAAGCAGGGAGCAGTGTGCCCGCGCAGCTTGTTCACATCACACTTACCTCCTCAGTGCCGTAAGTTCCATATATTCTTCCTTTTCAGCTGCAGCTACAGAGATACTGGTTCTCCTTGGCAAGTGTTCCAGTATTCATAGCACCGTATCCATAGAACAGCTTGGGTTGGAAGGGACCTTAAAGCTCACCTAGTTCCACACCCCAACTCCATCCCATGGTCAGGGACATCTCCCAACAAACTAGGTTGCCCAAAATCCCATCCAACCTGGCCTTGAACACTTGCGGGGATGGGGCATCCACAGCTTCTCTAGGCAATCTGTACCAGTGCCTCACCACCCGCTGAGTGAAGAATTTCTTCCTAACATCTAATCTGAATCTCCTCTCTTTTTAGCTTAAATCCATTCCCCCTTGTCCTGTCATTGTCTGCCCAGGGAAAAAGTCATTATCTTTTTGTAAGCCCCCCTTAAGTATCGAAAAGCTGCAATAAGGTCACCCTTGAGCCATCTCTTCTGGCTGAACATCCCCAGTTCCCTCAGCCCTTTTTCATAGGAGAGGTGCTCCAACCCTCTTACCAACTCTGTAGCCCTCCCCCTGACCGTTTCTGTGAAATGTGTTAATTTGATTTGTGTCGGTATGGAATAATACTAGGGCTTTATCACACTTTCCAACAGAAAATCATCCTTCTTGTGCTGGGGGCCCCAGAAAACAGGTACAGTTTTTGCTAGCATATAGAAATCAGACAACGGGTCATCAAAAGTTGTATGAACACCATTCCACTTCTGGAAAATGGGAACATAACTACTAGTAAGGCTTCAGTCACAGCAACTACAAACCCATCAGTCAGTCTGCATAGAGTTACAAATGACCAGCTCTTTTACAAAGACAAAGCTGAACAGTCTTTAATTCAAATGCATTTATGAGTCAGCACTTCAGAATCGTAACTGAAGGGAGCAGACTGAAACACCCACAGACGTTCTTCATTTCCTCTCCATCTTCCTGAGAAGGAATGGTTATTTCTGATAGCAAACAATTTCATCAGTACAGAAGACTCCCACAAACTAAAAGCTTTTGTTTTATTTATGTATCAGCTATGTAGTAAAGTACATTCAGGAAATACTTGAATCTATCTGGCATTTTTCAAGCATCTGGCAGCTGCTCATTTTACAGATAACAATTATCCCCTTTTTAACGGCAGAGTGTTACATCATTAAAATCAATCTCTTGAAATCCATAAATATACTGATATTTCTGCCTAGTTAAAACCTACTGGATGATTCAGGTCTTAATGTTAACTTCTGCAAAATGAAGCATTATGAAAGATTTATTTTCTGTTTAGCAGTATCACTTCTACCGATACAATTTTGGTTGCATCACCGATAAACAATATGCACCTATGAAGTCTTAAAAGAATAAAATCTGAATAACTACCATACACACTATCTGGAAAAATATCACAGATGTTTAAGGATAAAAAGAAAAAGGTTTTAATACATTTAATTATTTGATTCAGATAATTATTTACAGACTATGGCCAAGCAACGAGGAAACAAAATACAAATGCTTCAGTGTTTCTTGCACCTTTTTCCTCAGACACTTGACTTGTATTTTTAGCTTAAGTAGTTGTTAAACCCACTGCTACACAATCTAAGCAGAAAATCCTTCTTTGGTTATACCACTAAATCATTAATACCATTAGTGGTACAACAGCTCACTGCTGTACCACTGATGATACCAATATCTTCTTGGTTACTATAGAGATAAATTTGTAATCCAGCTAATTGGAGTACAACAGTAAAAAGTCAAAAGATCCCCAAGTTGTGTTCACACATAAAGAATGAACAAAATAACTTTAGTTAAAAATGGTATTTGTTTTCACCACCAGTACTGCAATGATGGGCAAAATTGTCTCTAAAAGTCAATGTATGTTAAAAGAAGACATTACATTTTGTGATGACTAAATGAAGTAAATGGTAAGTAGGTACAAGAAGTAAAATTCAAAACTATATAATCAGAGCTTATTTTCAATATAAAGGACATTATGTCTGCAGACTCTTTCTGGACTGCAGTTACTTGATTGTTTGCTTGACAATGCAAGTTCTAAACTCTTTTCCTCATAAAGTAAATGCATCCAAAAAAAGTCCTTACTGGTCAGAAATAGCTTGATCATTACAATCTACTCAAGATCAAAATGCCAGTATCTTCAGATGCTTACAACTGTATTTATATTTTCTTTTGTAAAAGTTGGTCCAACAAAAGTATGGAAGTGAAATTTGATTTGATGGTAAATGAAGTCTCACTGCTACAGACAAAACTGAAGCTTGCATTTTGTTTGTTGGCAGAAAAAGAATATTCAATTCACAGGAGCGCATATAACAAAACCAAACATGCAATCTATTGCTTTTAAAACCTTTACAGCAACATAATATTAAAGTGAACAGTAATCAGTTATCTATCAATTTTCCCCAAAAGAAAACATGTAAACAGAAGAATAATTTTACCTGTCTGTATATAGCTTCTACAGATTATGGGGGTGGGTGGAGGGATTTCTCAATTAATGATCAAGATGATTAACTTAAATAGGTTTTCATTTGAAGAAAACCTTTTTCAATCCAGCATTAAACAAAATTAATGGGCTTCTTGCACTAATTGAGCTATTCTGAAAAAGGAAAATAACTACCTATATTTTGGCATTCATGTTTACATTTGCCCAGATCGTTTGGATTTTGCAAAGCTGCTATCCAGTGTTGCCATGAAATAAAGACTGTAGAATCTAGGTAGTATAGGCTATTTCCAATACCAATATTAAGTAGGAAGGAGCACAAAGTAGGGCATTACACTACATTTCTGGAACTAGTACAGTAAGAATGAAATCTTAAGAAAAAAAAAGTTAAACTACAGTTTATAGAAGGAACTAAATACCTGCAGAAACTGATTTTTGGTTGTATATTATTTTACGTTGTGTAATTTGCCACATCTGCTAATTTAAAGCAGACATACTTAATTTTCTCTTTACTTTGTTTCCTGCATTTTCTTCTCCCCCACCCTTATACCATACACCAAGCATTATGAATATAAGCCCAAATATCCCAGACAATCCAGTGAACAAAGTTAGTGTAATGCACTGGTGTGAGGTGTAAGATTAAAAAAAAAAAATGTCTCTCAATCTTCATCAAAGTTCTGTTGTAGAAGAAAATTGGCAGCCAAGTTTTCATTCTTCTCACAAGCAAAATATGCTTGTATCACAAGTCCTTCAGGAAATCCTAATGCCTTTAACTGAAGAAAACAAACATGTTTAGAAAGCACAATTTGTATAATAAACTTATTTGTACGTCTAGTCTAATCTTCAGATGCCACTTAAGCAATTAATACTTTTTTTGAAAGAACACTGTGGTCTAGGTCAATGTAACTTCTAGTAAGCAGAGTTAGAAGGTATTGCCTCTGTCTTTACTAAGCAAAACTAAGTTCTTATTTTAAAAAAGTGATTTACATGAGTCTAAGGAAGCACCATAAATTCTATCACTTTTCTTTCACTACCACAGTAAGTTGCTAAAACAGACTTGGGTCACCTTAATATCAGGAAGTAACTGTACTTTGCACTGCTGTTGAAAAAACACTGAAACAATGCTCATTTTAAGCAATTAATTATACAAAGCTCAGCAATTTTAACAAAACTTGCCTGGAGCAAGATCTCCCAGCCTCTGATTTGTGCATCACTGGCAGAGAGCACTACATGCCACATTATGTCATACTTTCAGTTGTTTTAACTGGCTTTCACTTTTTTAAAAAATTACTAAAAATTTCAGCTATGAGAAGACAGTTGAGCATAATCTGTTCTTCAAAAGTCAGTGGAATAATATCTGGGACACACTGACAAACAGGCATTAGAATACTAGAGGAGAGAATGTTACAGTGGAAATGGGTTTAGCTTGCACTTAAAAAAACTCAGCAAAACAATCTTTGTTTTAGCCAAAGGCAAGTAAATACTGTCATTTAGGGATTTACTTAAAATCCTCACAGCACCTGCAAGACATTTTACATACAGGACAGATCAATTCTCTGCAAGAAACTAGTTCATCACTTATAAACCATTCTTAGATATTTGTGCCTACGAACAGCATCAAGGTGTCAGCTGTAGCATTATGACACCTAAGTTCTAAGGTGTGTTTTTCATGGAAAAAGAAAGAAGCACACATGCCACTTTGCTGGATTTTGCAACAGGTTGTGGAGGTAATATTCTACTGCATAAAATGGATTTAAAAGGAAATGCAGCAGACTAGAGACGATCTGTCACGAAGCAAGCAGGCAGTTTTATTAGACTAATTTTGTGTAATGTTCATTTTCTTGATATTTAGAAAGTTGACACCTACGTTAAAGGGTTTTTCGGATAATCTTTACAAAACCTTTTGCTTTGTCAGTTAAACAAAATCTCTTTGATAAACAACAGAAATGTTACTACACTATGACATAATTTGTCACAGTTTGTTCTTAAAAAAATCAAAACATCTCAGAGGCATTGCCATCTATGTAAACCCATATTTAATGAGCGTTACATATGATATTTACGAATGCGGTACACCCTCAAAAGTATATTTTTATAGACATATTTACCTGTGTAAAATGCTGTAATTAACTAGTTCTAATGGACAGACAAATAACTGGGTTAAGAAGTGACTTTAACTAATCTACTTAACTATGAGAGCTTTAACTATCCCAATAGTTTGCAAAGAATGACCCACGCAGACATTCCTTTGCATCTGGAAATCCATCATAGTTAGCACTTCCTTAAACAGTACTGTCTGAGACTTTTGCAAGAGGGTCCCTTTCCTCTAGGAAACTCATTCAGTCACCAATTATTAGAGATGGCCTCTGATCACTTACAAGGCTCTGCATTTTTCAAGTAAGGACTTTATACTCATTGGCTATAGAGCAAGAAGAGATGTGATTTGACGAACTAGGCTACACCAACTAAGAAATATCAAAAATCATTCAAAACTACTGAACATAAAATAATAAACATAGCATACATTAAAGCATGTTGTAGGCATGCAAAAAACATAGTGAACACCCTAAGAAATAGCCAAATAACACTTCAAAGCTGAAAGGCTCACCCTTTCAATAGCTTCTTTTTCCTGAGGTGTTACTTGAATGTAGTTCATATGACCATTTCCAGCTTCTGCTACTCCTCCAGTGCTGGCACCATCATCACTGCCACTTAAGCCCTGGCGAGACTCTGTAACTGGCTCATTCAACATATGAATAAAATGCTCCTGGTGTTGGCTTATTTGCTGTGATGCATAGGAGAATAAAAGGAAGAAATACATTGAAATAAAGCATGTTTAGTTCTGCCAACAAGCAAGTAAGAATACTTATTATTTTCAGTAAATTATGCAGTCAAAAGCAAGTGTAAAAATGTGTAGTAAAATATGATTAAATCAAACCAAAAGAAATTCAATTTCATGTTTAAGTTCAGTTGCAGGGACCCTTCCCTCTTGGGTTGGCAGCCCAGAAAGCCACATGTATCCTGGCTGCATCAAAAGCTGCATGGCCAGCAGGGCTGGGGAGGTGATTGTCACCCTCTGCACAGGAGACCCCACCTGGAGCACTGTCTTCTGCTCTGGGGCCCCCAGCACAAGAAGGACATGGATGTATTAGAATGAGTCCAGAGGAGGGACACAAACATGATCAAGGGGCTGGAACAGCTCTCCTATGAAAAGAAGCTGAGAGAGTTGGGGTTGTTCAGCCTAGAGAAAAGAAGGCTCCAGGTAGACCTTACAGCGGTCTTACAGTGCCTAAAGGGGGCCTACAGGAAAGCTGGGGAGGGACTCTGTCACGGGGTATGGTGATAGGACAAGGGGTAATGGCTTGAACCTAAAAGAGGGTAGATTTATATTAGATATAAGGAGGAAATTCTTCACTCAGATTAGATATAAGGAGGAAATTCTTCACTCAGAGGCACTGGCACAGGTTGCCCAGAGAAGCTGTGGATGCCTCATCCCTGGAGGTGTTCAAGGCCAGGTTGGATGGGGCTTTGGACAACCTGGTCTAGTGGGAGGTGTCCCTGCCCATGGCAGGGGGCTTGGAAGTAGGTGATCTTTAAGGTCCCTTCCACCCCAAACCATTCTATAATTCTATGTTCCATACAGCAACAATTGATGAAAAGCCAACAACAGCATGATGGAACTGCTATTAACATGTTATCTTAGGTAATGTCAACATCTCCCTTTTTTCTAAGTCTAAATCAAAATTAGTAGCAATATTTTGTTATTTAAAGATTCACCTGTAGTAGCTGAGGGTTTTCCCGTCCAATTTGTTGTAGCAATGCTGGTAGCAAAGAAGGATTTTGCTGGATGATCTGTCTCATCTGCTGGAACTGAGGCTGATTTCGCAAGAACTCAAGTGGATGTCCTGAGAAACAGTGAATTAAAATGTTTTAAAAAAGTTGGCAAGACTGTTATAAAATGCATACCTACATTATAATTGTAGACAGAAACAGAACACAAAAGTGGACAATATAACCCTCACTGAAAAATAGAAGAGCTTATTTCCTCACACTAACTAACTATAGCTTTAACCGAGAGTTCTTTCTACTAAGGTTAAACCAAGTCTTCTTCTCACTCAGCTTTCTCTGAAGATCCAACAGGCTCCTGTCCCTGATCTTCATCAGATTTCTTTTTATGTCTTATCTCTGAGTAACCTCATTCTGAGACATGTAGCCAGCTAATGTCTGGTCTCTACATCTACAACTGAGTGCCACCTCCTGCAATCAATCACTTCTTTCCTTTTCAAGCGAGTCTTAGCATCCCATTGCTATTAGGTATTGCCTTGAATTTACAACAGTCCGAAGTGCTTTCTAACATCCCATTCCCCCACTCTTTCTTTACAGGTGATACCATGACTACCTGTCAGTCCTACCTGCGTGTTTAATACTCTGTCCTCTAACAAGGCTTACACCTTGGACACTGTCTCTGCCAAACACCAAGACAGACTTCTCCTACTCACTGCCTATAATCCTTTCATGTATTTATTTCACCTTCAGACAGAGTTCTCTGCAGCAGGCCCTAAACCCTCTCTCTGTCCACGTGGCACACTGCAGCGCAAGGAGTCCCAGCTCCTGGTAGGTCTCACAGGTGCTATATTTGACTGCCTTATTGTATGCTTCCTCCTTGATATTCCAACTTCCAAGAAGTAAATGTATTAGAATAGTCACACTCAACAGTGCACAGGGAAACATAAAAGTAGGAAGCTAGAACTTAAGAGGGAAAAAGTACAACTGCCCCCACATTTGTAGTCTTACATTTAAACCTAAAATACTAAATTGAAGGAATGGTGCGAGATCACTGCACTATTAGGAATTTAATGTGCTATTCCATATATATTCACATATAAAAAGCCATCTGTTCTAAGCAAATACCACACTTAAGAAATTTTCATGTTACAGTTCTTATCCAATTCACTTTAATCAGACCATGGAACTTAAATTCACTGAAGCGTGAAGTGCTTAAATGCATCCTCTCAGATGTAATCTTTCTTACCTCCTAATGAACTAGCAGTTGTAGGTATAGTTGCTACGGCTGCTGCCACAGCTGGAGATTGAGATGAACCAGTGCTCGCTGCTTGAGGGGGTTCAGCCACAGCCTGATTATCTCCAGGTATACCCTAAAGCCACAGTTGACATTATTACCTACAGAACGCTAAAAAATATTTGGTTTACCGCATGTATTATTTATTCTTTAGAACAAAGCGAAAATGTTAATGTTTTCACTGCAAACACAACGCAAGATGCTGTGACAGGTACATTTACAGGTGGAAGAGGATACTGTGACAAGAATGATTTCTTTTTGACAATGAAAATACGTGGTTTGTATAGCTAGCTAGTAAAGCATGTAATGCATCAGTTTAAAAGCACATTTAAATCTGTAAACAAATACTTGCTTTGAATTGTGTTCTGAAGTATTTGACATGAGTAGAAATTTTTTTTTTATAACACCAGACAGAGCATATTATAACGCTGCATACAGCAACAGAATCATAGTACACAATGCTCGCTGAGATTATAGCTATATAGTTGATCCATTTTTCTGGCAAGATGTTAAGGAGAGATAAGATCATAGAGCTCTCTGGCCCTCTTTTTTCAACTGAACAGCTTGACGGTTGTCATTTACTCTATCTTATGTGTGAAAAGGACTTCAGGTCATCAAAATTTCAGCAGTAAAGAGAAATAGTTAATTTCCATTTTGTTTAGTTTGCTGTATGCAAACAGTTTTACCTATTTATGAATTGCTCAAGGCAATGAACCTAACAATCTAGAAATGACAAACTATAGTACTATAGTATGCAGGTTATGCAGCCCCAACAGACCTTACCCTACCACATTTGTCCTACAAGGAAACCCTTACTACCCTAACAATGCTCTTTGTCACTGAATTCCTGCATCAAATTTGCCCTTTCAATCCTCCTCCCTGCAGCCTATGAACTACTTTTATGCCCTTCTTCAGAGAAACCTTTTGCACCTTAGGATAGACACCAGGAAAGATTCCTATATGACTACAGCCTTGTGGTACAGGTAAGGGGAATTGCCAGAGAGGAACACAAAAGAGGCACACTCCAAAGAGCAGTAAACCTCCTTACACGCAGAGAGAATCAACTGGTGAAGCTATGTTAAACTCGACCCCAAAGGCACAAGACCACACAAGATCCTCTACCTGAAAACACTGAGTTTCCAGGGCACCAAGAATTGAGAAGAGTCTGTGAAGGCAACAGCACTGGTGTAACAGAATATATTTCACCTAACTCAAAGGAAAAAAAAAAAGCAGCCTACCGTTTGGGAACAACTACACATAAGGAACAGGGAGGTGGAAAAAAAACCACAGAATTTCAGTTGTACTGTTTTTGACTGGGATGGTGTTAATTTCTTCACTGTAGTTGTATGAATCTATGTTTTGGATCTGTAATGAAAACACTGTTGAAAACACACTGATGCTTTTAGTTGCTGCAGAGCAGTGTTTGTACAGAGCCAAGGACTTTTCAGCGAGAAGACTGGGGATTCACAAGGATCTGCAAGGGGACACAGCCAGGACATCTGACTCTGCCGGCCCAAAAGGATATTTCATACCACATGGTGCCATGCTCCATAGTAAAAGATTTGGGAAAAGAGTAAGAAAGAGAGGATGTTCAGAGTTACTGCATATGTCTTCCCAGAAAACCTTTATACGTAATGAAACTTTCCTGGAAACAGATAAACATCTGCCTGTCGATGGGAAGTGGTGAAAGAATTCCTAGTTCTGTTTCACTTGTGCAAGCAGCTTTTGCTTCACCTGTTAAACTGTCTTTATCTCATCCCACAGGTGTTCTCATTTTTACTATTCTGCTTCTCTTCTCCATGCCACTGTGGGGAAGTGAGCAAGCGAGCCTGTGGTGCTTAGCTGCCTACCAGGGTTAAACCACCACATCACTGTAACCAGACAAATATGAGTTAGGTAAACCTACCATAGAAGTCAGTGGTAGGTAATGTAGATTTAAAATTCTGCTATAACATGTTCTTCGCATGATATATTCATTGCTGTAGCTGAACAAAAGGGATAAATATGCAGATAACATAAAGGCCACATCTAAAAAGGTAGAACTGCACAATGTTCCAGGAAAAACCTTGCAGTATCTAAGAGTTAAGAAGCACATCAAAGTATAAGCCAACTAACACACTGAGTCCATATTTAAGCCACTCGGTGTAATAAATGCATTTTTTCCAGTCACACACTTTATCACCTTTATCTGTCTTGATCAGCTTGCTACACTTTCATCCTTCCACGGGGGGGGGGGGGGGGGGGGTTACATTCATGACATGATTTTTAACTCTCTCTTTTAGCACTGCTTTACAGAGCACTGCATAAATACCTTTTCACATCAAATCAGTTATTGCTGGGAATCCAGACATAATGTATGAACTGTTGTATGATGGAGTATGTAGTGATAGGACAAGGGTAACGTTTTTAAACTAAAAGAGAGAAAATTTAGAATAGACATTAGGAAGAAATTCTTTGCTATGAGGGTGGTTAAGGCAGTGGATCAGATTGCCCTGAGAAGTGGTGGATGCTCCATCTCTGGAAGTAGAAGTGTTGAAATCCAAGCTGGATGGGGCTTTGGGCAACCTGGTCTAGTGGGAGGTGTCCCAGCCCATGGCAGAGGGTGTGGAACCAGACAATCTTAGGGGTCCCTTCCAACCCAAACCGCTCTATGGCTCCATGATTCTTTGAATTTGGGATCAATCTCCTGAAACTGCAGGTTGACTTCATGTACTCACAGGCTTATGTAGTCATTGCAATCTGTATCCATACCAAATAGCAGGTGTTTAAACTTTAAGGCTGCTCTCAAATAGAAGCACTATGGAAACTAGTCTAACCAAGTTTACTTAGAGATAATTTACCATTTTGAACATTGTCTCAACTCTTTAATACAATCTTGAAGTCTCACTATCCAAAAAAAAAAAAAAAAAAAAAAACAAGACATGATGGTACTCAGATGAGACTAGTGAGATGTATGCACCTGGTTTATTCAGCTATACAAAACATAATAAATCATGGTATCAATTCACATAAAATTTATTTGGAATGTAAACAGTGCTTGGACGGTGAGAAGGGCATTTTTGCCTTATGGTGGATTAAATCTGCTTACAGTTTAACTAAGCACTGGAGCAGTTTTTTAGCTGACATTTTTCACCACAGGGGCATATAATAACCACAACAGGCCCAGCCCAAGGAATATACACATTTCCAAACAAAGAGGTTGCAACCAATAATCTGATGGTTGGATGAAAGACAGAACTCCTTCCTAATTAAGGATTAGGAAATCCTTGGGTCAAAACCAGATCTAAGTCTAAATGCCTCCCAGACACATCTGAGGCATAAGAAACAGTGTGTTTTGGAACTGGAACCTCCTACAAACACAGCTGAGGCATATAGGATTACAGATGATCTAGATCCTCAGCCATGAAAACTGAATAGCTTGTCATCTGAATTACTGACAGCAAGTGGAATCTTCAGTGCTAATCTAGGGAACAGCTACAGTTTAAGCACTGATACTCTCTTGACCTTTTCTTTCCAACAGTTTACACACACATTTTTCGTATCGGCTCTTTAAAGCAGGACAGTGGTATACACTTAAGAGCTCAAATTCCTAACGCTACTCTGCAAAGTATCTAAAAGATAACAATGATGATTGATTGGAGTCTGATAAAATAGGAGATCAAAGAAGTGTGTAATCAACGGACCAGTACCAACTAAAGAAAAGCTTTCTTGATGCAGGGGGATGGTAAGGAATATATTTAGACTAGACTAAGAACAATCTAAAAGACTTTTTACAGCAACAGCGTTTTTCTAGGAGGAAAATAGAAGTATGTCCACTAATATGTTCTCTAAGAGCAAAACTCCTTCTCCCTACTCCTTTTTCCAACTGCTAAAAGAAGAATGAAGAGAACATATTTTCAGTAAGGGATAACATGAAACAGGAAGGGATCAGCTTGTGTTAACAGGAAGACTCATTTTAAACATAAGGACCTACTGAAAAAGAGATGAACTGCTGAGTACAAACAGACCTCATCAGTTCGGTAGACATGCCATGCATTGAACTTCATTGCAAGGATGCTCTGTTTCTGTTCAGGGCTTTCTGAACAGGAATAAGCTAGAGCAGGGAAATACCATTCTGACTGTGAAGGCACTACAGCATTCATGACTACAGCACAGATGTACATAGATGTACAGCATAGAGCATGCACAGCAAATGCAACATTTCTAGGAGGCACTGGATTTATGCACAGATCAAATACACAATGAACCTACAGTAAAACCAACACTTGTAAAGCATGAAGAACAAATATTTGAGATATTCAGACGTACAGCAGCTGGACTGGTATTTGCCCTTAGGGCAACACAATATTCATCACCTTTGTTTGGCCCAATACCATGTGAGAACTTGACTGTCTACAACCACGTACTCAAAATGTTTGTTGCCCATTTAAAAACTGTGGGATACAAAGCTTTGGCATCATTAATGTGAGTAGCAGCCATGATGGTGATGTGTAGTTATAACTATTGAAGAAAAAATTCATTTACAAAATAGAAGCTTTACAAGAGGTCATGATACCAGCTTTCCTATCAGTCTATTTCATATTCTGTTCAAAGTATTTGAAGGGTTCATTTCACCCTTGAAACTATGTCTGTAAAACAAGAAATTGTTTCTTGTCCAGAATGCTGCTTAAATTAAAACACCAGTCAAAAATTGAGCACACTTTTAAAAAAACAAAAAAAAACAAAAAAAAAACGCCTCATGAATCTTCCTATTTGCAGAATACATTAATATAAACATCGTGCATGGTTAGTAAGAACGATAAACAGGATTTTTTAAGATGCCCTTGTGAAGTTACATATACTAATACAAAAATACAGCTAGTGCTGTCACTAATATGTCACAACAATCACTTCTTGAGCCAGTCATTAGCAGTTACTACTATCACTGAAATTGGGCATACTTTACAGATATAACCACAGCAATCAACACAGAATAAAAACAAGAAGTGATAAATGTAGCTAAAGACTACTTCATTATTTCCTATAGCAGCACATTATGAATCTGAAAAACAATATTCAAAACAACAAGTACATCAAAGTTAAAATTCTCAGTTAGTGAGGACAAACTAAACAATGAAAGAGCAGAGTACACATGAAATAAACTACTCACCATTAAAAGGTACTCCACCGCTCTGTCAGGATTGTTGAAGCTGGCTCTCAATGCTGCAATTACTTGCTCTCGTTCATAGCCCATTGACATGATTTCAGTCACCATATTCTCATAGGACTGACCTGTCACTAGAAGTAACATGATTACCATTTTAAGGGAATATGGCAAAAGAAAAGCACAAAAAAGTTTCAGTGGAGAAATGTCACTTCTGCCCAAATCTGAGTCATTCAATGAAGAGTAAAGAACATCTCGTATTAACCTTGCCATGGCTTTGTGGCTTTAACTTCAAAAATATTCTGGTGGTTTCATTATGCATTTGATTGGAACAGTAGAGTTCCAAGGTAATGAACGCACTGTGAAATTCTATTTAAAAAAAGCAGAACTTTTACACTTTTGTCTTCATAGTTAAGATTATATTCCCTCTCTATGCTGTTCAATCCTTACAGCTACCATTCCATTCCTGATGTAATTAAGTCTCCCGCAGTGTAAGCTTGGAAATCAGGCTTTCTAGACAGAAACCTGCTTGTCAAACTCTAGCCATTGAGAGGTTCCCAGATAAAGTCTTTACGCTAAGCTATGATTAGAAAGATGACAAAGACTTACAACCAAGTTATAACAGCCTATTGTCTATGCGCTGGTGACAAGCAAAGTAATTCAATCAACTTAACATCAACCAAATCAAGTCAGGCAGAAGACTGGACGTTACATCTAGGAGAATCTCTCAACCGAGTGAGGATTAAGGAGAACAAACTATCTAAGCTAATGTATATCTGACTAGATACCCATTACACCAAATTCCCCACCTTTTAGGGTATAAATGGACTACAATTGGACCATACCTGCAGACATCAAGAAAAAAAGATACACATATTATGTATGAATGATTTGAGGAGAGCTGATTACTGCACTAATGGTATCATAGGTTTAAATGAGTTTTTAATAAAACACATTATTTTCTTCTGTTAAAAGCAGACGGCAGGTTTTTTAAAAAATGAAAAACACCAATGAAAAAATTACCATATTTTGAATTGCAGCCAAGCAACATTTTAAAGGCTACTTCCCACGCAAAGCTGAAAAAAATGAAAGGAAAAAAAAAAAAAAAAAAAGGAAAAAAAATCCAGAAACTAAAATACCAGTTCCTTCCCCAACTGAAAATATTACTGGTTTTAGTGGAACACTACTATTGACTTTGTAAACTTACTGAGTTACTTGGAGGAAAAAGGTACAATTAATAGTAACCATAAAAAACAACAGATTATAAAAATGTAGAGGAAACAAATTTTACTCTACTAAGACCACTAAGTCGCAATTACAAGAACCAAAGAATATCTCGTATTTTATACCACGAGGGAGAAGTTGTTCAACTCAATCCAAGAGTAGCACAAGCACATTGCTTGTTTTCATTTAAGAATACTTCTGAATAATCAGTGGAGGCCCCAATGACTGAGGGCAATATATTCAAGAACAAATAATAAAACAGCTCTAGCTTAAAGATACTTGTGCATTACCCATAAAGATAAATAAGGAATTGATATCCCTTGGTTAATCTGAGTTCTTACTGTTCAGACTTCAAAATAATGGTATCAGTCTGAGTTTAAGGAATGGTATGTACTTGTGTTTACACAAAACTACAAGTTCAGACATTTTACACCTTCACTTTTTCAAAGAAATGAGCAGTTATGAAAACTTTGCTCTAAAGATACATATTACTGCACATATCTTCAGAGAAACAAAAAAAGAAAATCAAAATCACTGTACTGGAACAACAGTTGCTTTGACTAACTTTCTGCTCATGTTTTCTAGCATACTACCAGTTTATCCTTACTGTTGATAATGAACTAATGAAGGTCACACAGAATACCTTTTGATCTAATTAGTCACTTCTTTCACATTTCTGTTTCTGTAGTGCTTTTTCAATACAGGCTATGTAGAGACCAGAACAGTATGATAGATTTTGTACAGAAAAAAAAAAAAAGGCAAACAGAAGTACTGTGTATCTAGACACATGTACTCCAGACACAGTCTACTTACACAAGTGCTAAAGTAAGATCAAGAATAATTCAGGAATTGCACATCAGCCGTATCATGATATAGTCACATTTCTTTCTACATAGTGTTAACTAAGAATGTTGTGAGGTCAGTGTCGAACTGTTTCTGCTCTTTGCTTCTGTTTTTCAAATAACATGTTAAAGTTGGATTAACTTTGAAATCCAACTCATAATGCTCCCCAAAGTAACTCTTGTTCAATGCCCTAAAGAAAACTCAGGCTACTCCTGTTATAAAGGTGGCTGCACTGAACTGCAAGACATGCAGATCTTTCTGTAACACACAAAGCCACACTGATTTTCAGTCAGCCTTTATGTCTGAAAACAAAAGCAATTCAGTAGAAAACAATCCTTGTTTTTAAAGTGAAGTCAACTATGTTCAGACAATATAACTGAGAAGTGGCAGTAAGAACATGTGTAGGATCCCACTTAGGATGCAAAAACGTACTACAGGAACTTGTGCAAGCAAGTTCCTCTTAAAACAGTTTCTAAAGAAAAGGAAGCACAGAGCTCATGCCTGTTGCCTTTGCCTTTGAAAATGTTTTGGCATATAACCCTTCCAGTACACTCAACCAGAAAATTACACACAATGCCCAATATTTCCAAAATGTTAGGGACATGGGTTAACTACACTAGAAACTAAGCAAAGAACTTGCACATAAATTTGGTAAGTGAGGTGTTCTCCTTCTGCTACACTAAAAAAAAAAAAAAGGATTGGTCAAATCTGAAGATAACTGAATCAAGCCCATCAGTTTAATTTAACTTGCTGGTCATTATTGTTTATATGAATATTTATGATGACCACGTCTCTGCTGTTAAGGTATAATGAATGTTTAAGGAAGCCTGCAGCACCTTTTGTACCAGTAGTAACTCTTAGAATGTAACAAAACTCAAGTGGTTGTTTCCTACAGCAACTGTCACGTATTTCAGCTCATACAGTTCTTCAGTCTCAAATAGCTGTAACACTAGACTCTAAGCTGCAGTTAGACAGAACCTGGTGGCTACCACCAGTACAGGTTAAATAATACTTGCTCCTAAATCAACTCTTTTACAACATCTGCCTACACAGCATCCACATTGCAATACAAAAATGTAAGTGAAACTTTCTTTGATTAGTTTAACTTTTTGTACTAGGATGCTGCTTAATGTTTACAGTGAAAGACAAAAAGAAAAAAAAATCCACCCTCCTCTTTATTTCTGTCTTAACTTGATACGCACTAAACAAAAAAATCTCTAAAAATTTAAGTAAGTAGTAAGGAGTGTGTGGGTTTGTCTAGAAATTTCGTATCTACCAAAGTGAGCATAAGTGGGCTGCAGAAATTTCTTTTGATTTTACGCTGTTTATTCCACTAAGAAACAAAGACATTTAAACTGTCAAAGAAAAGTGAACTAAATATAAGTATACGGAGACATTCACTCCTCAACCCAGACAGAGGCAGGTAAATTTGTCTAGTGCAAATGTATCAAAGTATAGACTTTGAAAATAATGTCAAAGCTAAAACAAGCAAATTATAAAGGCAGACATTTTATCAGCCATTTTATCAGACCTGCTCAAGGGGAAGCAAAGGTAAAAAGAAAAGCATATACATATTTATGTCCCATGCCACTTCAAACTGAATAGTTAGAAGAGAAATTAAGGAAAATTTTAAAAAAAGGAATGGTAAGGATCTTCCTCTTACACAATAAAAATATATGAAGTGAAATATTCTTCAGTAAAGAATTCTTGATGCTGGTTCTAAGATATCAACTTCAATTCTTAAAGAAGCGTACTTCAATTATAACTTTAACAATGACAGATATAGAAGAGAATGTCAATATCTGCTAATCCGTCATTTGTTTCTGCTGCACCAAAATAATGTCTACATTAAAAAAACACTCCACTTACCAAGTGCACTTATAGCATCCTCAAAAAGATTTGATCGAGATGTATCACCTGTTGTACTGTAAGATGAAGACAAGTGCAATGGTAATTACAAAACTTTGGAAAACTTCCTATTTTTCAAAAATAGCAGCAGCAGCTGTAACTCTAAGTGGCCCCTTTTGTTTTTTCTTTTTTTTAAAAAAAAAAAAAAAAAAAAAAAAAACAACCAAAAAAAAACAGGCTTTCCAAAGATCTCTCTCTTGGACTTATAGTGAGACAAGATTTTGCAAACTTACAATACTACCATTTTTAATACTTAAAGACCAACCTCCCCCCTCTATTCCCCAATATTTTGGCTCTTACCCATCTGTTCAGGGATTAGCCATCTGCTTGCTTGAATACTTCAAAGGGTAGGAGAACACTGTGGATTTTTCAAAAGTACACAGCAGTCTCGTTAACTGCTTCCTTCACTGGTGTAATTCAGTCTGACCTCAATTAGTACCCAAGGAGGTCAGTGGGAAGCATTTATTAAAACCTCAGTATCCCACTTTTCCAGTAAAATACACTACTAATATTTGCAATCATTCTTTTTCAGGTTATCAAAATTGTTATGTTACAGGATAAAAGACTCACCAAGGAGCACAGTGGCACAACAGAAGGCTGAGGAACCCCAGTAGCCCAGTCGGAGCCAAGGGAGCCCCTGTCCTGGCTCCTGACAGGGCTACAAGCTGAAGCTGATCAGCCCCATGGACTGAGGGTGACCCCCTCAATGGGTCAACAGGAGAGGAGAGGCTCTCCAGGTCTCCTTACAGACCCAGGGCATTGCTACTTACAGGGTGATGAGACACATGGATTGCCAGGAAAGGGGTTTGGAGATTGTGCAAGACTTATTAAGGATTATCTAGGAGGAGAGCAAAAGGCAGGGGAAGGGAAGTATCAAGGCACTCTGTGGATGAGAAGTATGAGGGGAAAAAAAGAGGGAAGAAAGGATAAAAAATGGTCAGTCACATGTAAACAGCACTTGACTGGCCATGCCCTGCACCTGATCACCAGTCTGTTCTACCTTCCAATTAAACTCTATTTTTAACACTTTTTTTCATGATTAGGAGTGTTTGTCCTCTGTGAATGTGTGTGTATGGAGGTCTAAATGCCAGCCACTGAAGAAGGAGCCACAGTGGCCCACATGCCTGGGATGCTGGCAACTGAGACTGAAGTGCATGCATACTGTGTGCATTCACCAGTGAGTGTCAAGCCTGATCAGCTGGTGAGCAGGCTAAGAGGCTTGAGAGCTAGGTATGGAAGGGCTGTGAGTCAGAGTCAGCTGCTGAAGGGCCTGTAATGTCCAGGTGTCAGCTACAGGTTCAGTCACAGGCCTCACCCAGGCAGTGGAGAGAATTTATTTGTTCATGTCTTCATGCATGAGGCAACTGGGCAACCAAGGGATCTAGGGACCAGCTACATGGTATAATGCATGTCTACAGACAGTTCCTGCATGGACACACCATGCACACATGTGCATGTGTACATGTGTACAAAGAGAGCACGGATATCAGCAGCTAGAGTTGGTTGCAGAGCTCAGGTGGTTGCATGCACAAATGCTAACTGGGAAGGCTGGGAGATCTAGGGTCCACCTACTGGAACAGACTGAGGCCAGTTACTGGATGGATTCATATTCTACGTATGTATGCATGCATGTATTTTCCACTAGTGAGCTTCACCCTTGAGCAGCCAGATGGGAAAAGTATACCTCTACTGGGACTACGTGCTTGATCTTGATACTTCATGGACCTGGGGACACAGAACTGCAGCAGCCTCACATCTATTAGGCTACCGGAACTGGGAACTCCTAACAACAGCTAGGGAAAGATCATCAGATTAACCTGAATCAATCTGTAGAAGATGCCATTAAAAATCTGACAAGGCACATAGATGCGTTTTTTGATGAGAAAAAAAACGTTCTAGCAAGAATGCTTCACTAGTATCTATCACCAGTAAGACTTACAACAACGAAAAAAAGATCAAAGGCAAAAGAAGACACCAGCTTGCCCAGCCAAGGGTCAAAAAAAACTTCACCAGTGTAGGTAACGTAACTTTTAAAGCTGATCAAAAACAAGAAGTAGTCAGAAAAATCCAGGGAGGTGGTAAGGAGGTATTTGTCAGATTACTCTGTTGCTTTCTTTTATGTCTTTACACTGACACTTCCTTACCACAGGCAGGTTTTACAACACTGCAGTCTCTACATGACAAATCTGGAAAGGTGTTCCAGTTCTAAAGATATAATTTAATCTTTGAACCCACTGAACTGAGCCACAAAAATCCCACTTAAAAATCCAAACATTAAAACTTTAAGTTATTCTATTGACAACTGAAGTTTCATTTGTATCCGACATTAAAAAGATGTCCATTTCTCAGAATTACAAAATTAAACCAACAATTAATATATTTAGTGCAAGAAATCTGTGCTGAGATTTTCAGGATACTTGCCAATTGCAAATTTTGTTTCCTCATCACCAAATCAAATAAATATTTGATGGTATTTAAATACCACCATTTCAAAAATTAATGTCTTGTGCAATAGCACTTACATAAATAATATACAAATAATTGCAAGCCAGCGTATGAAAATGAAGACCTGATGTTATGCAGTACTTCGAGGGCCATTGGGTTATAGTTAACAACATTTTTATCCCATGCAATGCTTAAGCAATTTTAGGTGAGCAAAGCCAGAAGTATAGGACAGGAACGTAACCTCTAACTCACACCTGATTTTCTTGAATGTTGAGAATTGAGGTTAAAAGAAATTCCAACTCCCACAACTATCTGCAGATGGGCCAAGTATTGTTCAGAATGAATGTTTGCGGATTTAATATATTACATGATCAAGAGCAATACTACAGCCTACATTCTAGAAGAAAAAGCTCTTTCCAAAAATTAAGAGTCCTACAGCAACACAGAACTTAGTAGCATGGTTCAAAGCTAACCAGTATGATTGAAAACACAGCCAGAGGTTTATGAACAAGACAGGACACACCTCTTTTAAGAGCTTTGCTAACAGTAGCTCCCCACACTGGGGAGTATCAATCTGAAAGAAAATCTGGGCCACAGTAACTCTGAAACGCCTAAAGGGAGCATAAGTCCTCTGTCATTAAACTCCCCACTCCATAGATTTAGTCAAAAGTCCACATTCCCACACAAAAAAGGTACAAGGGGAAAGGGGTACACACTACAGTCAGTAATATTGTACTTTAGTCGGAGACTGGAGTTAGAAAGAAAAAATATGCAGAACAGAAAAAATGACTGGACTAACACTGCAATGGAAAATTCAACTTAAAGCCAAAACTAGAAGCAACAGAAATGGACAAAGAAGCCAAACAGAAAGCTCATTCATACCTGTCATTTGATGATGGGCTGACAGCAGCTGGTGCCTCAGGTGGTTTTTCTGCTGGCTTCTCTTCTTTAGGAGTACTCACAGGTGCAGATTCACAAGCAACTGCAGCTGGTGCTGGAGTGGTAGGGACAGGAGCTGGCACAGGAGCAGCTGCAGGGGCTGGTGCAGGGACTGGTGTGGGAGCTGCACTTGTCAAGCTGACAGTGGCAGTAGAATTTGACTGCTGAGTTGCTGCAGCTGCTGCTTTGGGCTATTGGAGGACAACAGAATTCAGACACAGCACAAAACTCCTAAACCAATGCTTTCTATAGTCAATGCATTGATTAAGTTCTGTTAAGACCATTTTTGCTTGACGTTGCTGCCTCAACAACAAACATAACATTAAAATATTCCAACATATCAACTATAGTGCCCCTTACTGTGTTTAAATAGGCAACAGGTCGTGTCACCCAAGTGCTTATTCAGACACCTAAGCATTTACACTGTTTTCATATGACGTGAAATGCAAAGATAAGGTCCAAATATTTATAGACTGCAATATTCTAAATATGAAAACAATACCGTGTTTTATAAAAGTGCATTTTCAGATGAAATTGGAGCAGTTGTCAGGAGGCTCTGACAAGTGTAAAAAGCATAAAGTTTTCTCACCACTCACATTTGGAAAGAAGTGATAAAGGCAGAAATCACTTTTCATTATAAATACTATTTTCTAGAAAATGAGATGGTAAGAATTAAGGCTGACAGATTTAAGCTTAACCTGGAACAAGTTTTACTGATGCTGTCTTTACATTTAAAGCATTTCAAGCATTTAACATGCTTGAGTTCAGCAGTGAGTACCAAAAATCCATCAGAATCAAGGGTTACCAGATGTACAGCAGCCAATTTAGATTTGCAAAAACTCACATATAACTGTGATTTAATCTTCATGCCTCACTACTGGAAACATGTATTAATCATATTAGATATAAATGATTGCAGCCTCTGGCTAAGTTATGGAACTATGTTTTTGAAAACTGTATCACTGTAGCCCCTTACCTACAAATACCCTTATGGACTGACATGGCAGAGCCACGCTCCTGCCTGACCAAGAGGAACCACTGAACTTTAGCATAATACAAGTACTTATTCAAGACAAATCACTTGCAGACAATGTTTTCTTAAACTAGGAAAAATGTATTTCCTCCTTATGTCTGAAAGGAGAGTTTGAGAATGAATAGCTTCCAACATGGCAGACATGGTAAACATGATTTTAGCAAGTATTCATAAAAAAAAAAAAAAAGCTCAAACGTAAATAGTTCTGAGCATCCGAAAAGGTTTGCAGTTGTACTTATGTAACAAACATTTCTTGCACAGAATAGACTCAAAAGTAGGAAAAATGAACTTAAAGAATTAACAAAAGGACCATAATACTGAAGAACTGCCCAACTCCAAAATACGGGTCCTTTGATATGACAAGGCATTGAATTTAGCACTTTTTCATGGTATCTTTGTTTCTTATGCTATAAATAAAATGAAAGATGAACTCTGAAATCCTATCAATACTTGTTTCCTTCCACTGATAAATGCGTCTCCTCCAGGCAAACCACAGACTAGATAGAACATTTGTTTGTCCAGGAAGAGTGCAAAAATAGTTGTATTCAAATAGAGAATATAATGAGCCAACACTGGACAGGAGTGAAGTGTTTTCACTACAGAGGAACATAGGTTTTATTTGTCAGGAAGAAAACCTCTAACTCCAAAATTAACCTCGTATCTTAAGACTTAGATGAAGCCAGTTTTATTCAAATTCCAAGTGTCTGGAATGCCTAGAGAATCGGTGGCTTGAGTAGAAATACTTCAAATATGTGTCACAATCATTCACTTCAATTTGCCATTGTGGTCCTTCAAAACTCTAAGATTTTTTGACATATGTTTTCTGTTAAGCCACTATGTTTAAGCTGATGAAAAGCAACAGGGCAAGACTGAAGTTCTGTACATTCAATTTAGTAACAACCTAGCTTCCAGTCTTCCTTTTAAGCAAATCCCTGGAGGATATCCCAGAGACAAGAAAGAAGGAATAGCAAAATCAAAGTCTGTCAGCGGCAAATATTTTCTCCAGTATAAACAATCAGAACAGAGCAGCAACAACAACTTGGTTGCACAAGGTCTAAGACATAGTATTTCAAATCTGTTCACACATCATTTTACTGCTGACCAAAATTCTCAGATAACGACTATCCATTGGTTTCAAGGCATGTATAATCAATCACTCATCATAATGAAAAAAAAAAAAAGTGAATGCAATTTTGTTTTCAAAAAATAAAGATTACTCACTTTTGTCACCATAACCACCACAAAGTTCTTCTCATCTATTTTGTATTCTTTAAGAGCAGTATCATCATTAAGAATTTTACCTGGCAAATAAATCAGATGCAAGTTTGTAAGAGGTCATTTAACAGACTGTTATATGAGCTTGGCTTTTCCTTATAAAAACACACTTCCAAAACCACAGAAAATCAAGTCTTATGCAGGCTTATGAACACTAATAATTGTACAAAGGCTTCTAGCCATTAAGTTTTGGCAGTAGCTCCTACTGATTTTCTTCCTATGACGTCCCCAGTACTAGTTAGCTGGGAGACAGTCTTTCTACTTTGGTAGAAAGCCTGACACTTGCTTGAAGTGTTGATTATCAACATGGCTTCAAGTCAATTAAAACCGAAGTGCAAAATCTAGATTTATTTAACTTTTAACACAGAGATACAAGTAATGCAAAAGAAAGACTTTAGCATACAATAAGCTGAACTGAGTAACTTAGGCCTGCTTATATGCTCTAGACATAATGAGAAAACGTCTGTTCTCTTCTGTTAGCACTTAAATTTAGAAAACTATTTATGGTTCCCTGCCATGTTGTAAGTTTATCTACTTGAGATAAGTTTGTGACTTTACAACTTTAGAAATGTATTCTTAAAAGAAGGCTAAAGTATTTGAAAAAGCTTCCACATCCTGCTACCTTGATAGAAGGATGAAAGACAATGATCAGATAAAACTAGAAATCTTTTCTTCTTATATTACCACTTCTTATGCTTTATAAACAGAGATGGCACTGTGGCTATTTACCTTACTTCTACAAGAACTTAAGAATATATTAAACCACACAGGTATTTTGTAGAATAAGTTACTTCAAAGGAAATCCCACAAATCATAAAATGAGGTCTGTACTGCAGTGAGTTTTAGAGCAGTTTATTCTACTATAGAGTTTTCAGAAAATATTTTATTGTTTTAATTGCTTCATTTTTTCAGGAAGAATCCAAATTTTCCAAATTGATTCATTTTCCGAAGAAGTGCCAAAGATCACTTCCCATTTCAAGATTAAAATACACACTTTCAAGACCATTCTTAGTCATGGTGGAATACACAATTTAGCTGTAACTAGTAGGAGACATCCTTATACTGATGATTGCAAGGAAAACAACAAATGTACACAAATATTATGGCACTTACAACACAAATTAGATGGTACTGTCCTAGTCCCCACTGGTTTTATCTTGGCCTTTCAGGTCAAATCATCAAGAATGTATTATGTATAATGTAGTAGTAATAATACATGTAGCAGGTGGTGTGGCATCTGACTCACAACCTGCACAGGCTTATTGCCACTTCTTTGCTGTATAAGCATTCTGGGGAGCTTGCACAACACATATATGCAGACATCCTATCTTCTCTGGACACACTGCTCTCAGAGTTTCTAGACTGATATAGATGACTAGCAGTAACTTTTTTTTTAATAAGAAACCATTTTAGTTAAAAATGGGGTATTTCTTATCAGGTTCAGCTGGGATATCACTTTACCAGTGTATGAAACTTCTTAAGTTCACTTTAATCCATGTAAAAATGTCACTATTGAGTCATTTGTGTCACCCTGTTGTATCTCTTCTCCAAGATAAAAAATAAAATTCATCTTTGAGGAACAAAGACAGGGTTCTTAAAATGTGAGAGAACCATTACTAAGAGTACACTTCAATTTTAAATCTTATTTTTTATATTTTCTACTGCTTGTGGATTATACAATGGTGCAGATAAATTCAGGCTTTTGAAAATATGCAAACCACATTGTATTATCTTATGCAATCCCTGATTTTTTTAATCATAAAATATTAACAATGTCATTGAATTATATATATCACATGAGGCCTTCTACCGTGTTCATATGCCTTTATTATATATGGGACTGTCATGCTCATGTTCTTGATGTGCTTTCTCTGCACTCAAGGCCAAGGGACAATATTTGCTAAGAAACATAGCTGTGGGAAGTCCTTACAAACAAGTAGAGACTCTGGATTCATCTTGTGATTATCATCTTTCTACCATGATTAGTGTCTTTACCTTCCTAAAAGTGGAAAGCTAGTACTGCTTACAAAGCAGAAAGCTGTGAAAGCAGACCACCAAAATTTCTTTCAACCATGACTTGAGAGGAAAAAGCAGTAGAAGCGTGGGTCATGGGATGGAATGTTGATATGAAGTGAAAACAAAATCTGTCCCTATGTATTAATAACAGAATAGACCAGTCAGGTAGAAGATGATAGAAAAATATTACCACAAAATTTCACCAAACTATGTTAGTACAAACCTAGTAATTTCATGTCTTTATCTGACAGCCTGCTTTTTGCTATTACCTAGTACATGTTTTTAATGACAATTTAGAAGTATTACAAATTGCAGAAACAAAAGTACTTGTAATTAAAAGACAAGGGTTTGGTAGTGGGTGTCTGTTGTCAATCTAGAAGAAATTATTAAATTGTCTGAGGTACAGGGAGGAATGCTTCAGGTATATACACAAAATAAACAATAAAAGAGTTAACCCATAACAGAAAATGCTATCTGCTTTTTCTCAAAAGCATTCAAGACTAAAACTGTTAGCGTATTATGCTATGAGAGCACAAATAACAGAAACAGAATTAAAACCCCCCAAAATCTGATACAAGATTGAGAGCTCCCTTTGACAATGAGGTTTGTTGCTGGTTTTCTTTTTGATTAACTTGTTTGCCTTTCAGAATTTAACATCTTTAGAAGACTTAACATTCAAATCAAAGTCAAAGAAGAATAGAATGAATATGGTAGGTTCAGATACAACACCTTGAAAATATCTATTACCTGCATAAATTAGTTTTTGGCCAGCTACTGGAAAAGCATCTTTCCCCCTTTCTGATTCAATCTTCTCTTTCAGCGCCTTCACCTAAAGCACAAAAACAGCCTTGTTGAAAAAAAAATTGCTTTACAACAAAAACCTTAAGTACGCTTTGTTCTTAAGCTCTTATTTCTAAATAGTAGTTTATAGTCATATATTGATTATGCATTTGCAGTACATCAATCTTTCAAAGATGTCAGCACAAACCTTCCCAGTGCAATGTGTACCCTCCACAAATACTCTAATTCAAATACAAAGATGAAAGTCAACTAATTTATCCACAAAAATTCTTAAGCACAAGTCTACAACAGTAAGAAGCTGAGAAATCTGGGCAGAAAATTCTTTTATCTTCTGACCCACTTTTCTTCCCTGTTCTTTCTCTGAATGCAGGGGTATATGTACTATGCACAGCTAAAACTATTCTTTATCACAATGACTCTTCATGGAATGTCTGCCTTTTTTTTTTTTTTTTTTTGTAATGTCACCATGACATTTGATTTGACTTGCTGGAATCACGTGAAACCTTGATAAGCAACAACTTGTGCAAATTGTCCAGTTGTTCATTTTACAGACATTGTTTTCAATTATTTCCCCTTCCCGGTAATATGTGGAGCTTTGCCTAACAAATTTAAGCCTACCCCAAAATCATTTTGCCCTATTTACTTGTTTATGCAGACCACTGACATACAGCCTACACCTTCAGAGCACTGTAAACAACAGCTCAAATGACACAGTTTTAGCTGCCATGAACCAGGGGGCATGTGTTCTCCACAAAGACCGTGTAACAACATCCTGAGGAGACAAAGCTTGTTCCTGTAGAAGAGCCTCAACACATTTGAAATCGTATTTTAATACCTATACCAAGACATTCATTGTTGCTTCCTGACACACAGATGCTGCCAATCAATTATGAACTGATTGATCCAAACTAACTCCACCTTCCAGAACTTTCTTTTTCCTGCATATTCATAAGCTTTTTTTCATGCAATGCTTTGCTGTTCATAAGCATGTATGTAGCAATTCAACCAACTAAGCATGAGAAAATGCATTTGTCCTGTCAGCTGAGCTGGACTGGGAATTATTTGTAGAACAGGTAGCTGCAGTATTATAATTGCTCTTAATTTTTAAAGCAGTAGCTCTCTACTGCAGTTGCTTACATAGTAAATACACTGAAACAACATTTTCAGCTGTCAAATATTAAGTATTCACTGAGATTAAAAAAGACCAGTTTTTCAGCACAATTTAAACCTGTCATCCATCCAACATGCCAGCCATACTTCCTGGTTTCCTATCATTCTTCTGTGAATGCTGTAAACCTTTTTGTTATCTTTCTTCTTTTCCTTCATCGGTCTCCTCTCTTCTTCTCCCTCTTCCTGTCAAATTTTACTTCAGAGGTTTATTAATGGGTTAATTCTTTCACAATTTGAATGTTTGGTCCAACAAAACTTGAATGCTGACAAGAAGCTGCATCTTTTCAACAGTAATGTGAAAATAAGAGCTTGCTTGTTTTACTGTACTTCTTAACCCAGCAAAAGAGACCTGCAGAATATGAACCACTCTGTAAGCCTGCACCTAGGTGATACAGGTGACTGAACCACTAGCCACACAAAGATACAGAACACAAGCTAGACATTTGCTTTTCCACAGCAAAACAGCAGCTCACTACTAGCCATTACTATTCGAGAAGGTCAAAGCATTAACTACTGTAATACTACTGATTTGCTGACAGCATCACCATTCTCTTGCACCTTCTTTTACAAAAGTCGGTTCTGTCCCTGGATTTATATTTGTTTAATGGCTTAAGAAGATCATTTCCTTGAAAACTAAAAATATAAGCTGTGAGTTCATCCCCAATTATTATTTAAAGCTGACAGTCATGCACCTTACAACACAACCATCTGCTCATGCCATGGATAAGCAATCAAGCATATTTTCTACAAACTTTTAAAGTATTAGTATATTTACGCAAGGCTAGTTAAGTTTCTTGCTCCCATCAGGGAAAACTAACTCCAAAATCATGTTGGAAACATGTTGTTTTAAATGCCTACATTTTAACATACTGCTTAATTATTCATGTATTTAGGTACTTGTACTAATGACTCAAAGATGATATCTCAAAGCATTTCACTCAGTCACTAGGTCTGCTACAGATCTATAACAAATACTGTAGTGTGATCAGCAAGTACTATCTATTTTGACACAGAAAACCAAGGATTTTTTCAAGTCCTCTGCACTCTATCAAGCTACTGTTCTCAGATGTCTCCTGGCTTTCTGGAAGTTTTTATTATTACTAATGTCATGGTTCCGGTCAGGACAGGCTAAACACATTAACACACAATAACTGCACTGTGTTAAGGAGTTTGGGTATTTATTGCCTTTGTGAAATAGTGACTGTTAATACAACTAACAATACAAAGCTACACGCAGGCAGTTACCAGTTACTACTGCTTCCCTTCTGCTGTCTGACAAGGTGCGGGGCTGTCAGCGGTCAGAAGAAACAAGCAGAACACCAAGTAGGTGATGCCACCTGCATGAGGCTGAAGCGTGGTAAGTCCAGCCGTGCAAGCTTAGCCTCAAGCATCCCTAGAGGTCCTTCACAGCCAGCTCTCACAGAATCACAGTGGCACACTGGGTAGGACAAAACAGCGTGTTTGCTCCCCAAGTACAGAGGCACTTTGGCTAGTACCTGCCAATACAGTGGCTATGACTGGCTTCTTACAGGAATTAAAAAAAAAAAAAAAAAAAAGAAATCAAAGAGAGAAGGCTGTTACTGTTTCCAATACAGGTCTCCTGTATTTTCTGTACTTGCTAAATATGTCAATCATTCTAGGAACACATAATATACTAAATTCAAACACAAATTACTTCAGACCTCTGACATTTCTGCAGCTGACAAACAGTTTACACAGACCTAAAACAAATTTAAGCTTAACATAGCTCAACTAATTTACAGTAATTTGCTAACTATATGCATAGACATGGCCATTTACAAAGGCAAAGAACATTAACTTAAGCTTCTCATTTAACAGGACACGCTCTCTGGTCTAAAGCAAAACTTTTGCCATGCAAAGATATCTCATGTGGTACGTTGATTCACAGTAACTTGACATACCATGAGCTCCGCATTATAAATTAAGAAATTCTGGAATGTGGTTCTGGTTGTTCCTATTAAGCTGGAAACATAACGTCCTTAACGTTTCCAAACTCGGCAACTGTTTATAGAGAAGAGTAATTTATATACGGAAACCCTATTGTATCTCAGATGAATTGACTTAAGCGATCACATCTTTTCAATGGAAAAAAAAATAAACGAACTTTTTATACTTAAGCCAGCTCCTAACTACCAGCTTGAATTGTAGAGTGATATGGGTTGGATGGGACCGTTAAGGATCATCTAGTCAAAACTCCTGCCACAGGCAGGAATATCTTTCATTAGACCAGGAGGCCCAAAGGCCCAGACAACCTGACTCGGAACACTTCCAGTGACGGGGTGTCCACAACTTCTCTGAGCTACTGCCCACTGTCTGGTTCCAGAGTCTCACCACCCTCATAGTGAAATGTTTCTTCCTTATGTCCAGTCTAAATCTACCCTCTTTCAGCTTAAAACTCTTACACTTTGTCCTGTTGCTACAGGCCTGAATAGCAAGTCTTTCTTGGTCTTTGTTAGAAGCCTCCTTTAAGTATTGAAAGGCTGCAATAAGGTCTCTGTGGAGTCTTCTCTTCTCCATGATGAAGAAACCCAACCCTCTCCACCTTTCTTCACAGAAGAGGTGCTCCAGTACTGTGAATGCTTTCATGGCAGTCCTCTGGACCCACACAAACATGAATTGTTTTCAGTGATGCTCAGTGCCAAGACAAGACACAGGGGACACAAACCAAAACACAGGGGATTTCCTCCGAATATCAGGAAAGAATTCTTTACCGTGTGGGTGGTGGAGTATCCCTCCCTGGAGATCTTCAAAAGCTGCCTGGACATGGTCGTGGGCAACCTGCTCTGGGTGTCCCTGCTTGAGCAGGATGGTTGGACCAGATAGATGACCTCCAGAGACACATTCCAACCTTAAGCATTCTTTGAATTGATGCTTATTCTTAAAGATGTTTTCACAGAATATGGATTCTCTTTATTCTGCAGCACTGGGACTGCTGTATAGTCCCAGGAGGGGTGCTCTGGGGAACCCAGCACAAGAAGGACCACTAAGATGATTAAGGGGCTGGAGCAATTCTCCTATGAAGACAGGCTGAGGGAGCCAGGGTTGTTCAGCTTGGAGAAGAGAAGGTTCCATGGAAACCTCCTTACAGCCTTACAGTACCTAAAGGGGGCCTCCAAGAAAGCAGGAGGGACTCTTTCTCAGGAAGTGTAGTGGTAGGACAAGGAACAACGTTTTTAAACTAAAAGAGGATAGATTTAGACATTAGGAAGGAATTATTTATTTTTTTAGAGGGTGGTGAGTCACTGAGACAAGTTGTCCAGAGTTGTGGATGTGTCATCCCTGGAGTTAACGAGTGCTGTTCCTCAGGGATCGGTACTGGGACGTGAGCTGTTTGTCAGTGACATGGGCAGTGGGCTTGAGCGCACTCTCTGCAAATTTGCCAATGACACCGATCTGTGTGGGAAGAAATGCCATCCAGAGAGACCTGGACAGGTGTGAGAGGTAGACCTGTGTGAACATCATGAGGTTCAACAAGGCCAAGTGCAAGGTCCTGCACTGGGGCTGGGCAATGCCAAGCACAAGTAAGAGGCTATGTGGAGAACAGATTGAGAGCAGCTCTGAAGAGAACCTGTGGGTGTTGGTTGATGAGAAGCTCAGCAAGAAGCATTTAAGGCCAGGCTGCATGAGGCTTTGAGCATGAGGCTTTGAGCATGAGGCTCTGAGCAATGTGGCCTAGTGAAGGGTGTCCCTGCCCATGACAGAGGGTTGAAATTAGACAATCTTTAGGATCCCTTCCGACCTAAACTATTCTATGAGTCCATGATTCTATGTTCCAGTCCCCTGATCAAACTGGTAGCCCTGCACTGGACTCTCCAGTGTGTCTATGTCTCTGTTGTACTGGGGGACCCGCAACTGGACACAGTACTACAGGTGTGGCCTCACCAATGCTGAGTAGAGGGGGAGGATCTCCTCTCTTGTCCTGATGTCTGTTCTTTGCCTAATGCAGCCAAGAATAACGATAGCTTTCTTAGTGGCAAGAGCACATTGCTGACTCATGCTCAACCTGGTGCCCAGCACTTCCCCCAGGTCCATTTATGCAGAGCTGCTTTCCAGCTGGGTGACCCCCAGTATGTCCTGGTGCCTAGGGCTGTTCCTACCCAGGGGCAGAACTGCAATTCTCCACGTTGAACTGCATGAGATTCAGCCAGCCAGGTCATTTCTCCAGCCTGCTAAGGTCCCTCTGGATGGCTGTGAGGCCCTCTAGTGAGTCAGCCACTTCCCCAAGTTCCATGTCATGCATGAATTTACTGAGGGTACGCTCCACCCCATCATCTAGGTTGTTAATGAAGATGCTAAACAAGACTGACCCAGTACTGACCCTTAGGGTACTCCACCTCTTACTGGCCTACATCTACACTTTGCACCTCTGACTACAACCTCCTGGTACTGGCCCTTCAGCCAGTTTTATGAGGGACAGTGCAGAAGGCCTTACTGAAGCCCAGACAGGCAACATCCATTGCCTCCCCCCACCTATCAAAGTGGTGATTTCATTACAGAAGCTTGTTGGGTTAGTCCATGTTCTGGTTTAACCCCAGCAGGCAGCTCAGCACCACACAGCTGCTCGCTCACTCTCCCAGGTTGGATGAGGGAGAGAATCAGAAACATGGAAGTGCAGTAACTCATGGCTTGAGAAAAAGACAGTTTACTAGGAAAAGCAAAAGCCACATGTGCAAGCAAAGCAAAACAAATAATTCACTTGCTGCTTCCCATCGGCAGGCAGGTGTCTGGCCACTTCAAGTAAAGCAGGGCTCATGAAGCGTAGCAGTTTCTTGGGAAGACAAGCACTATCACTATGAACAACCCCCCGTTCCTCCTTCTTTACCCCAGCTTTTACTGCTGAGCATGGCCCCACATGGCATGGGACACCCCTTTGCCAATTTGGGTCAGCTGTCCCGGCTGTGTCACTTACCAATTTCTTCTCGTGCACCCCCAGCCTCCTCACTGGCAGGAAAGCATGAGTAAGAAAACTCCTTTGGTCTGTGTAAGCAACGCTCTGCAACAACTAAAACCAGCAGTGTGTTATCACCACTGTTTTCATTCATAAACCAAAACATAGCATCATCTGAGCCTCTATTAAGAAAATTAAGTCTGTCCCAACTAAAACCATGACAGTTAGTCATGAATTCCCCTTGGTGAATCCATGCTGACTGGTCTTGATTTTCCGCTCCTTCATGTGCCTGAAACTGTTTCCAGAATAAGCTGTTCCATCACCTCGCCAGGGATCAAGGCATGGCTGAACAACTGGTAGTTCCCTGGGTCCTCTCTCTCGCACTTTCTGAAGATAGGGCAAGACATTTGCTTTCCTCTAGTCTTCACGCACTTCTCCCAGTTACTGTGATCAAGCACTTACAGAAAGCAGCCTCACAATTACATTTGCCAGCTCCTTCAGTACTCATGGGTGCAACCCATGGGGGCCCACGGTCTTAGGAATGATCAGTCTGCCCAAGTACTCCCTAGCCTTGATTGAGTACCATAACATTGCCCGTCTGCGCTGCAAGTAGCATGGAGTAACTTGGCGTTTGCACTGCCCCAGGTAACCAGATCTCCTGTTTTCTTCACGAGAGGGCCAACATTTTCCCTAGTGTTCCTTTTATCATTGAGGTACTTGCAGAAGCCTTTCTTGTTGCCCTTGATGTCCTTGGCCAGATTAAATTCCATCTGGGCTTTAGCTTTCCTAACTTGATCCCTGGCTTTTCAGACAATGGGTCTGTATTCCTCCCAGGCTACCTGTCCTTGCTTCCACTCTCTGTAGTTTCCTTCTTGTGTCTGAGTTTGGCCAGGAGCTCCTTGTTCATCCATGCATCACTCCTGAGCTTGCAGGTGATCCTTGAATGTTAGCCAGCTTTCTTGGGCCCCTTTCCAGGGCGTTATCCCATGGTACTCTACCAAGCAGATACTTTAAGAAAAAAATAAATAAAATAAAATAAAATAAAAGAATGCTCTTAATGGTAGAAGCCCCCCTTCAGGGGTAGTGAATGTGAGGCTGCTCCTATGTGTCTGTAGAAGGTCTTGTGTACCATCTCCCATTCTTCCTGATCAGGTGGCCTGCAGCAGACCCCCACTATAATGTCACCTAACGCTGTCACCCAGTCCCTGTTCATGCTAACCCATGAACATCTAGTCATCCATCCCCAAGTGGGGCTCTATGCAATCCATTTGGTAACTGACAATCTCATCTCATCTCTTCAGCCTTTTTTATTTTTACACTACTTTTACACTACGATAGCCAATTTACAAGTGAGCTGATTTTTTTCTTCCTCCTATGAATTTCAGACTTGTGACTATCCCTAGTCAGAGAATACTGAACACAATGCCATTACGAATAGCTGCCATGCAACCTGTTTAATTAAGAGTCGCAGCTGATGAACTCCTAACTGCAAAACAGGTCTTCCAAAGAAATACCAGTCCCTGCGTGCATCCCAGATGGGCATCCTAAAAACAGGTTATGTGAAACCGATAGTGCTAAGATGCCCAGCTGTTCCCTACAGTTATTTTAGCCAGCTCAGTAAGTGGCACATGCTGGGTTCCTTCTAGGCAAGTATTTCACATAACTCAAGTGTACTGAACAAACTCACTCCCTTCTCTCACACACCAATTTCAACCTCTCTTACCTTATACACTATGCCAAAATGGACAAGGAAAAATCAGGTGAGATAAAATCACATTTCTTAATTTCCAATACAAAAGCCACCACTATACTTACCATTTTTAACTACACAGGCAAAATAGAGCTTCTGAATTTCTTGAGATCAATAGAGAAACTGGATATAGAACCAAAATGGACACCTTCCTGCATCAAGTCCTATACTCTCCTCCTTCCCCACCACAATCTGCGTTAGGAAACTGATCCACAGATTAGTGGATCTAAAGACAAGTAAGTGTTTTTTTTTGCTACCTCTTTGCTCTTCTCCCCAACTCTGAGTGAAGACATGTGGAGGTTACTCTGAACACTTCTGTTTAGAGCTTGGGCTAACATTCCCAAGTTTTCCCTCCCACTGCCACTAAAAACACATATACCACATACTGTATTGCCATATGGTCGCTTCTCAGTCAGTTGAGAATAACGTTGTTGTATCCAACAATAATCCAGATAATGAAGCAACAAACTGATCTGTGTCACAAATTTTAAAGCTCTTACAAACTGTGCCTGTTCTTGAAATGTCCAGGGCATAAGATGCTTCATATCTATTAACTAAAGGTTGTATAGTAGCTTCATTGATAAGATGACATTTGGTCCTAACTTTTCCTATGAATAATAAAAGCAGGTTTTGTTGTTGCAAACCTACACTTACAGAAATCTCTCATGTTTTTCCTTAATGAGACATTCAATAGTCAGGAAACCACCCTGAGAGTTGCAAGAACAGATTACTGCCCTGCATTGGGTTCCAGAGGTATAACAGATGCAGTGATTGAGAAGGACCATAGGAGAGGAAGAGTCCTGTGAATATGTTCAATTCATCTTTTAGTGAGTGGTTGAAAAAAAAAATTAGTATGTACTCAAGAAAAAAGGCACTTAAAGAATTATGCTAATATTTTAAAACAGTCTCACAGGCAATATAAGCATTCATAAGAAGGATATAGCTAACCTCTTCTCAGTGGTTTGTGGGGATAGGACAAGGGGCAATGGCCGTAAGATAGAACACAGGAAGTTCCAAACCAACATGCAAAAGAACTTCGTCACCCACGGTGAGGGTGACGGAGCACTGCAACAGGCTGCCTAGAGAGGTTGTGGAGTCTCCTTCTCTGGAGATATTCAAGGCCCGTCTGGACACCTACCTGGGCAGCGTGCTCTGAGGAACCTGCTTTGGCCGGGGATTGGACCCGACGATCTTTTGAGGTCCCTTCGAACCTCTACAGTTCTGTGATTCTGTGATTCTGTGATAAACTAACATATTTGCCATTAGCATGTGTCATGTTAAAGTCTGTATACAAAGAAAGCACGGCCTAGTAGATGAGTAGCCTGGAACTGACAAAGTAAAAATCCAAATTTAGCTTTGCCATTTACTTCCTAAGCAATTACTTCTGTCTTTCTAATTTCCTCTCCAAAACTGAGTTCATTTACACCTAGGTGAAGTTTATCAGTAAAGTAGTTGCTGTTATGCACTGCCTGGAGATCAACAAAATGAATTTCTAATCTCAAAGTCAGCCTCTAGGCACTTCTGTCCTGCATATCTTTTTAAAATTGACTTGAACACTGTTTAAAAAAAGGAGATATTAGGGTCAACATTTTGATGCTAAAAGATGACTGAAATGGCTGTACACATGCAGTGTTGTAGTGATACATGAATAGATTTCAACATAAAGCTGCGCTTTAAGCAACAGAAAAAAATGCTCAGCTGTCAGTATATTGCAAAAACAGTAGAAAGATGTGGCTTTTGACAGCTCTCGGTGCTCCCTATGAATTCACAGGGGCTTGCCTTAAGGAGAAAACTTACATTCCGTAAGCGGTGACTCTTCCACGGTCATGCTGATTAGCATAAACAAGTATATTCTCCTCAAACTGGTTCCATTGCTTTTACTCTATTTGAACAGTTTCTAATATGAAGAAAACTACTAAGACATTTTAAGTAATGAGTTATTTTTTTAAAAAACCAAAACTTTTAATTCTGCATACTGACAAACCAATCGGAAGAGTAAAACAAGCTTGATTTAGGTACACTGTAATGGCCTTCATTTTGGACACCAAAAAAAAAAACAGAAATATGAGGTACGAAGCCCAGGCATTCAAGCTGGGGGGATGGAAAAAAAGTATTTCAACTGCACTTCTCTTCCCTTCCAGAGTCTACTCTACGCCTGGTACAGGGAATGACAAGAGACAGGCAGAGATGTTAGCATTTATACTGCATTTTGTCTCAGTACACCTATAGCAGCTACCATCCCCTTCCTCTGCTTTCCATGTTCACTTGGTGCTTCCTGCAGAGCAGCATGCAAAAAGGAGAGCCTGCAAGGCCTCTGTCTGGTTCTGACAGGGCCCGGATGAGACATGCTGCACCTCACCATGTCCTCTAAGATAAAAACAGATTTGTTTCAATGAGTCTGCTCAACCCGCGTATCCTGTCACCCTTGGCAGGAGAAGACACTGGCAGCCACATCCTTTAGTCCTGTGTTTAAATAGATACATACATTTCCCTTCAGGAAAGCATTTTGCTGTGCTTCAGAAACACAGTGAAAATACTTCCCAAAGACCCGCTAGTATGTATGCACGAGGGAAGCAGTAAGACTGTAGAATGCAGCACGATCGCTTGCTCATACTATTCTTTAATCAACCTATGCATGTCCACCCTTCCACCAACCATAGATTACAAAGGGAACACTCTCTAGCCTGTTGTTATCCATATCAAGTGCAGACACCTTGGCTTACCAATCATATTTAAAGCCTGTTTTGCAGTTACATACAGAATTATCTATAAAACTTGTATATTTAACTTGTCAGTTCACTCACTGGCCATCTTGGAAACAGCGCTCGAAGAAAGTTTGGACTGTTGAGAGATATAGCACATAATATTGACAAATTATTATTAAAGTACCTAAGTAATTTTTTCTTGCTGGCAGTTAAACTGGAGAAGAACATTCCAAAATAAAACTGTATACTTATGACCACAGAAGTAACATATACAAAAAAAAGTTAACAGAAAAACACATTCTAATATGAATAAACTTAGTTGTATTCATAATTTATGAATAACTTATTGTTCATTATATTTTAAATAATGTATGCCATCCTATCCAAAGTGCTTTGGAAATTATACCAGAACCATAAGAAAATATATTATTGAAGATGTGACAGTCTGGATCTTCTTCAGCCAAAAACTAAAACTTCCTATGCTTGAAAAGTCTAACTCTAGCCATGAAACATGGAATGAAAGAGATTAGCCACAGAAGAGAAGCAATTGCAGGAGAAAATAAATAAATAAATAAATAAACAAACATGTATTATGAGAACATAACTTTAAAATGTTATCATCTGTAAAGAAAGTATTGAAATAATGAAAAAATTTGCAGCTAGTCCCTAACATTTACTCTGGTAATCTCTGAAGCTACTGTTTTTGCAGAGTCATCTATCAAATCTCAAGCAGCAAGTACAAGCCTTTCAAATTCACACTTTCTGCAACTGCATATAAAATACAAGTAGACAAGAGCAGCACAACAATCTTCAAGAAGAATAGAAGGATATCTGCTGTAAAATCAAAGAGGAATTAAAAAATATCAGGACTTGGGAAGGTAGAAAGACATCTCTATTCTGGATAGGTATTTCTGGTTTTTGAAAAAAGATCATGAGAGCACTTTCCCTCTAACCAAACACTAAGACTATAAATTGTCAGGGAAATACAAAAATCCTCTCATTAGAGATGTATGCAGGATTAACCAACACGGAAACACATGTAGAAAGGGGTTGTCAGAATAAATTCAAATTTCTTCAAGGTTTACAGGTGTCATGCAGTCTGATTTTACTGTTTCACCCAGTAATACTCTGTTGCTATTGCAGAGCTCTTTCTAAAGCTAATAAATACAGGAAACCGCATATTCAGCAAAACTAAATCTGTTATTTCTGCATGACAGAAAAATCACTTTATGAGAAAAAGAAATACTACTTAAAATTAATTGGCTTATATACTCAACATTGTTAACCTTTATTCTTCATTCAAGGCTGCTACATCAACAGGCGCATTTCTAACAGAAGCCCACACGTTACCAGGAGAGCTCCAAGAAACATAATCAATACCCAGAATCAGAGAAGATCCCGAGTTGGAAGGGACCCTCAAGGATCATCAGCTCCTGGTGCCACACAGGACCACCCAAAACTCAGCCCCTATGTCTGAGAGCACTGTCCAAATGACGCTTGACCTCCAGCAGGCTCAGTGCTGTGACCGCTGCTGTGGGGAGCCTGTCCCAGTGCCCGAGCACCCTCTGGGTGCAGAACCTTTCCCTAACACCATGCCTGACCCTCCCCTGTCCCAGCTCCATGCCATTCCCTCAGGTCCTGTCGCTGTCCCCAGAGAGCAGAGCTCAGCGCCTGCCCCTCTGCTCCCCTCGTGAGGGAGCTGCAGGCCGCCATGAGGCCTCCATCAGCCTGCTCTGCTCTGGGCTGAACAAACCAAGGGACTTCAGTCACTCTTTGTATGTCTTGCCCACACATTTTACAACAACGCCGTCTTTGTTTCCAAGCATCTTTCCTTGTCCTAGAGAGAATAAAAATGAATGCAAAGTATGTTTCAAAATTGCACAGGGTTTTGATATATATATATATATATTGATATATATACATTTAAGATGCTTTAGTATACTCTCGATATACTGAATAGATACAATCAGATGAAACTAATCAAACCTTTTTTTGTGCAGGTTCAGGAAGAGTATTCACTTTTGTATGAGTTCAAAAATCATGCTTTAACTATTCAGATGACAGTTTCTGCAGTAGTTCAGACATTTATCATTGTACTCTCTGAAGAGAATTAAAGCAGCTTGTCCTTTACCATAGATGTCCCCCACAAATGTAAAGGTACCTCCTTTTTATGTACCACCTTGCTGTTGTTACATAACCAGAATGTTTTCTAAACCCCCCACAAATGAGAAAATTCTTTGCTAAAACATTTTATTTTGAAAAATCTCCCTAAAAGCGGTATCTATTTTTCCCCTGAAGAATGCCTGTTTAATCCGTAGAACGGAAACATATGTCACACCTCACATATTCTCTACATGTTGCTTGGATCCTGATTCATTTGTAATTCATTTTTGCTGAAGCACTCCCCAGACAGTTAACACGGCTTACAGCAGTACCTACCCTACATTTCTAAACTTAAATAACACGACCTTCCAGCACAGGGAGGGTATTATGTGTGCATCCAAAAGTCCACACACACGTTTAACAATAAAGTATAAGCATATTAAGAATATATCAGAAAACACAGAAGGTCAGACTTCCATAACTAAGCGTACTGTCGACACTGTGTTAAACAGGCAGGCATTTCACTGTGGCAGAACAGCGAAATGTGAAAGACCGTATTACATGAAGTAGAGGATGTCAAAGGACTCCTGACATCCTGAAAGTTCCTTCATCTCCTCTGCATTTTGACAATGAGGATGTTAGTGTTAACAGCACAGGGAAACTGAAAAAGAAATAGGACAGTCTTACTTAAAACTGTTATTTCACTTTCTCACAGAAATTAAAAACAGTTTTTTAAAGCCTACTTCACAGCTGCGTAGCAATACCTACTGGATTTAGAAGCCTACAGCATCAGTGGCATAACCTCAGACAAGAGACGTAGCTACATAGTCTACATCACTATTTGCTTCTAACACGCAGCTTAACGAGCTTACTCTCTCACAATTAACAGACATGAGAATGAGCTTGTGTAGATAAATGCACACTTTCATTTACCCTGGATAAGTCTGAATGCTCGAGTACTGAACTGTTCGGTGCAGAACACTAGAATGATTACAGCTGGTAAATCCATCTTCTGTACAGAGCATGATGAGTACAACATTTATTTTTACACAGTACAGAGTCTTTTTCCTAGCACTAGCACTTCCACCAGCAAGAATAATTCATCCTGGTTTTTATTCAGTAAAAATACTCAGTGGGCTACCACTTTCAAACACAAACAGAAAACAAAATCACAATATTAAAAATGTTTTGAACTATAAAAACTGTCTGATAAAGCAAAAAATAATCATCTGCTTCTGTAGAAGCTGTAACAAGTCTAATTAGTTATTATGAAGTGTGTTTCTTCGTATTCCCTCCAGAAGGTGTATTTAAATATTTTCCTTACTATTAATGAGAGTTTTTAGTTACAAGCATAAATTCTTGTTATAATACTACCTTGTACTGTAACATCAAGTCTCTTTAGATTCATTTCTGGTTGAGAATAAAGGGAGAAAGTGCGAGAAACAGAAGCCAATTTTAGAGCAACAAGTTTCCTGGGCCTATTACAACTAGATCATTTTTGGCCTTGTCAGAGTACAGGGCAAAGCTCCAAGTAAACAAGACTACCTCTAGCAGTGAAACATGCATGTATAGGTTGAACATTAAGAGCAACATCTCCCGACTCCCCACAACACACACATGTTTTTCACAACGATAGAAAATTAATCTAAGAAACTATTGCAATTATCAAAAATTAGTATTTTTAAAAAATCAGACTGAGAACATCCAAACATTTGGCTAACAAACTATATTTGAGTTTCCTCACTTAACCGAGGGCTGAAAATTGTTCTTCCCTTTAAGATCTAATATTTACAACACTACCTAGAGTAATTTAATTTTCCAAAAATTTATCCAAGAAAGTTTAAATACATTTTCATCCTCACACCTCTGGAGTTAATAGAATCAAGGCTTCATACTACACATTTTAACACAAAGTTTTCAAATCTTAACCACATTTCTTCTATTCCTGGCCAAGACCTAAACTATTATGCTTGGGAAAACCATTCTTGTGGCAGGTACTGAACTACTGTAGCAACTACAGCTACTGTAGCTACAACCGGAGCACACGGCAGTTTCCCACAATCCAACTTTTAGCTAACGCATTTTGCTGTCTCACAGGCTGGCAAGCATGTTTGCCTGGCAACATTCTTTTGGCCCTCCCCCTGCTTTATTTTCCAGGACCTTACTCAAAACAGAGAACAGAAGATTAAAAGAGAACTTTTCTCGGTAATAAGCAAATAATGATGTTTTAAATCCTTGGAGGTTTCTAACACATGGTCCAACGAGACACTCTGCCATCTCCCTCTGTCACTCTGTTCGACCAAATGAGCTGGCAGTTTTAGCTGCCCTCCTTGATTGTTTTAAAGGGAGGTGGAAGAGGGTAAGCTTCATAAGATTAGGCACACTGTAACAGAGTTTCCACAGCTTCACTGCCCAGCTGCCACGTGCAAGGCTGCTGCAGACACCTCCAGAAGCTGAACTCCCCACGCCACTGGAAAGAAGGCCACGAGGATGTCCGTACTTGGCTACGGGAGGCAGCTATCCACTCAGACAAGTGACAAGGCCCTCTCAGAGCCCCACATTTGCCTGAAGACCCCTCAGCAAAGCCTCAGCTGCGGCCAAATCGCCTACTCGCCCCCTCCCCCAGCCCCGCAGGCAGGGAGGAGCCGTACAGCCCGTGCCACCTGCCAACTCGGGAGGCTAGCTTGCAACGAACCCCCCCTTCCCCCCCCCCCCCGTCACCCAGAGGTCAGCCCGCAGGAGACAACACCAGCCCAGCGGCGAAGCGCAGGACCCCGGGAGCGCCCAGCCGCGCTCTCCCCGCGGTCACATCCCGCCTCACGCCGCCGGCAGCGCCACCGATCCCCCCTTGCGCCCACCCCCCCTCACCACACACCTCACCCCCCCGCCTCCCGCCTCGGCTTCGCCCCCACAGCCACCACCGCAACCCCCCGGCCGGCGGCGGGCGCTCGGGCCCGCTCCCCGCCGCTCCTCGCCGGCCCCTCACCCCCCCCGTGAGGGGAGCGAGCCCCGCCTCAGAGCGCCCCCCGCTCCCTCACCGTCTCCTCGGGGTCGATGTCGATGCGGAAGGTCTGCTGCTGCAGGGTCTTCAGCGTGATCTGCATGGCGGCGGCGGGCCGCCCGGCAGCCGAGCCGAGCCGAGCCTTCCCCCGGGGTACCCCCGGTGCGAAGGAGCAGCGTGAGGCGGTGCTAACGGCTCAGAGCGGCGGTTGAACGCCGTTGGGGGGGGGGGTAACGGTAACGGGGGGGCGGGGGTCGCCGCGGCCGAGGCGGGAGGGAGGGAGGGCGGAGTGCGCCTGCGCAGTGCGTCGCTGGGAAAGGAGGGGAGTGAGGGGGAGGGCGGCGCGCATGCGCGGGCGGCCCGGCTGGGCGGTGCCGGAGTTTGCCCGCCACAGGCTGCGCATGCGCGGTGGAGGGAGGGGGGGTGGCGGTGGCGGCCGTTAGCGGCGGGACGTCGTCGGTTGGCGTGCGGGGCCCAGGAGCGTCGTGTGCTCCGCGCGGCGCGCGTGACAGGCTCTGTAACAAGCGGGGGTTTTTCGGCGGGTTTGGCTTGAAGAGCGTGACATCCGTGACGAGCCCTGCCCTGCGCGCTCTTGGGAGAAGCAGGCTGGTGCTTCATATCGCAGGCGGTGTTTGTGAGGTGTTAGTGAGGCTTTCCAGAAGTTTCTGTCGACTTCCCAGCGTTAGTAGCCCACGTTAACTCAATCCAGGCACGCAGATACCCAGCCCAGGTGAGTTGCTTCCTCGAAATGGAGAAAAGAAAGGGATAGTGCAGCGCCTGAACTCTGCTAGTGCCACTTTTAATAGTCGCTGCTCCCATGCAATGAGTTATTAACCTTTGTTTCCCTAATATTCCTCAGGCAGTGAAGAGAGCCCAGCCACAAGGAATACTTAAAGTTGAGGCAGCTATACAGGTAATGGCCCACGTGTCTCCGGGGAAGACACATTCTGCAGCGGAGCGGGGGATCAAGGCGGGCAGGGCTTTTTTTTGTCATCGAGGCCAGTCTAAGCAGCCAAGGGAGCCTCCAGGGCCCAGCAGCCTTCCTGAGGGAGGCTGACGGGGGCAGAGGCGGAGCCAGCAGCGCCCGCTCCCCGGCTGTTCAGAGTCAGCCCCTAGGGAGCCTCTGCATCTCTTGTGGCCTCTCCGGCCATAGCTACCGATGTGGCTACCCAGACGGAGGTCTCGGGGAAACACGCGGCCATCCAGGTGTTGGGCTGCAGGGTGTGCCCCAGTCTTCTGTCACGGTCTGACAGCAGCGGTGGTGGGTATGCCTGTGGGAGGTGTTCCCAGGTTGAAGAATTGCTCAGCCTCGTGGCAGAGCTTCGGGAGGAGATGAGCAGGCTCAGGAGCATCAGGGAATCAGAGAGGCAAATTGACTGGTAGAAGCATACTCCACCCACCCTGAGACAGACTCATGACCCTGCCACAGCACAAGTGTCTCCTGCTACACAGAAGACAAAAGTTCTCTCATCCCACCTGGCAATAGGAGGGGACTTAGGCCGAGGGGGGGGAACAGAGGCAGGTTCTTGCTTGGGGTGGTAGGCAAGCCCTGTCCCTGCCCACCTCACCTTTCTGGCTACCCTTATATAACAGGTTTAAAGCTCTAGAACATGACAGTCAACTATGTAGACAAAAGTCCGTCCCAGTTGGAGAGGGTGCCTAAGGCAAGGCAACCTATCCTCCGCATTGCTACATCTTCTGTCAAGAAAGAAAGAAGGGTTATCACCATGGGGGTCTCCCTTCTGAAAGGGACAGAGGCCCCAGTATGTCAGCCAGACCCAACCCACTGTTGCCTACCTGGGACTCAGGTAAGAGACATTGATAAGAAAATCATTCGCCTGGTACAGCCCACTAACTACTACCTGCTACTGGTTTTTCAGGCTGGTAATGATGAGGTAGCAAGGAGAAATCCAAGAGGGATCAAAAGGGACTTCAGGGCTTTAGGGAGACTGGTTAAAGGTTCAGGGGCACAGGTTGTGTTTGCCTCTGTCCTTCCGATAGGGTGGTTGGCACTCTTGGCACATCAAAATGTGACTTTTTGGTGCCAGTGGCAGAACTTTGGGCTTGTTGATCACGGGAATGTCTACATGACACCAGGCCTGCTGACACCAGATGGGATGCACCTCTCTCAGGGGGAAAAGGATTTTTGCCCAGGGATTAGCAGGGCTGATAGGTAGGGCTTTAAACTAGAGTCGAAGGGGGAAAGGGATAAAACCAGGCATGCCGGTGATAAGCTAAGGGATAGCATGCTAGAATCAGAGGGACTGTGGGCTAGTGTGGTCCTTCGGTCTCCTACACAAGGTGCTGCGTCCAATGAAGCACATTTGAAGTGCTTCTACACAAATGCACGCAGTATGAGGAATAAAGTTGATGAGCTAGAAGTCTTGGCAAGTCCCACAGCTACGACATCGTCAGTGTAAGCAAAACCTGTTGAGTTTAGTCCTGTGACTGGTGTGTTGCAATGGGTGGTTACAGGCTCCTCAGGAGGGACAGGCAGGGCAGATGAGGTGGTGGGGTGGTGCGGCGCTGTACGTAAAGGAAGGGGCTGGACTGTGTGCAGCTTGCCGTTGGTTATGGCAAAGTTGAGAGCTTCCGGGTAAGGATTAAGGGAGAAGCAAATAAAGGGGATGTCATGGGAGTCTGTTACGGACCACCTGGCCAGGATGACAACACTGATGAATTATTCTTTGAGGAACTAAGAAATGCCTCAAGATCAACTGCCCTTGTCCTTATGGGGGACTTCAGCTTGCCAGACGTCAGTTGGGATTACCACATGGCCGGCCCAAGCATGTCCAGGAGGTTCCTAAAGCACCTCTGTGATAACTTATTGGTGCAGGTGCTAAGGGAGGCAACTGGGAAAAGTGCCCTCCTAGATATGTTGCTGGAGAACAGAGAGGGGTTTGTTGGGGATGTGGCAGTTGGTGGCCATCTTGGTCATAGTGACCATGAAGTGGATGAGTTTAAAATGTTTGGTGGCAGGAGGAAAACTGCCACCAAAATTTCATCCCTGGATATGGGGAGAGCAGACTGCAGGCTGCTCAGGGAACTAGTCAGCAAGGTCCCCAGGCAGGCGGGGCAGAAGGCTAGCCTGGCTGACCAGGGATCTTCTGGAGCTTAGGTGAAAAAAGAAAATATATGGATGCTGGAAGCAGAGTCAGGAAATGTGGAAGGACTACAGGGACACTGTTCACACTTGCAAGGAGAAAATTCGTGAGGCCGAAGCCCAGCTAGGGTTGAAGTTGGCCAGGTCTGTGGGAGACAATAAAAAGTTTTTTTTTAGATATGTGGACAGAAAAAGGAGGACCAGAGAAAACATAGGTCCGCTATTTGATGGGGATGGTCACCTCACAGACAAGGACATAGGCAAAGCAGAGAGGTTTAATGCCTTCTTTGCCTCTGTCTTCAATGCCAATGATGGGCTTTGGGTCTCCAGGTGCCCTGAGATGGAGGACCATGATGGTGGGAGTGACAAACTCCTAACCCACCCTGAATTTGTCTGGGATTTGCTGCTCCACCTGGGTCCGTACAAATGCATGGGTCCGGATGGGATTCATCCCAGGTTGCCTAGAGAGCTGGCTGACACCATCGCAGGACCTCTCTCAATTATTTTTCAGTGGTCTTGGGAATCTGGAGGGGTCCCAGTAAACTGAAAGCTGGCAAATGTTGTGCCAATTTTCAAGAAGGGCAGGAAAGAGCACCCTGGCAACTAAAGGCCTGTCAGTCTCACGTCAGTGCCTGGTAAAATTATGGAGAAGTTTATCCTGGGAGATACTGAAGTGCACCTGGGGGACAATGCAGTTATGGGTCCCAGGCAACTTGGGTTCACGAGGGGTAGGTCCTGTTTGACAGATTTGATTTCCTTTTATGATAAGATCACCCATTTAGTCAATCAAGGGAAACCAGCTGATGTGATCTTTTTGGATTTCAGTACAGCTTTTTGACACAGTTTCCCATAGAATCCTACTGGGCAAAATGTCCGGCATAGAGCTTAACAAACACATCATCCAATGGGTGAGCAATTGGCTGATGGGCAGGGCTCAAAGGGTTGTGGTAAATGGGGCCACATCAGGCTGGCAGATGGTCACCAGTGGGGTCTCCCAAGGCTCCATTTTAGGGCCAGTCCTCTTTTATAAACGATCTGGATGCAGGACTAGAAGGTGTTTTGAGCAAATTTGCCGACGACACCAAACTTGGAGGAGTTGTAGACTTGGATGAGAGTGGAAAGGCCTTGCAGAGAGATCTGGACAGACTGGAGAGCTGGGCAATCACCAACCACATGAAGTTTAACAAAAGCAAGTGCCGGGTCCTCCACCTGGGACGGGGCAACCCTGGCAATACATACAGACTGGGCGATGAGATGCTGGAGTGCAGCCCCGCAGAGAGGGATCTGGGGGTCGTGGTCAACAGCAAGTTGAATATGAGCCAGCAGTGTGCCCTGGCAGCCAGGAGGGCCAACCGTATCCTGGGGTGCATCAAGCATGGCATCGCTAGTAGGGTGAGGGAAGTGATTGTCCCGCTCTACTCTGCGCTGGTGCAGCCTCGCCTCAAGCACTGTGTGCAGTTCTGGGCACCACAGTACAAAAAGGGTGTGAAACTTGGAGAGTGTCCAGAAGAGGTCTTCGAAGATGGTGAAGGGCCTAGAGGAGAAGATGTATGAGGAGCGGCTGAGGTCACTGGGCCTGTTCAGCCTGGAGGAGTCTGAGGGGAGACCTCATTGCAGTCTACAGCTTCCTCACGAGTGGAAGCGGAGGGGCAGGCGCCGACCTATTCTTAATCACCAGTGATAGGACCCGCAGGAAGGGTGTCAAGCTGAGGCAGGGGAGGTTTAGGCTGGACATCAGGAAGAGGTTCTTCTCTGAGAGTGTGGTTGCACAGTGGAACAGGCTCCCAAGGGAAGTAGTCATGGCACCAAGCCTGCCGGAGTTTAAGAAGCATTTGGACTGTGCTCTTAGTCACATGATATAAAATTTTGGGTAGACCTGTGTGGTGCCAGGAATTGGACTCGACGATCCTTATCGGTCCCTTCCAACTCGGGATATTCTATGATTCTATGATTCCTTAAAGCAGTTTCCATCAGTAGGGATGGGGCTTACAAAAGCATTTGCTTGGTAACCATGGCTGTCTTTTTCTGGCCAAAGAGGAAGCAAATATTTGGTGAACATCATAGTGTAATGTGATTGAACCCCACATTTCTGATTGTCATACAATGCTTTGAGAAGTTCTACTTGGCTGCTTTGTCAGTGTAATTTTTTTCAACAAAAATCATGCTTTCATTCTTCACTACAGTAAACTTGGCTTCACAGTAGTTTCTTAGTTGGAAGCACAGCAGAGCAAAGGCCAGCCAGGCTGCATTGCAGTGCAAAGGAAAAAGGGGAGACACCTCTTCCTCATGGGGAGTATGAATGTGTACATGTGTTACACGCACAGGTGGTGGTGCTGCTGTCGTCATCCACCTCAGGCTCCGACACACAGCTGCAAGCCAACCAAAGCCTCTTAGGGCGTTCGCAATCAAAAAGAAACTGCTGACTATTGCTAGTAGGAATCCAGTATTCTTGGCAGCACGGAGTAACTTGCTTGCGTTACAAGGAGAGCCATTCAGAAGTAGAGGCGTGAGATAAAATACCACTTGCTATTTTTTGCATGGCTGTTCACAACCAAAAATACACTGAGTGTTCACTTTCACTATTGCCTTGACACCAGATCTAGTGTAGTACTTTGCTGATAAAATAAAAGGGATTTTTAGTTTCAACTTCTCATTCAGCAGCCCGACCTATGCTGTGCTGAGCTTCAGGTGAAAATGTACCTTGTGCTGCGGAGTTGTATTGGTTTCACTACTCTTTTCTACTCAATATATCGAAAATAAATGACTCATATTTTCATTTTTGTGGTCGCTGGTTGTAGTGTGAAATAGTTCTGCGCAGTTTGTGGTGGGGCAAGGGTTCCTTTACGTGTAGACTGTTTGGCAGCTCCAAATGCTGTGAACTGCTAAGGACGAAGTTTTTCATGACTGTTTATTTGAGCTTTGAGCAAAGAGAATGAAGAAAAAAAGCTGTGATTTTTGTCCTCCTGCTGAATCATACAGGAACTTAGGGACGACTCATTCTATGTTGGGTAATTGTCCTGTGTTCAAACTGGCATATCACACTTAGCAATTTTTTTGTGCTGACTCAGTTGGCATGCAAGCCTCTTCTTTGCAAATAACAAAACTCATATTGATTAGAAAGAGATATAAAATGGAGCCTAAAAGTTAGAAAGAGTTTTTGGTGGCAAATGCACACAGTGATTGTTTTTTGTTTTTCAAAACTGGATTTTCTTTTCCAAGTAACTTGATCTCCACCATATGGTTTTGTCCTTCTCAGTTCTCTTCTGTTGCCGGTGATTCCCTAGTAACTACTGTGATGTTACTCTTTCATGTCTCCCAAACGGAGGTGTATTGTTTTCATGTCTTCCAAGTTACTAAGTGAAACCAAAATATGTTAGGGGAGATAATTGGAAAGTATTTGTGTCTCCAGTATACTTTTACCTGCGGTCAAATTTGTTTACATAACCCCATCACATCTCAAGCTGAAAAGATAGGAACAGGTAAGCCCCTGCAGAGACAGGGATGTTAGTGGCTGCTGTCCCTTTTTGACTGGAACAGCTATCCAAAGCTTAGGGTCTCGCTGGTAGTTTACCTGACTGCGTATACATGATGTGGAGCCTGAATTAGCTAGTAGCTGGAGTCTGTGATTTCCCAGGTCTTTCTCCATCATGTTACATTTAATGGAAAAAGAATTTGGCAGCTGAGACGGTGAACAGGACTGATGCAAAGCTGCATACTTACAGAGAATGTGCAAGGTCCTGATTCTCTAAGCTACTGGTGTCCCAATAACAAATAGCATCACCATTGCTGGTAACAGACCACAGTCCTGCCAGGTTTGTCAGGCCTAAGGAGCAGGGCCTGTTAGGTTTGGCAAGTTGTTACCAGAACCTGCTTGGGAAAAGAAGCTTTGTAATGAGTGTCTCATGTTACGGTGTGGAGTTTAAGGCAGTAGCAAAGGCCTTGAAAACATGGATATAGTCTGAAAGAGTATGCCCAGGAATCTAAAAAAAATCACTTAAATGCAGTTACCAGTCAGGAAGTATAGCCTTGAGCTAAGAAAAACTGCTGTAAGTATCGTAAAGAGGAAAAAAAATAGAAAAGAAGGCAGAAGCTATGCAGGAGAAAGGCTGAGCAACAGGATAACACACCTGACAACCTGGGGAAGTAACAACTTCAAACGGTGCACAGCTTGAGGTCCAGCAGGCAGAGGCCTAAGGCTAAGAACTTGCTTAAAGAGTCAAAAATCTTAGGGTAAGATTTCACCGCAGGGTGCGCTCCGCACACCAGTCCTAAGCTGTCAGCATACTCCCAGCTTCAAGGACCCTGACTGTTACAGATCTTTAGGCACAACGGCATTATCCAGCACTGTGCAAATTGAGATCAGTGTGAGTACCTCTGTGTGTTTTCACCTCAAATTCTGTGTATTTCACCTTTTTAACCGCTAAAAAGTCCCTGTTGCATGTCACTGCAGTCTAGCTGGTTCCTCTTGGTAAAAGGCGCTGTGCTTCCTCTTGGACAGATATGAACAAATACTTTAATCAGTCGCCACTGCCTGGTAAATCAGTGCATTCAGTCTCTGCAATTATTTGCATTAAGTACCTAGACCCTGTTGCCCGGGTCATCACGCTGTCCTAGATATCTGTATTTTATCGACTGTCAATCATTATTTACATTACCATAATTTTTACAGCTCCTGGAGTAGGAGAACCATTACTTAGATTCCAGTTTGCAGGAATTGATAGAGCATAAATTAATTTACCCTTAATCTAATTTTACATGTGCTCTGGAGGTTTATTTATCTCCCGATGGCAGCATATTTCTTTCGCAACAGTAATGATTTTGATGTTTCAGTGAGAGGCCTGTACTTCAGCACCCGTGAAGCTGCTTCGAACCTTCCACAGTCACTCATTTCCACTCGTTTATTCTAGAGACAGCACTGAACCTGCTTCAGTGTTTGTCACAGTAGTGAAGCGCAGCTGTTCAGTTTAACCCAAGTTATTGAGGTACTAGGCAGTGGCCGTGGGAGCACTGGTAACTCTTGGCAAGGTGTCAGCAAACTCTTCAGTTGCTACCAGCCACATCCAGAAGAGGATCTGAATGCAACTTGGTTGGCTTTATCAGTGCCCTCTCACACATGGGTGCCTCAAGGTGTGAAAAAGCTATCAAAAGGGACTTCAGACTGAGAAATCCCACTCCACAGCAGTGATACTGCTTGAATGAGAGAATTGATTCTTGTGTTTTTTCAGCACCACACCCACAACCATGGAAATTCCCTTTGGAGTTTCCATCAGCGCTGGGATATTTCAGATGTTAGCACTGGAGCATGCACTGGAGCATGTGGGTAGTACAAGATCAAAAGGAAGCCTAGCCTTTAGTATTAAATGAGGATTTAAATTTCATATAAGTAGTGATTCATACTTGGGGGTCTTTTCATTCAAAAGCAACTTTTTGTTGTTGTTAACCTTTTAGCTTGATGGGTGCTCAAATAGCTGACAAGAATATTGGGAATTCACTGTCAAGTAACAGCATGGCAAGTGCATTAGTCTATCTCCGTGACAGGCTTATATATTTATTACACTAATTACGTGGGTGTAACATAATTGCATTAGGAATATCTCAATGATATTTTCCATCTGTAAAATCACTACCTAGCACGTGGAAGCTGACAAAAGACTTCTCAGCTGATTCAAATCCACAAGTTTGCCTTAAACATAACATAGGTTTTCATACTGAATGAGAAAAATTGTGATTTTTTTTTTCTTTGTTGAGTTTCAGGTGCAGTAAATACAGCAAGTACATTAATTTCCAAATCATTGTTAATTCATCTTACCCCATTTATTCAGGATGCAAGGGGTGAGGGGAGAAGTCACGTCAGGGAGTGGCTGCAAGGCATGCTGCCCCTGAAAGCTATTCCTAGAGCATTGCTTCCAACAGTCCAGCTTCACACCAGCACTGTCCCTGCAGTTAAAATGTAATCTCTTCATATGTAGTATTTATTTTTGTTTATAAGCTCTCCTGTGGTCATATCAATGTCACTTTGCTACTCCTGTGTATGAGGTTTGCCAAGAAAGGCTGTGTGGGAGCTTGCAGTTGAATTCCAGGCTGCACACTACTTGATGCCCAAAGCATTTTAAAGTAAGTATCATCTTCCTGGCTTGTAACAGCCACAGCCACTGGCTGTGGAAGCTTATCCCACCAGTGTCAGTGCCCAGAAGAGACTAGTGGCAGGGCATTAGAATTAAACTCTGTGCGTCTTTGTATGCACAAAGACTACTTGTCAGTAAAGAGAGGGAGGCTTTGAATTCTACATTCTTCAAGAAAGTTTATGTGGAACTAAATGAAACCTTTTATCCATTAATAGTTTATTATTTAATCACTGGTTTCTTTTGGAGCACTAGGCAATTGGAAGGGAAGGAAATGCGAACAATTTGGATACAACAAATGCCAGTGTGTGTCTCTCGAGGACAGTTAGCTGATGGCTGAGCCTGATAGGAGGAAGGGCTGTTCTCGCTGTAGGGAGATTTTACAACGCTTCAGAGTACAGACTCTTTGCCAGCTATTTTAATATTTAGGCTTACTTTCAACTTCTGTCCTGTCCTTGTCCCTGCCTGTGCTGTAATAACAAGCACAAATGGAAGCCAGAGCTGCATGTTGGCCTTCCGTAGTTCAGCAGAGCTTCTGTGAAAAGGCTAGACATCTGAATGCTTCCAAAACAAGACCAATTATTGCATGAAACATTAGAATGCCAAATAATGTGTACACAAATAATGCAGCCCATTGCTATTACTGCAGTCGGACAATATCACAGTAAGGGTCTTCCCCGCTTCAGGGCTGGACTAAGCAGTTGTGGAATGGATTGCACTACAAAAAGCTCCTAGGGAAATGACATCAGAAATTGGCAACAATCAATCTAGAGTGTTGATTCCAAGAATAATATTTATCTGAAAAATAGTGAATCAAATCATGCAGGTCTAAGTGGGCCTACTATGAATAAATCAGACCAGTTTATTTTTGTATGAGTCATTAATCATATTACAGTCATCACTGTGGTTATCTGAAAGTATTTTAATTTAATCAAAATACAGTTAAAACTCATTTAAACAAATTTGGCTTTAATTGTACTGCCTCACACACAAATTAATCTTTTCTAGCATTGTGTGAAGGATTAGACACCAAACGGGTCTTTTTTTATACATATCTGACTATGAATTTATGCACTTGTTGGTTTTGAGCATGGACTTTACAACACTTCGCTTTTATCCTTACTTTAGGATAAAAGAGAGCAATATGCTGTGCTTTGTGGCTTCCATGACAGCGTTCGTAGCTTGTACAGGCCACCTGCTGTGGTGTAACGTAACTGCTGCAGTGCATTGCTTTCCTGGCATATGCATAACCTAACAGCTGGGGAGTGTGAGCCCTCTGGATTCATCAGGAAATCGCTTTTATGTGTACCTACTCTGTACGTTTCAAGCCATTTGTAAAAGAATGCTAACTACTAGGTCACAAAGACCACATCATCACTGCTGTTTGCAAGGGCATGTGTGTTTTTTCTTCTGCACTTCTGAACAGAGTGCGGTCAAGAACAAATTCATACCCTAATGCACTGAGTTTTGTTCAGCCAGGATTTGAAAACCTTCAAGGACAGAGACCCCACAACCTCTCTGACTCCTGCTACTGTGCTTAATTATTCCCACAGTCATTTTTTCTTCTTTCTGTCTATTCTGAACCTCTCTAGTTTCAGGCAATGTCCCTGTCTCTTGCCCTCCTAACAGGCACTGCTGGGAAGAGCCCTGCCCTATCTCCTTGATCCTCAAGGAGAGGATCATCCGTAGGCATGGGGATGTTGTTTGATGCCCCAAAGCCTTCTCTGCTGCAGAAGGGCTGGACCTCATAGGGTTTGCAGAGCCCAGTTAAGGCATCATGGGTGCTGAGCAAAAGAGGGATCATTCCTGCCGGCCCCAGGGAGAAATATAGGGGAAAATCCTTGAGAGCAAGCTTAGGGCTGCTTTTGAGCTGGTGTGGGAAAAACCATGGGAGCCCAGAGGACTGGCCAGCAGTGTTGGAGTGTAGGGAGAGCTTGTGGGACTGTCGCGCTGCCTCAGAGGCAGGCGTGAGGTTTTATTGAACTTTTGCTGAATGGCTTTGGAGATGTCATGGTTGGGGTGACCTGATGGGGCTCTGGGAAAATACGGCCAAGGTTGCAGTGACTGGTGGGAAACTGATGCTGAGCACAAAATTAATGATGCTGGGGACGGAGTGGTCAGTGGCCCAAGACTGGGGCCAGAGCACTGCCAGAGCGAGCACTGTGGGGCAGGACAGCACATTGTGATGGCGGGCTAGCGCCCGCACTCCAGCTGAGCGTTGATGCGAGGTCTGGAGTGAGGAGCAAGGTTGGCCTTGGTGCTGGTGTTGTGCTCTGGGAGTTGCTGCAGCAGCTCTCAGTGTCCTTCCCAGAGCCATCAGAGCTTCTTCCGCGGCCCTGCCTCGTTCGGGCCGTTGGGAGGAGCGCTCGCAGCAGCAGAGGTGAGTATTATGGAGACATCTCTCCCTGGGCAGCTGGAAGGGCTTCCTCCTTGAGGGACCCACACAACTCTTCCAGCCATCCCTGACTCACCCAATGACCACGGCCTCTTCTCTGCCTTTTGTAGCGTGACACCAGCTGCTGCAGCGCCGGTGAGAGGGAGCGGCTCGTCATCGCCAGTTCTCCCCAGCTCACCTCAGCAGGCGGAGAGCATGGCCACGGCGCCGGACACCCGCTGTCCCATCTGCCTGGACAGCTGGGTGAACCCCAGCTACGTGATGCCATGCCTCCACCGCTTCTGCTTTGCCTGCATCCGGCGGTGGGCTGAGAGCAAGCCCGAGTGCCCCCTCTGCAAGAGGAGAGTGAGCTCCATCGTGCACTCGGTGCGGGCCGATGACAGCTTCAAGGAGCTCGTCATCCAACCACCTGTGGAGGCACCGGTCATCATCCGCCTTAGAGGAAGAGTTTTCATCCGCTATCATGCTGCAGCATTACAAACAGAGGCAGCTGTGAGCATGCTGCCCAGGGCTCTTGTGGGTGGCCTCCAGCCCCACATGTGGGCATCCCTCTTCAGGGAACACCCAGCTCTGTTCCAGCCCCTGCTGCCCTGGCTGCACCAGGAGCTGGGACACATATTTGGAGATAATCACTGGGAAGCAACTGTGGTAGAGAACCTTATTGTGTCTAACTTGAGCCTCTTTGGTCTGCATGAGCAGGTCCTGATGCAGCTGCTGCAGGCTTTCCTGCAAAGGCACACATCAGGGTTTGTTCACCAGCTTATTATCATTGCCGTGCAGCAGTGCAACGAGGATGCCCACCTTCTGCTGGACACACGTGCTGCTAGGGGACAGGAGCGCAGCTCTACTGCCTCCCTGGAAGGGAATCCTGCCCCCAGAGTGGAGCCATCCAGCAGCTCAGCTGAGTCCAGCACAGGGGAGCTCCTCATCAGCTTCTCAGATGCCTTTCCTGAGCATCCCAGCCATGTCCCCTCCCCTCCTGTTCCCACCTCCAGAGAGCAGGAAGAACCCCAAGAGATGTCAGAAGGTCCCTCCTTTTCCAGCCAGGGCAGTGAACCTGCCCCTGCGAGGCCCTGTCGCAGGCAGGAGGACCAGCAGCAGAGCCTCATCACTACCCAACAAGAGGCCATGTTGTCACCTACAATAGAAGGTTCCTCCAGAAACTAGCGAAACCAGCTGGTCTAAGGGGACCAGGAGGCTTTCCTTAGTAATCTAGAAGTAATGGGCACATAATAAAACAAAGGCATTAAAATTACCGTATCAGTATATGGCTGCCAAGAGGACTTGCTTCATTCTTTCCCCAGGGACAGAAATGAAGATGAGTGTCCTACAGTTCCACAGATCATCCCCTAGCCTTCTTTAAAGATGGGTGCAACACTTGGCCATCTCTAGTCTTTGGTGCCTCCCTTCACAACCTTCCAAAGATGAGTGGCCTCACAGTGATAGCAGGCAGCCCACTCAGCACAGTCAGACACATTCCATCAGTGTCAATGGATTTGTATGGCTTAAGTTTTGCAGGTGGAGCAAATAAAGCTCTACTGTGAGTTCCCAGTTTAGCCATGCCAGTCCTCTGATACGTCTGTTTGTTTGTTTGTTTTCCTGAGCATCAGGATGCACTGTTGTTGGAGATCGTAAGTCATGGTAGTCCTTTTGATCTTTACCCTTCATAGTTGGCTCCCCCGGAGCTGTTCTTCAACTACCTCTTACCTCAAAAAAGCCAAAGCTGTCCTTCATGAGGTCCAGCGACTGTTTTGCTACTCCTGCAGCTCACCTTCCTCACTCTCTACAGGGTCTTGAATTGCTCTGTATCAGGGTTACTACAGTCAAAACTGCTATTGACAATCACAGGTCTGACCAGTTCCTCTGCACTTACGAGTTACAGACCAAGACGGCATCACCCCAGGGTGGTGGATCCAGCATCTCTTACCCCTGTTCTCCAGAAATCACCCTGATAGACTTTGCCTTGCAGCAGATGCTAGGCAGGTTGAAGATTGCCAGGAGAACTAAGGTCAGTGACTGGAGACCAATTCATGCCAGCAATATTGTAGTTCTGTGTCCAGCACAGGTGTTCTAGCTCAAACTTAGCAAGGGGGAATGTAAGAAGGCAGTACCAGGAGAACCTTTCTCAGGGGTCAAACATACTCCCTTAAAACATCTGAAAACAAAGTAAGGTGGGGTGTTTTGATGTTTGGTTCATTGGTTGTTTTTTGGTTTGTACTGTTTGTCATTATTGTTCAAGCAATAAAATATGTTCAGTCTGAAACTCTCTTCCTGTCTTACACATGAAGGTATTTTGTTGATCAATTTAAACCCATTTGCTGTTGGGCTAGTGTGGCCTTCCAGCATTTTAGCGTTCATACAGTATTTATGTACAGTAAATACATGTAAGTACACTAAGTGCTTACAAGGGATCTAAGTGTACCACTTCTCTTGGCTTTCATTTTATGACTCTAAATATGCTGAACTTTTGTAGTTTTGCCTTCATTCCTCTGATTAGTTGTCCTTTCCCACACCTGCTCAAAATTGATTTAATCTTCCTTGGACTTGAGCTGTACCTCACACAAAACCTCATTCACAATTTGTGCCTTTTGGGGTGATTTCAGCTGGGCAGCTGAGCTCCACCGCACCTGCTCTCTCACTCCCCCTCCTCAAAGGGAATGGGGGACAAAATAAGATGAAAATGACTCAGAGGTTGAGATAAGGACACACAGATCACTCAGCAATTACTGTCACAGGCCAAACAGATTCAGCATAGGGAGATTAGAGGAATTCATTACCTATTACTAACAATCCAGAGAAGTGAAAAAGTAAACTAAAAACACCTGCCCACCATCCACCCTCTTCTACTTCCTCCCCCCGAGCGCTACAGGGGAACAGGGAATGGGGGCTGCGGTCAGTCCCTGAGGCTTCGTCTCCGCCGCTCCCTCACGGTCACTCTCTGTCCCTGCTCCCCGTGGGGTCCCTCCCATGGATGCCGTCCTTCCCGAACTGAGCCTGCGGGGGCTGCCCACAGGCAGCAGCTCCTCAACAACTGCTCCCACACGGCTCCGTCCCGCGGGGTCCATCCATCCCCCAGGAGCAAACTGCTCCAGCACGGGTCCCCCACGGGCGGCAGCTCCCCCCACACCCCCTGCTCCTGCGTGGGCTCCTCTCCACGGGCTGCAGCTCCGGCCCGGGGCCTGCTCCTGCGGGGGCTCTCCGTGGGCCGCAGCTCTGCCTGGCAGCAGGTCCCTTTTGGAGTGGCTGGAGCTGGCTCTGATCTGATGTGGGGCTCGCAGAGGCCACCCCTACAGCCCCTGTGCTACTAAGCCCTTCCCACAAAAAAAAAACAGTACAATTGCTTACATTTATTTACTTTGTTCCAGTTCTTGAAGTCAGGTCTTTTTCCATGTGGACAGTGCCTATAAACTTTGAGCTAGGCAGAGTTTCTGCATGGTGTTTCCAGCTTTTGCAACACAGTCCTTAAAGGAAATTTTGGTAAAATAGGTCTGAACAGTCCCTGAAGTATTTCTCTAATAACTTACTTCTGAGCTAATTGATGCTCTGTCTTTACAGACCTCTCTGCAGCTCTTCTTCCTGTAATCAGATTCTTACCTGCTGTACCATGGTGGTACTGATCACCATTTTCTCCAGAGTCACTAATTATTTCTAAGATGACACCAAGTCACATGAATACTGTTTCTGCAGCGCAAAGAGGGTCAGCATAACAGCCACTAGCTTGTGGTAGCTCCTGGTAGTCAAGACTTATGCAAACATAATGGAAGGTGGTGTATCCTAGGCTGTGATTGGAAGCAGAGATTTTAGATTCCTTCATATGACTTGGGCTGAGTGATACTGTTGTGTCCAGGCACCCCCCTCACCTGTAGGTGGGTACACGCACACACGTCCCTGCTCTGCACTTCTATTGTCCCTTGTAAATTGTCGTTTTTAGTAAGTCCGTCACAGAGATCCACGTGTAAACTGTCACAGCAAGTGTTTAAATGCTAATGGGGCAGCAGGCTCACTGGGAGTGTGCCTTGCCTCATTAGGTGACCGAGAAGCATGCTCAGCACTGATTTTTTAGAAGAGAGCTGTATGGCTTCTTAGCTGGCTGTAGTACACATTCCAGTTGAGCACTACTTACCAGCCAAATTTCAAGGTTCAGCAAGCAATTCTGCTGGGGCAGAAGGAGTAATTACAGAATTGTGAAAGGCTGAAATGTGAAACAGATGGACAGATTGTTCCTTCCCCCTGCCAACCTTGAAGAGGAAAAAAAAAAAAAAAAAAAAAAAAAAATCAGCCTCTAGTTAAAAGCAAGCTCTCTTAGCTCGAAAGGACCTTTCCTCCCTCCTGAAGCCATGAACAGCAGCAGTCCGGCACAGAAGACAACGTTGAACACTTTAGTATCAAACCTTTAGTTAATGTATCATGTTTCTGATATTCAGCTTACCATCAGGATTCTTGGCCTCTCTGCAGCCAGTGCCAACACCAGGTAACGTCCAGCCTGTCCTAGGCTGCAGCTACAAACCTGAGATCTGCAAAGCACTCAGCACTCAGTGGATTGTCTGCTCAGCTGATGCTCAGGGTTGTGTCACTACCAAGCTCCTCGGGTCGAGCCTTTTCTAGTGCTAACTGAAGTACAGATATGTAACATTTAACTCATACACCCCTACCCATTACAGCTTTTTAGCTCTGTCTGTGCTGCAGAGAGTGAGTACAGAACATGCAAGGATGCCAGGTTTGGCTCCATTTCACATGACTGCTGGTAAAATTAAATTTTTGGAAAAAAAAAAAAAAAAAAAAAAAAAAA
>CM021797.1:53876377-53894741 GCA_011076525.1 Nettapus auritus | reverse complement strand
CTCCTTCTCCTTCTCCTTCTCCTTCTCCTTCTCCTTCTCCTTCTCCTTCTCCTTCTCCTTCTCCTTCTCCTTCTCCTTCTCCTTCTCCTTCTCCTTCTCCTTCTCCTTCTCCTTCTCCTTCTCCTTCTCCTTCTCCTTCTCCTTCTCCCTCTCCTTCTCCTTCTCCCTCTCCTTCTTCCCCTTTCTCCTTTCTCCTTTTTAATAGAATTACTTTAATACCTCTAACTTAAGAAATATTGAGTTCAATATGTGGGGGGAGGGGGGTCACATTTTTTTTTCAGTTCCATTGAACTTATTTTCAATAGAAGATTTTACTTCTGAACACAGCAATATGCAGTTGTAGTAGTCCTTTAGTAGAAAGATATTGAAGTATGTTTCCTCATGTACCTATTAAATCATCAATGGGCTTAGTCATTGGTTTCAAATCTGAACACTGAAAGGCGTTATCTTCAGTTATTTATTTTCAGTTTTGGTTTGAGTCAAACTTAACTTTCAGTCAGCTGTGCTATTTAAACAAGGCTGTTTGTGGTACTAAAATTTCTTTTTGTGTCATCTCAACATTAACAGGGGACAATATTAAGAAGATAGCAGAGGTGAAAATCCACTGTCCCCGTAAATCAGAGAGCAACCTTTCTTTTCTGGCAGTGGGAGTCTGCCTGACATTCTTACCCATAGATTTCTTAAACTGGACGTAGATGGTGGATAAGTCATTTTTACTTGTTCTCTGTTTATATGGATTGCAAATAGTATCTAGGTGACTAACATATTAGTCAGATTGCTATAGTAAATTTTCTTCAGCAATTGGGGAATTAGTGATTCAGGCACACAGACTGGCAGAATATTTTAGAATTTGTTCATAAAGCCACCAGAACTTTCTTGTTAGAGTCCTACTCACAAGGCAGGGGAGATGAAATAGCAAACTCCAGTAATGATTTCACCCACCTGGACAGTGAGAATCAAAATGAATCCCAAGGATGGTGGGGTAGCTGTTTCTAGAGATTCATATGCTATAAGTTCAGGAGAGGCTTTGTCTTCTGCAAAGTGAAGGCAGTGAAGCAGCTGTCATCTGGGAAAGGAGAATGAAATGACACTTCAGAAATAATCATGCAACATGTACAAAGGTTCTTTTGCTTCTGAGGAAACATCTCACCTTAAGGATTAACTTTGACTTAAAAAGTGTGGAGTCATTTGAGAAGTGATTTAAGTGACTCAATGATTACCCAGCGAAACTATAGAGTAAGTGCTTAACTAACTTAATACTACCTGGAGAACAACTTATCCCTCTATTTGGACTCAACAATCTTTATGTTTAATTATGTACAATGCATGTGTTATTATGAAATCTGCATAGAGATGTAATGATTCCCACAGTTACAGAAAGCTGTACTGTGCTTTCTTTCCACTTATAGTTCAGGACACTGCCCTTTTATTTTCTCACTGGATCGGATCAATTGCTAATTAATTCTCTTTTTTCAAACATTGCTGTTAAGTAGGCAACTGGCTTTGCAGATGAGCAGAGACATGCTAGTTTCAACTTAAATTGTTTTTCCAGCAAGACCTTTTTATGTCTGCCAGTTATCAAGTGATCTGCCACAGACCTTTACTAGTGAAGAACTTCACTAAGAAAAATGGAATAGGACACATTAGGCGATGTGTCCTACAGGATGCTGATCAAGCACTTCCATTTGCATCATAAATTCAAATGTTCTTATTTCAAAGACTTTTTGTGACGCTTCTCTGAGGGATAAAAGTTCCCAAAGATGTCGATCAAACAACCTTGGACAGAAAGATTCTTTAAGAATTCACCTAAACGGTTTACATTCTTTTTGGTACCATTTTTTTTTGCTTTTTTTTTTTTTTTTTTTTTTTTTTTCTTTTTTTTTTTTAAGGTTGTCTTTTCTACACTTCTCACACTATTACTCTTTCAGAGCTTTTCTAATTAGGGAAGTCTCTAGGGAATTTGTCTGCAAATGACAACCCTGAAAACAATTTGTCCCTAGATGGAAACATGCTTTGGATGAATGCACTGACTGTAAAGTTCAGATCATTTCTTTTTGCTTGTGTCAACACAATTTTGTTTCAAAATATGGAAGAAATTTGTTTACTTATGTCCATAAAATGGCAATTTTTGGATCAACAACTTTTTTTTTTTTTTTTTTAATCCCTCAGTGGCATGTATTCTGATCAACATATCTCATTAAGCATTTCTTGAAGAATTGCTTATGTCTTGGGCAGAGTTTATGCATTAGCTTCTTTAATTCAAGTAGAATTCTCTGATTTTTTTCTGCATTGTTAAATATTATATGTAAAAATTCTTAATCTCTTTATTCTAAATTCTACTGTTTGTAATTATTCCAATTATTTACACTTATTATTTACACTTATTATTATGTATCCAATTATTTACACTTATTTCATTTTCACTGGGATTATCCCTGTTGGTTAAACACGGGTTTTTCAGGAATGCAGAATGTATAACTTATCACATACTTAGTAAACAAATAATATGTCAGTTACTAATAATATTCCCTTAATGCATATCTTCATTGTTGCCTACTTGTGTAACTTTGCAAGACAAATGATACTCATTCTTCAAGGACACTTCTAAAATATTTTAATTTTTTTGATTATTTATTTCACCAACATATTTATTTTATTGATAGTCCACCACTGAGGTAGATAAAATTAGCAATTGTGGAAAAGAAAGAAAGAAAAAAAAAAAAAAAAAAAAAGGAAAGAAAAAAAAAAAAAGTGGGAAATACCACCTGATAAGCATTCAACGTGCTGAAAATTGCCAATCTAAACAATTGTGTGACTGACGCAGTAGTTTGCTACTCAAAGCTAGCAGCCCATCCAAAACCTTCTCAGGGCCCCCATGGAGGGCAGCTCCTCCCCAGCCCCACTCCCCCAGTCTGCTGGCTTGCTCTGGGTGGCCAGCTCTTTGGGACAGGGAGTTTAACCACCTCAGAATGGGCAGACATGTCCACCTGAGCTCTCTGTTGGTGCTGCAGTGCACGTAACAACATGTTTCCTTTTGTTCTGGCAGAATTCCTGCTCAGATGAATCTCCTACAGCTTGCGTTTCTGCGTGCTGGAGGGTTGTAATACCCCGATTGCCAATTCTGCTGCAGAACAAGATGAGTCTGCTAGCACATTTCAGCTGCAGGCTCTTTCTTTGCCATCATCAAAGTCAGCAAAATGGTAGGGAGGGTCAAACAGAGGTGAGGCTTGCTTGCAGCCAAATTGTACTGATGTCCCCAGCTTCTTTCTTTGTCATGGAGGCAGTGCAGCCTGTCTATGACTAAGCTTAGAAGGCAAGGTTCAGTCAGGTTTATTGTCTCTTTCAGTGTCAGCTGTACAAAGTAAATGGCAATTAAAAGACTTTCTCTGTTCCTTGAGCTGGTAGCTTTCATTCAGAGTCCTACTCTCCTACCTTAATTGTAAGTGAAAATAGTATTTTTTCCTGCACATTTCCATGCCCTGAGAGCTTTCCCGCAGCTATAATTTTAGATTGGGTCTCTCTTTCTACAAATGATAGGCTTTCAAAAACAGTTGGTGAATTCTTTGCCTCTTTATTTCAGCTTACTCAAGAAACTGTATGCAGGCTTGCAGCAAATCCTGCACAGTCATCCAGGGCAGGCTTTGTTCCTGTGCTTTGTGTGGAAAATATCCTTTTGTCAGAAGATGCTTCATCTCATTATCAGCAGTTCACACATGTGATAGATGCAAGCAGATACACATCCTTCAGCTGCCCTGACATTTGCTGGTAAAGCAACGTAGTGTTGCACAAGTGATTTACACTTCTGTGTTCAGGACATAGTGTGTCTTAAGGCAATATAATGCATATACTATCTGGAGTGTTGGTCTTCTGGACCTTCTGTTCACAAATAATTAATACTTTTTTGGCAGCTTGGTCTACAGCGATGATAAGATTGTGAAATGTAATGTCCTAAGGGGCTTGAGGAAGACAAGTAGCAGAATAAAGACCCTGAGATCAAGTAAGGGAGCTTTTAGCTTCCTTATAGAAGAGTTAAGGGAGATCCAATGGGAGACAGCCTTTCTTGGAGGGCAAAGGAGTTCAGGAGTGCTGGAAGATTGTCAGAGATAGCCTCAAAGCCTGAGAGGTGTCCACCCCCTTAATCGGAAAAAAGAACAATCATAGCAAGGAAACAGACTCCTACAAAGTGAGCTACTTGGAGAGCTTCAGTGCAGGCGAGAAGTATGAGATCAAAAAGGCAAGACTCCTGAAAAGAAATACTGCTCTGGCACAAGGAGATGTGGTTAAGAAAGTGAAAGCTCAGACAGAGCTCAAATTAGCAAAAGATGCCAAACATAGCAAGAAAGGCTCTTACAGGTACATTAGCAAGTAGAAGTATCATAGAATCATATCATAGAATCATAGAATGGCCTGGGTTGAAAAGGACCTTAAAGATCATCTAATTTCAATGCATCAGCTCTGGGCAGGGTTGCCAACCACTAGAGCAGGCTGCCCTGAGCTGCATCCAGCCTGGCCTTGAATGAGTCCAGGGATGTGCACCCACAACCTCTCTGGGCAACCCATTCCAGTGCCTCATCACCTTCTGAGTGAAAAACTTTATCCTAATTTCTAACCTAAATCTCCCCTGTCTTAGTTTAAAAACATTCCCCCTTGTCCTATCACTATCAACACACATTAACAGGCTTTCCCCCTCCTGTTTGTACATTCCCTTCAAGTACTGGAAGGCCGCAATGAGGTCTCCCTGGAGCCTTCTCTCCAAGCTGAACAAGCCCAGTTCCCTCAACCTTTCTACATAGGAGAGGTGCTCCAGCCCTCTGATCATCTTAGTGGCACTCCTCTGCATCCGTTCCAAGAGCTCCGCATCCTTTCTGTGCTGGGGGCCCCAGGCCTGCACGCAGTATCCCAGGTGTGGCCTCACTGAGGCTGAGCAGAGGGGCAGGATCACCTCCCTGCTGGCTACGCTCTCCCTAATGCACCCCTGGATACCGTTGGACTTCTTGGCCAAAAGTGCACATTGCTGGCTCATGGCCACCTTGTTGTCCCCAAGGACTTGAAGTCCCTCTCTGCAGAGCTTTTTCTCTAGCAGGTCAGCCCCCAGCCTCTACTCGTTCCTGGGGTTATTCTTGCCTAGGTGCAGGGCCCTGCACTTGTCTTTGTTGAACCTCATGAGGTTCCTCTCCAGCCTGGCAGCACAGCCCTCAGGGGTATCAGCCACTCCTCCCAGGTTTGTGTCATCCACAGATTTGTGGAGGGTGCACTCTGTTCCATCAACCAGATCGTGAGCTGAACAAGACTTGGACCCCGTATTGACACTGCTGCCTACAGGCAGCACGGGGACGTCCACTGCTGCCTACAGGCCTCCAAGTAGACTGCACCTCTGATCACCACCCTCTGAGCTCTGCCATCCAGCCAGTTCTCAGTCCACCTCGCTGTCCACTCATCTAATTCACACTTCCTGAGCTTGCCTTTGAGCTTGCCTACTCATCCCTTTGGTTTCCACTATATTTCACTTCATGCTTCCTCTCAGTCCTGAGCCCCTCAGTTACACTCCACATCAGATTCTGTAAAGAAAGAGTTTTTGTTCCCTACAACACTGAAATTCTTATTCTGAATGATTTGCTCACAATGTTCAACCTTTGGCTTTTGGCAAAGGCTGTTGTCTTCTGTTCCAGGGACAGTGAAAAAATACCTCTTCTTAATGATAAGATTTTGTTCCTGTTTCTGGTGTTTGCAGCTACTCAGCTTATGCCTTCTAGAACAAGATGTGATGACTTCTTCACGGCTCCCGCTAGAATCATTTCTACTTTATGGCTGTGTTGTTTTGGTGCATCTGTCTCTGCATTTTGGAGAGCTTTTGTGCTACTACATGGAAAGAGCTAGGCAAGCATTTGTACCTCAGTTCCAGGAAATTTAGTCCTCAAAACTCTCCCTCAAATGTTTTGGCATGTCTCCTGACCTTTGAGGTCTTAGTGAGGAACATGTGAATTTCCATCCTGACACAGAATTATATCCAACTAATCTCTACTTTTTTTCCGTTATTGAATATTTGCTTATCTGAGATGCACTGGAGCCAATTGAGGGGGTTCACCTGACAGCACTAAGTGTACTTATGTTACATATAGGAAAAGGCTGTGCTGCCACAAACCTGCTGATGCTCACCCAACAAGTTTTTAGTCCCAGTAGACGGAGTCAATGTAAGGTGTAAGGTCCTTCAGCTGGGCTGGGGCAATGCCAAGCACAAATAGAGGCTGGGCGGAGAATGGACTGAGAGCAGCCCTGAGGAGAAGGACCTAGGGGAGTTGGTTGACAAGAAGCTCTACATGAGCCAGCACTGTGTGCTTGCAGCCCAGAAAGCCAACCGTATCCTGGCTGCATGAGAAGCAGCTTGGCCAGCAGGGCTGGGGAGGTGATTGTCCCCCTCTGCTCTGCTCTTGTGAGACCCCACCTGGATCACTGTGTTCGGCTCCGGGGCCCCCAGCACAAGAAGGACATGGACCTGTAGAACAAGTCCAGAGGGGCATGAGGATGATCAAAGGGCTGGAGCAGCTCTCCTATGAAGACAGGCTGAGGGAGATGGGGTTGTTCAGCCTGGAGAAGAGAAGGCTCCAGGGAGACCTTATAGATGCCTTCCAGTACCTAAAGGGGGAAAGCAGAAAAGGGACTATTTTATCAGGGAGTGCAGTGATAGAACAAGGCATAATGGCTTTAAGCTAAAAGAGGATAGATTTAGATTAGATATAAGAAGAAAATCTTTACCCTGAGGGTGGTGAGGCACTAGCACAGGTTGCCCAGAGAAGCTGTGGATGCCCCATCCCTGGAGGTGTTCAAGGCCAGGCTGGATGGGGCTTTGTGCAGCCTGGTCTGGTGGGAGGTGTCCCTGCCTATGGCAGGGGGTGTGTGGAATTAGATGATCTTTAAGGTCCCTTCCAACCCAAACCTTTCTACACCTGTGATTCTCTGATCCACATTGGGTATGATTCCATGCTCTGTGTTTGCATCTTGCACATGCCTTGCCACTGAAATTTTTGTGGCAAAATAGTTTCACAGGCCAGCCTCCATGACCAGGGCTGATACCAAGTATGCTCCAGCTAACTCCTCTTCCCATAGCTCCAAGCCCTGGAGCTCTCTGAGCTCTCTGTCCAAGTTCTCCCAGGACACACACAAGTTTCAGTAATCCTAATTACTTTTTGGCTGATACAAGAAAAACAGCGGGGAACAAAATAAGAATAAAAATTAAAAACAAAACAAAACAAACAAACAAAGGCAATCTGTACACATTGGCCTGCATTTGTGCCCTTGTTGCAAAGGAACCTTAAGTTTTAGATTAGACATTTCTAAAGAGGCTTCCTCCTCTCCCCTTTTCTTCCTGAAAGTACCCTTTCTCTCTCCTTCCTCCAGCCATTTTTCTGCACCCAGTCTTTTCTCACTTTTGATGTGACTGAAGAGAGAACCCTTCTTGGATTGCCACTCGTCTCCTTGTCAGGAGCCTCCCAGATCAGACCTGTCAGATGTTCAAAATCCATCATCACCTCATCCATAGCTCACTTGTCACACTGCCGAGTTTCAGATTGGAACAATTAGTTTGCCTTGAGCCCTTGCCAATTATTTTGCTGCTGTATGATTAAATGGACTGTAATTGAATAGCTGATCACCAGGATTTAATGACCCTCCACTGTTAAATCTAGCCAAGTTAAAGATTTTTTTCCCCTTCTGTCCCCTCCCAGGGGACTCTAGCTGAATCCAGAGGCAAAAGGTCACAGAGGAGACAAGGAAACACAACAATGAGAACAGAATTTGCAATGTGATATAAAATACTATAAAGAGTCCCTAATATTAAACAGGATTTATATGCAGAGTGGCTCACAGGTTGTTTTGCACGCACACATGCACACAAAGATAAGAAAAGAGCATAGTGGACTAGTGTGTAAGAACTATGCATTCTTTCTCAATCAAGAATACCCTGTTATTTAGTATACAATCCAGTTGGATTGAAACATACTCTTAGAGTTAAATATATAATAACACACTCAGAAAAAAAAAAAAAAAAAAAAAATGGATTCTTTGTCTATGACTAACATTCTTATACTATACTATACTAAACCATCTCCCAGAACTTAGACATGTTATCCGTTTCTAAGTTGAAAAATAAAATAAAATAAAATACTAAAAAAAAAAAAAAAAAAAAAAAAAAAAAAAAAAAAAAAAATTTTGTTTGTTTTTAATGTGTCTATAGCAAGTTTTCTTTAATGTATCAGATGTTGGAGCTGTTACAAAATTAGATTTTTTTTAAAGTCTTGGACTACAGTGTTGTGGATCACTATCCTGAAGTCTGAACCACCACACTCGGACACATCAGGAATGTGTGTTAATGGCCCAGTGTCTTGTTTAGAAAAGAAACCACAGTGCCCGTATAGTACATTCTGCTAAGCAAAGCTTTCAGCAAATGTTTGTGCACGCTCAGCATCAGCACTGATGTGACTGACTTTTACAGTTGCAGGGTAGTTCTGACCTGTTAACTCAATTGTGCATGTGAAGCAGCTTCTCCTATGTTCCTTGACACTGCAAACAACCAACCAATGATTCATCCAGCTGAAGACCTCTTTATGAGAAAACTGAATCACTGAAGACCTACTATGTTCTTTGAAGAACATAATGAAGAAAAAGATGCTATCATTCATTCATACCTACTTATTGTAGGTGCTGCTCACACATGTAATGGCATGCTCCTTGCACTGAAATGTTCCCAGCTCAAAAGACAGAGTTCTTCAGAGTGTGCTATGTTGGTACGCTGTGAAGGTCCTGGACCAGCAAGATAAATACAAGTCATACTTCTTTGTATTGTTACTGATTTGGGGCTGTTACTGATCTTTGTATGTTCATAAGTGGCTTTACCAAGATTGACAGGACTGTTCCTAGGCTCAGGTTTTCCTCAAGGCTTCAGTATAATATGCTAACAAGAGAAACAATATCTGAAAAAGAAAGAAAGAGAGAAAGAGAGAAAGAGAGAAAGAGAGAAAGAGAGAAAGAGAGAAAGAAAGAAAGAAAGAAAGAAAGAAAGAAAGAAAGAAAGAAAGAAAGAAAGAAAGAAAGAAAGCATACACATTAAAACCAAATTTGATCTTGATATTAAATCCTATTGACCATGAAAATAAGATGTCTAGGTAATGAAACATTGAATCTAGGCAAGGTGTACTGTGTGAAATTACAGAAAAGCCATTCCATGAACAAAAGAAACACAACAGTGTTTTCCCTCATGGAAGCTCCAACAACCAGTGGGATAAGCCTATGGGGTTAGAGAGATACTGGCACTGATGCTCTCTTCCCTGTTAATGCACAAATTTTCACAAATCTCATGAGAACATCATCATCAAGTTTGGTTGAAATTAGCAAAACCTTTTAGAGGTCATGCAGACCATCTTCACAGAAGTATAAAGACCTACTTGCAGCAGGTCCACTACACCTGCAGGTGCTTCTGTTTGCATGCATAGATCGATTTTTGCTAATTACAGTTATTCAGGTGCAGGTAAAAACATTGGTGGATTTAATGTTATCTCTAGGTAAACCTGGGTAGGATTCAGAAATCTTGTTTTGCTTCTTCAGAAGGTGATTATGTGCACATCCATCTGTGCAAAAGAAATACGATTCCCTCCTGCAGACAGCTGGTAAATATCATGTAGGCTCCCCTCAGCTGCAGAATCCCTGGCTGATCCAGTTATCTTTCTTTCCTTGTTATTCTCTCTGGCAGCAGGAGCCCTTAGCAGTCCTTACTTTGGGCCCTAAGTGGGAGGTAGACTGTGAGGCACTCAGCCACAGCACCCCCAGGCATATCCTCATCTCCTTTTCACCAGGGACCAGCACTGGGAACCTGAGCACAACACTTCATTTGTGGTCTGCTGGCTTCTTCTCCACATTTTTTGTCTCTCTTTTCTATTCAGCCTGTAATCTTTTCAAAGGCTGGGACTGTCTCTGGCTGTCTAGACACACAGGACCTGTTACAATGGGACATTGATTTCTGATGGGGTCTCCATCTGCTTACTGTATTGCAAATGACTACTTCTAACTTTAAAAGAGCTACATTTCAGCATCAGGGTTCAGCAGCAATGAGAACATTTGGACTTCGTTACAAAGTTAAATAATGCCTCATACTAGTGAAGAGAGAAATAATTTATTTCAAAATCAAATTTTGTAGGCTAGCAGTGAATTCTGTGGCTTTCATGCTTGGCTAGTGATGTATGCTCTTGCTTTCTTTCCCTGCTATCTGCTAAAGCTAACTTGAAATGTCTGACAAGTTGCTTATTTTTTCTGTGCAGTATCCGCTATATATATTGTTATTTTTAGCACTGTTTCTGTTGTTCCTATTGCTGCAGCATCTGAACATCTCAAAACAGCTGAAGAATGTGCCTACGATACATAAATGTTATTACACCCATTTTACAGGCAGAAATATAAAGGCATGAAGTGATTTATCCATAATCATGTAAAAAATAGATTGCACTGCTTGGAACTGCAGAACTCCGGAGCCCTTGTGTAATCCTTCATCTTGGGTCTAGCCTTTCTACAGTGCTGGATTTTACTTCAAAACCTCCAGGAAGCCTCTCGAGATCTCTCGTTTCTCCTTGACATATGAAAAATATGAAGTGTGATTAGTCCCTAGAGTGTTCTTGAAGTTGACAAAACCACTGGCACCTGAAACCTATTCCCAGAATTGCATCTTATGTCTGATTTTTCACATCCTTTGATTCTGTTTATGTAGACAACAAGAAGATTTTGAGAAGATGCAGCTTCCTTTAAAAATATTCCTTTCTCCCCTACCTAACAAACTAAAGGAGAGAGACAGAATGATTGGCACAGGGTAAATTAATAGGAAGAGATAGCTCTCTGTCCCTTTATAGGTTAACAGCTGCAACACCATCACAAGCTCCAAGAAGACAGAAATAATGTGTCTGTTGTCATTGTTCAGCCTTGGCAAGCAACTCTGGAGATTCAGTGTTAGCAGCTATTGATACCAAGAGCAACGCCGTCTTCCTGCCTTTGTGAGAATACCCTTTGGATTACCCAGGGTGCTCTGCAGTTGTGCTTTTGAAATATGCCTGGCTCACAAGTCATCCCAACCCAGAGGAAAAAAAAAAAAAAATAAATAAAAAAAAAAAAAATCAGCAAAGCCTGCTATGCAAAGCAGCATCTGAACAGCCAACAGCCAATTTGCCAGCACAACAATTCTGCATTGAGCCGATTGCTAGATATGAATATCCCTTTCAGGGACAGCTTCCCAAATGAGGGAAATCCAGAAGCTGGCCTTTGAAAGTGAAATTCCCTGGGAATTCAGCATAAGGCTTTGCCTGGCAACATTCCCACCCAAGAACCAACAAAAAGCAACTGGCTCTAATCCTTCTCCTTATGTATTTTGGCAGCTTTCTTCCATTTAAAAAGAAAATAAAAATAAAAATCCATCTTGCTCCCATATTGGAAAGAGTCCAAGATACACACATTGGGAGCACAGGAACTGGCATTTAAAGTCCTCCTGATGCTTTTTATGCTGGGTCTTTGATCACACAGAAGAAGGCAGATTATTTTTGCCTTTTACGGTCTTAAAACAAAAAGTTGCTCTTGGAAGCTCCCTGTAATGCAATTTGGTGCTCAGCTTTCCTGATTAAACTCTTCTAAATAGTGCCATAAAACAAAACGAAACAAAACAAAACAAAAACAACAATAATAATAATAATAATAATAATCCTGATTCTGGCCTCCCTTATGTCTCTTCTGAACCATGAATTTAGAGAAGATTAAAACAAATGTGAGTCCTTTGTTCTATTTTGTTGTTTGTGTGACCATTGAACAGTTTTTATAAGATGGTACTTTTGAAAAGCAGCAACTGTTTGTGAGTTCAAGACTGTGCTGAGATACAAGCACACATGCTTTTAATGTCATAAGTGCTATTGCTTTTCAGATAAGATGAAGTCTGAGATAAAGCTGTGGGGAAGATATAGTGTGAGACGATGGCGAAAAGCCATTTATACCACTTCTTCTGCCCTTCAGGCATGCTGCCTGCAGACAGGCATATCAGAAAATCTGATCCAAGATGTTTATAAACTCTGCTGCTATGTCTGGATCTGCTCTAAGTGATGTGTTGTCTCTATCAGGCATTTAGTCATGCAGAGTGTTAGCTCCTACTATTTGTAGAGGTCTTGCATTCACTAGTACAATTTGACCTTTATATGAGAGCAAAAATAAGAGAATGCAGTTGTCCAAGTGATGGATCTTAAAGATATTACAAATTGACATTTAAAATAGATATCTTTCTCATGTAGAAAATATCAGGCCTTGTATTTCATCATCAGATATCACATCTAAATTTGGATGTTAGGGAAGAGTCACATCTTGCCAATATGAAATAATCTTACTGATTCCAGCGGCATTTTAAGAATAGAAATCAACAGATACACCTAGAAGAGAAATACTGAGATGTCCAGCTTTAAAAGCCAGGTTTTCCAATGGTGTAATCACCTAGAATCAGTGGAAAAATCTCAGGTTTACACCTACAGAGTGTGCAGCGACTGTGGAATTTGAGAACTCTGGAAATAGCATATCAGAACTACAAAGCACTGAAGTGAAATGTATGCTCTAACAGATCTATCAGAGAAGGACCAGTGAAGCAAAATCCAGTGCTCCTTTTAAATGGAAGCTGGCAGTGCATGAGATCTTGTCTAGCAGATTTTAATACTCTGAAAAGAAAGGCTAAACTGAACAGATAAACCATGGCCATTTCTGCCAACATCTCCAGCCAGGCTGAGTATTTCAGAGCTGGTTCATCTGGGCTGATGGACCTGGCATTGCTCAGGTAGGTTGGCTGATAGAGCACCATGCTGCTATGTCATCCTTAGCAATGTACTTTTTGTTAAATAAAACACAATTGGGCAGATGTGATGAAAAAAAGTGTAATTGGGAGAATTAGCAGAACTAAGCTTACATGAAGATATTTTTTCAGCATCTTGCTTACATGAGTCGATGTGCGGTCCATGGGCCAGTAAAGATCCCACAGTATGGAACAAGCTCTCTTCTTCATCAGCCTAGTCCACCTCTGCCCAAAGTGGAGAATAAAGATAACAACTGTGCCTCAGGGGACACCTGGCTGTGGAGAACATCCAGGGATGCCTGGGAACATGCTTTCATGGCCAGAGCCATGTGAGTTCATGCTCAATACCCTGCCCCTCTTGAGCACTGAGAGCCCAGCTCCTGTCCACAGAGAAAAGGGAAGTAAAGATAACTGGTTTTCTGCAATTATGGAGTTCTTCATTATTGATCACTCTTTCACTGAGGTAATTATCCTTAACATGGACCTACACAGCCTACAGTGTCATAGTGAGTCTAATTTCAGCAACACTTGGCTCTTCTTGACCTACTCATCATAGAAGTGCAAGAAAAGCCCACAGACTGCACAGAGATCTTGCAGGCAGGAATAGGATGGGCAGCACACCCCTGCAGCTAGCCCCTGCCCTGGATGGCAGAGCTGGAGGGGTATACACGTAGGGGGACACTTCTGTTGAAGGACAGTCAGGGGAGGTGCCTTCAGAGAGCGCTGTGCTGTCAGCACATACAAGTGCAGCCACTGAAAAACTGTCCTGGCAGAAAACAAGGGGTCCTACCACCTGAAATCCTGGTCAGCATCCTTCATTTGAATGAAACCTGCGGTTTTCTCTTTCTCAATAACATTTGACTTCTTCCAGGTTTAACTTAGTTCTTCAAGTTTTCTTTAGCCATTTCACTTGACAGACTAATTGTTTGGAAGTGGTTTGGAGCCAAATCAAACAGCAAAGAAATGAAGTTCATAAGCAAAGAGTACAATTTTGGTCTGCAGTTCTTTTGTTCTTCTGATACGCTGTATTAAACCTTGCTGAAAACTGACACCACTGTCCCAGTGTTGTACGGCTGAAAGCCTCAGAAAGCCCATAGGTCACTGCTGAGTGAGCAGTGACTCTTGTCAAGCTGATGAAGGTTAGATACAGTTCAGTTTGTGTCTTGATCTGTAAGACAAGGAGCTCTTCTTAAGAGGTAACATTGACGAGAACAGGAGCTGATCTTTCAATCTCCCCTTGGGAAGAAGTAAACACATGAATAGTGAGGTTGTTCAGGGCAACAGGCAACAAGAAAATCTACTGATATTCCATGAGATGTCCAGGTAAGCAGACAGCAAATAATGCATGGCATTTTACTGCAGCAAGTCATGGTCCGGTCTAGATCTCTGTCTATGCTATGCAGTTTACAGATGGCAGAATTTCCAACCTGGAAAGAAAAAAGTGCTCTGCTTCTGCCCAGTAGTACTGGTTTTCCAGAGAGCAGACAGTTTTAATGGCACTTCAGCTCCCAAACCTACCAACTTCTTGGTCCACTATACCTTATTTTCTATAGTAAAGATGTTTTTAATAAACCAGCACTAGACAAACAGCATATTCTGAGATCTCACCCTGTCCTTCTCCAGTTGCATTGTTCTGGTTTTCATACTCTGCAGCATCCAGAAATGCACCGCAATATTGGTTTCACTGTTCAGCAAGTGCAGCTCTTACTCTGCAACACGACTATTTCAGTGACGGTCTTGGAACAAAATCTGGTTTCACTTCTGCAGGTGCAAATCTGGAAGTTGCATCTGTCTAGCAAAATTCGGCTGCAGACTAAGCTGAAGCAACCCAGAATAGATTGTGTGGTATTACTTTCTAACCACAAGTCAGCAGTAATGGAATGATGTTTCACAACATTTGTCAAAGACATCCAGCAAAACTTGTCATAGGTATCAGAGACTGCACTTTTAGGGTGAAACAGTTCTCAAACAACAGCTGGTAATGAAGATTCAGCTGTTTTTGTTTTTTTTTTTACCACAGTACTGAACTGCTGTGGAGGATCAGTACACTTTGTTTAGGGTGCTGTACCTGGATAGTTATACCTAAGGTCTCAAATTTCATTATGAGTCCTCTGTGCTGTTCCTGCCTGATGCTGGTGTTTTATTGAGAAACTGTTTTTCAAGACTCTTGTGTGTGTCCTGTCTCAGCCTCAGCACAGGCTCAGGTGTAGCTTGCTTTCAGTCTCTAGCTACCAGAGATTTCTTCTTACATGGAAAGGGCAGGAGAAGATGACATGTCTTATCTCAGCTGCCACCACTGACAGCCCAGTGTGGTCACTACACGCAAAGCTAAAATATTGACCATGTGCAGAATGGCACAGGCACATGCTCTGGTCTCCTTCTCCTTCAATGTGCCCTGTAGAGACATTCAGCTTTATAGCCCTTTCAGAGACGGAGAAATTCTCTAAGACATAAGGAAGACATTACGCAACACAACAAAGCCTTATTCACCTGGCAGAGGTCCTAAGAAAGGAAATTAAGATACACTTCCATTTACTCTGTGGCGTGATAGCCCAAAGCTACTGGTTGCCAAAAGGTCAGAAGTTGCCACGCTCTGTGTTAATAGCTGATTCAGATGCTTTTACCTGCAGTAAATGCAAAGTAATGCCAAGTACCTTCTGTCAGTGAAAAAGAAGGAAGCTCTTTCATTTGCTGCAAAATGCCATGAAAAGAGCATGTATAGTGACAGATGATGTTTAGCTGAAGTATGGTACCGAGCGTAAGAATAATACTGACGATCTCATGAGCTTGCGTTAAAGAGAGAGAAAGAGAGAAATTATCATATTATGAAAACCCTTATGATATTAGAACTTCAGAAGGATTCAGTAAAGATGGTTCAACATTACAATAAATAAATAAATAAATAAATGTGTTTCCTAATTTAGACTGCTATAGATTTTGAAGGCCTGGATAAAGATAAACTACATGCGAGTAGCTGGACATCCATGTGGGCCCCATGCTATCATGGACATGATTCCTGCACGTCTTTCTTTTTGGCAGACAAGGAGGAACCTGTCACACCATTTCTCTGGGAAGCTGTAAGGGATAAAGCTATAAATATTGTGCCACGCACAGCCCTCTTTTCCTTGCTTAGTAAGAGATCCTCTATTTTCTGAGAAACTGTGCTCCACACCCTGGCATTCGTGATGTCTCAAGGTCAAAAGAGAAGCTGTCTGGCCTCAGATTTTTGGAGTGATGAGACCTTAGTCATGAGAGAGCAGATGTACATGGGTCAGCACAGGATCACCTAACTGTCCCCTTTGCTCTTTTTTTTTTTGCTCGGTGGGAGATGGCAACTTCCATCTCGGGAGCAATAACTTCGAGCTGTTCTTAAAGCCACTTCAGCTCACTTGCTCATAACCATCAGATGAAATCCACACCATGGAAGGTAATCTCAGAAAAAGCACTCAAGTCCTTTTGTCTCCTGTATTTCAGGCTGGACCAGTACTTTGATTTGCATTTAACAAGCCATTGGACTGTCCCACCACCAAGAGAAAGTAGAGGCCACCTCTAAGCCATTCTCAGCCTCAAGGGCACCTAGCAGCTGGAGCAAATGTCCCGGGATATACCCATGCACACAGATCCCATTGCAAAGATGTTTTTGTGTGCTGGATGTCCTGCACTTATTTTTGGTAAGAGACCATTCATAGGATGTACTGTGCTCTAAAAGAATTAACTCTAGCCCCCCTCCCTGTGCCTCCTTCTGACCTTTAGCCAGGCTATTTTTGCAGTGGATTTCTTTACTTCACTAGCTGTGAAAAAGCAGCAGCATAATGTAGCGATTTCAGGCAAAGGGACCCTTGTGGAGTTACTCTAAGCTTTTGAAGTGAGGATACCTTAATGTTCCCTTCACTGTACTAATAATCTTCTCAGTTTTGTACTCTTGTAAGTCTGCCTTCTGTTGGGATTGCAGCCTTGGCAGCTGTAGGTGAACCAGATATGGACACTTCTCAATAGCCTCCCTTCCAGTTCAGACAGGGTGCTTAAAAGCTCAAGTATCCAGCTTCCTTCCTGAAGTCAAACTCAAGGAAACTGAATGGAAGTGTGGAGGACAGGGCTCTGTCCATGTATTCCACAGACATGTGTTAGAGTAATCTCAGAGCCACTGCTTGAGACCAGGTGCCAGGTACCATGCCAGCACCTGGTAAGGTCTCTTACACACAGACCTTTGCCAATGCAGTTTGCACACAGAGGAATCAGCTTGCCCAGAGCCATGCAGACACAGCCACATCACCTCTGCAGGGCAGCGATGCCTTTGCCAAGACACCTCGGTGAATACCAGATGTGAATCTTCTGCACTTGCCTCTGTCATTTTTGCTGCAGTCCACCTACATGGGCTGGACTCCTGTTTATTTCATTTATTTATTTATTTATTTATTTATTTATTTATTTATTTTCCTGTAGAAATTCCTGAAACTCTTCCAAGAGTTTAGCAAAATGCTGTCTTGCAGAACTGCCAGCATACCAGGTAGAGACAGTCTTGGGAGATCAAACAGTCCTTAGAGCTTCCTGCCGGCAACTGCTTCTGAGAGCAGCTTGTAAAAATCAGTGCTGATGACTGTGAACACGACCCCTAGTCTTGCTTTGGTCCCAGTCCAAGCCCAGAATCATTGCCTACACCTAATCCAGATCCAGCCTGACATTTGCAGAGTATCGCAATCTTCGCATCTGCACAACATGATAATCGGGGTGCCTATAAAGGAGCAAGAAACTGAGACCGTTTTTGAAGAGCAGTCCTTTTCCTTGAAATCAGAAAAATAATTCCCCTCAGGATTTCAGAATGTGAAAACTTGGATGAGCTCTGACATTCACACATAATAATATTTTTAATGTCCTTGTTTAGGGCCAAACACTGATCCATTTGCTCAATTTTCAGACAGGCTGCTTATTCCTTGGCATGGCCTCTCTGCTTTGCAAGTACCTGGCAGAGCAGCCCGTCAGCCAGAACCTGGCACTCCTTCTGCAGGCAACAGGATGCAGAAGGGAGAGAAATGTGATTTCATGATCTCCAGTTCCGCTGGCAGCTCAGCAGAGCCAGCCTGGAAGAGAAGAGCAAATAAGCAAGAGCCAGAATAGGGGCAAGAGCTGATAATTTTTCTCCCCCAGAACGAAGTGAACAAGCTCATGATAGCATTGTTTCTTAATATGGACTGTTAGCAACACCTTCCTACACATGCATGTATTTAACATTGATTGGTCCTGGAGATCATTAATTTTGGTGTCCTCCTGTCCCATTCACGAGCAAGCCAAAGCCTTACTGGCAGGAATCTTGAGTTCCTCTTGGTCCTCCCACTTGATCACTGGAGTTGCTGATACTGATAAGAAAGAGTAATGCTCATACCACTTCTCCCAGTGGGAATTTCAGTAAAAAGCTTCCCTCTATACTTGAGACAGTTCCCATAACTAATTCCCTCTGCCATATTTAGGCACTTCCTCATTTATTTATTTTTTATTCACTGTGGTATTAAGAGCCCA
>CM021797.1:53848652-53864421 GCA_011076525.1 Nettapus auritus | reverse complement strand
CCCCCCCCCCCCCCCCCCCCCCCCCCCCCCCCCCCCCCCCATAAACCTCGCCCTCAGGGTCGGGACGGGGAGGGGAGGGGAGGGGAGGGGAGGGGAGGGCTGTATAGCCACAGAGAGGGGTACATAAGACAGCCTAACTGCTCACTGACATTTGCCCACGATGCTTGTGTTACATCTTGGGGATCACCAGTTGCCAGGGATGGTTAATCTGCTCCATCTCTCTGTGCCAGAATGGGCTCTCAGCTGTGTAAATTCCTGACAATCAGGAGCTATTCATGCTTGGTACTGAGCCTCTCCTACTGCAAATTCTGCCATTTGTACACCGGGGTGAGTTACAGAGACACTCATCACGAGGTGACCTCCCTGCTTCTGCTCAGCTTCATTACCAGTCGTCATCAGTAGGGGAAGGATAAACTTGGAATTTCATTTGTAAAATACCCACTGGTGGCTGACCAATCCTTTCAAACTGATGTTTTCACATGGTCAGTCACACTGATGAGTACAGGAACACTTGGTAGTGTACTGAAAGGGTTAAATTTCCTGAGATTCACATGCTTGGCAGGCAGCTTGGCTAAAAGCAGGCTCCCTAGGCAAAGAGAGTTTTCCCAAGCTTTTACAGCTCACAAGACAAAAAAGGCATGTGTTTATGTCGGGGGGAGTGGTGCAGGCTAGGCAGGATGGAATAAAAAGGATGGGTCTGTGAGGCTGCTGCCACTGAACCACCCGCAGCATCTGTTTCCAGGTCTGAAGAGGCTTCACGGGTGAGGACCAGGGACTGCACATGACTGACACCAGGTGTTCAAAAGCCAGCAGCTGCCACCCTGACAGCACAGGGCTAACCTGATCCAAGCATTTTGAGTCTGAAGCTGAAACACTCACATTATTGCCTGATTCACAAAAAGGAGGCTGCCATACAAATGCCAAGGCTTCCAAGGACTCTGGTGGCACATTGCATGGGAACAGCAGTGGATTGATGGGGACAGTTTAAAACCAAGCATGCCAAAGACTCTCTGTGTCTAAGTCCCAGGTATCATTTCCAGGCCTGCATTATTATTTTTTAAATCCAAGGCAGCAAGTTCTTGTCCCAGGTGGTGTTTCTCCTCCGAGTCCCATTTGTAGGCTGAGGCTTAGAGAGCTGGGCTATCCCATTTCCTCCACTAATCCACAGAACACTGTTCCTACAGCCTCAGGACTGTGTGGGCACACTGATTTTTGGGTCCAAAGTCATGCTTGGGTGGTTGGAGCTCAGCCACGGTGAGTGCAGGGAAGGCAAAGGCTCAGGCATAGGGCCAGAGAGTGGTGAGAAATTGTGCTGGAGGGTGGCTCTGTGTACAAGTTCGAGAGCCAGCCCTGCACTTTCTGCACTTCTTGATTCCAAACAGAGGCAGAGAAAAATGCTTCCAGAGAGTGTCCCTGCTGTACAAGATAACCTTCTCCTGCTTGTCCTCCCAGGGTAAGACATGATCCTATTCTGAACTGATCTCATCTTTGCAGATTGAGGGGGAAAACATGGACAGAATAGCTTTTAAGCCGACCAGAGAAAGAATGGTGGAGTTCAGTAAGTGCCTTCTAATTTAGGTACTTTTGAACAACGAATCCAAAAGGTGTGTGGATGTGATTTCTGAATGCCATGGGTTTCAGCCTAATTGAAAGTTGAAGTCAGCAGGAATTTTACTGTTGATTAACAATGGGAATAGACTGAAGTCAAGGCTGAACTTTTTTGCAAACCCCTCCTTTACAGAGTAGTATTCTTCCTTTCCTCCAGAGCTGAGCAGAGGCATGTTTCAGATAATCAGCAAAGAAAACCTGCATTTGACATCAGCCAAAGGGGAAAAAATGTTAAAAACCTCTTATAAACCCTGGCATATACAATCAGAAGAGGAGGCTTCACTTCACAAGGGATGAAAAGATACACTGGGTGAAGGCATCATTCACAAGGACTCTGACAAAGAAAGAAGGAAGGAAGGAAAGAGGGAGCAAGCAAGCCTTGGGAACAGAAGGCCAAACAAACTCTGATCCTACATGAGCTTGAGCTCCCACAGATCCTGCTGCAGTCAGTAGTAGCTTACTGCATCCCCTGGAGGCAAATCTGAGGAGGATGCAATCAGTCGCCTTTTCTTTACCACAGGGGAATGTTTTATTTACACACCTATCCTGTCTGGTAGCAGTGCTGCAAGAGTCTGGGTGCAACAAACAACTGCTCTGTGCTGGAAGGAAAATTAAAAAAAAAAAAAAAAAACCTTAGGAAGTGCCAGCTACCAAACCAAAAGGATAACATTAGTAAGAAGAAATTGTATACACCCTTAAAAAAAATTGCCACACTGTCTGACTTAATATCTAGCCTATTGCTATAAGGCATCCACATCTGTGTTACTTCAGATCATTACTTCAATACTAACAATGAACAATAATTAAAAGAAATAAAATCCAGAGATGAAAATGTATTGCTTGCCTCATTCTTTGATATTTGTAGTGGTGAATAGACCTCTAGTGGCAACAGTAAAAATATCCTATCAAGTATAAATAAGTTACTTCAGTAAGCAAATCCGCTGTAGATAAAAATTCTGAACAGAGGTGAAAGCAAGAAACAAATACACTGAGTACACAAGCATAAGAACTTTTGCTTGTGAATAGCAGAGTTGTAATTTTCTTTGTGTGTTATTAATTGTCCAGTGGTCTTTGCCATTTTTGCCAGGGTGAATAACATTGTTATCTGTGAAAAACAGTGGAAAGATTCCTCCTATTTAATAAACATAATTCATTTTTTGCCTCCTCTATTTTTTTTTTTTCTTGTGTGCGTGTGTGTAATTGCGTCAAGATTAGCTTTTGTTCTTGAAGGTGAATTTTGTACCTTTGAAATACAGAACTCTGAAATGCTGCAGAAGATCAGTAGTTATTTGATCCATACTCAAAGTGGTAGGACAGAATTGCAGAGCTGGAAGACTTGATGTCCTTTCACAAACGCTAGCAAATGAGGTGGGAAAAGATTAAAACAGAAATCTAGGAAGAAATAAATAAAACTTTTACCTTCAACTACGCCTTCTTCTTCTCACTTATCATTACAGAAACACATAAGTTTCTCATTAGGAACAGGATAGGTGCATGAATTCATCTCTCTAATGGCACTTCAAAGACAGGCAGTTTACATCTCGTTTTCAAAAGAGAATCAGAAATTTAAAATCCTATGTCCTATTTATTTTCAGCAAAACACTATGTTCCCAAGAGGTTAAGATGGCTTTGAAAATGACAGTGAAGCACCCAAGACTTTCTGTTTAAACCTTTGACTGCCAAAAGTCCCTGTTTTGCTGCTAAAGATTACAAGTATTAGAAGAGCACCATTACAGCAAGAGACTAGGAAGGGGAGGCAGAATGAAAAACAAATATGAAGGGAAGATGGAGAAAGATAGCCTAACAAAAATGTAAATATAGCCATACATATGTATACACATACGCTAAATGAAGTGTCCATTTGTGTAATTTGGCTGTGTGCCAAGGGATATTGCCTATCGCTAATATGAAACACAGACTTCTGTTTAGCTTAAAAACAACATTTCAGGGTCAGATTACACACTGCCTCACACACAGCCCCAAAGAAAAGCTCATGCACAGGGCCCTCAATCCTGGGCCTCTGAGGCTGGTGTCTTCAGCAATCTGGGGCAGGGGTAGGGGGGAGCCAGGTCCTTGGGGCTTCACGGACAATGTTGCAGAGGGCTTTGTGCCAAGGGAGGGACCTCAACGCTGTTCCTCCAGCTTGTCCTCTCAAACGCCCCCGGCTGGGTTTCTAGAGTCTTTCTGTTAAGTGTTTGGCTACAAAACCTTCGAACATGAGAGGTTTTATCTCTGGCGTTGACCTCAAAATTCAGATCCTTGCCTGAAATAAGGCTCCTTTATGTTACCTCAGCAGCAAAAAGCAACGACTGAATAAAGAATAGGCCTAGATTGTCTCCATCAGTTTACTAAATGAGATGCTGTGAGGGGTCCTACTGCAGCATGAATACGTCTTGAAGAAACCATAATCAGCCCAAACTGCACAATACCGCTGTGCCTCCACAGCAGGATCTGAGTGCCTAATGCTTTTCATTTTCCCATGGTGGTGGGATGGGGAAGTTGTGATTCCTTTCTTCAGGTGGGGACTTGCTGTACCAAAGGACTAAGCATGCTCAGGTGAAACACCTACTGGTGGAAAAAGGAGCTGAACTGAGGTGTTTTGGGTTTGCCACCACCCACCAGTGCCTCCAGCCTCTCCAGTAGACACCCCTGTAGGAGCTGGGGAGGCATCTACCAGCTGTGGTGCAAGCACCCCCACCTGCAGCAGGATTATGTATGCACCCACAATTCCTCAAGCCAGTGAAAGGCTTCTTAGCCAAATACTTTGCTGCTTGTACGCATGAGTTGTGGGCACAGTCCTGCATGGTCTCCTTCCATGCGACTGGAGCTTTGGTGGTGGTGCTGCTGTCTGTGCTGGATAAAGTACATGAGCTGGATCTCCTTTGGCATGAGAGCCAGCGCTGCAATGGAGCAAGTGTCTGATTTCTGGGTGCTTCTAGTTCAGTCTATCTGTCTGCAGATAGTCAGTCCATGCTTTCAGTTTTGAGAGTCCAGGTTGTCTTTGCAGCTACAGAGGGCAGGAAGTTTCCCTCCTTAGCTTTTTCCTCACAAGAAAATATATGCAGATTGTTTAATCTTACCCTTTACAATTGTCTTATCCACACACACACACACACACACTTTTTTTTTTTTTTTTTTTTTTTTTTTTTTTTGGTCTTTTCTCCTGGAGGTTAATGTCACACTTGTCATCCCTGCTGTGGTCCTCTCCCAGCAACGTCCTGGTGGCAGAACTAGCAATGCTGGGCAGCACCCCAGCTCCACTCCATCAGGTGCTGCAACAGTAGGCTGCTCCACTCTGTGGTGTGGCTTTCCCTTTTCTTGCCCTTTTTTGGTGCTTGTGCAGAAAGAAGGGGTGGGAGCAGAACATGGCTGCCCATCTATGGTTCCTTGGGTAAGCCAGATCTCTGTGGGATGCTCACGATGTCCCTATGCATCTCCCTGCACCATCTTCCTTGTTGAGGGGGAAGTTGGGAAGCATGTCCATCCTCTCTGATTTTATATGATTATCTGCTGACAAGTTACAGAAAGGGAAATAATGGTGGATTCAGGCTTCACTTTAGATAAAAAGTTCACTCTCTGGCCATGAGGCAGCCATATCACCCATGTAGCTGTGCTAGACAGGGGACTGCCAAGCATTGAAGGCCACCATCTTCAGCTTATGTCTGTGTCAGAATTGATTGGTCAGAAAAGCAAAGAGGGGCAAACAGAATCACAAAATGGCTGAGGTTACAAGGGACCTCTGGAGGCCTTCTGATCCAACCCCTCTGCTCAAGCAGGACCACCTACAGCAGGTTGCTTAGGACCATCTCCATGTGGTTTCTGAAGATCTCCAAAGAGGAGATGCCACAACCTCTGTGGGCAACCTGTGCCAGTGCTTGGTCACCCACACAGCACAGAAGTGCTCCCTGGTGTTCAGAGGGAACCTCCTGTGTTTCAGCTTGTGCCCACTGCCTTTTGTCCAGTCCCTGGGCACAACTGAATACGGCCTGGTTCTATCCTCTTTGCAACCCCCCTCCAGGTACTTATAGATGTGGATAAGATCCCCCTTGAGCCTCCTCTTCTCTCAGCTGTACAGTCACAGCTCTCTCAGCCTCTCCTCAAAGGAGAGGTGCTCCAGTCCCTTCATCATCTTGGTGGCCTTCTGTTGGTCCGTGCACCAAGAACATGTCCTTGTTATGCTAGGACCTGTATGAAGCACTCTTGTTTGTTGTAAGAGCTAAGAGCAGAGGGGAGATACCAAGGAGCCAGGGTGAGCCATCAGTCTGTCCAGCCCTGGGACAGATGCTTTCTCAGCAGGGGTGAGAGATGCTTCTGGGCATGCCCAAGGAGCCCACGTTGGTCCTGATCTCTCTTTGCAAAGGGGCTTGTTTTAACACACTGTAAGGATGTGGTGCAGATCGAGTGCTCGTTTCTCACCAGCGCAGAGTTATTATTAGCCAATATGCTCTAGCTGGGTGGAGCTCTTCTCTTCCACCCCATCGCTGACCAAAGCACTTAGGAAACCTCTGTCTATAGCACAGAGCAACTTAAAATATAACTCATTAGGAAGGTATTTGCTGTTGTTGTTGTTGTTGTTATTATTAGGGGGAGGAAGGGAAGATCAAGGGAAACCAAACACCTTTTGACCCACTGTTGCCTGAACAACACATTTTGATTTCTCGTTTCAAAATGAAAACCATTACCAAAACTTTAAATTTATTTATTTGTTCCAAACTGAAGTCTCAGCTAAAAAAAAATACTTTATGACAAGGCTAAATATTTGCTTGACTCGAAATGAGCTTTTCCCACTATTTTCTGTCTTTTATTTGTATTGGTAAGGATACTGTCAAAGTGAAGGTAGAAGTTTAAACATGTTTAATGTTTCACATGACCAGGGAAACCAAAATGAATGTGAAGACCTAATTTTCCCAAAGTTCCAGGCTTAACATATAATATAAATAAGGTCCTACATAATATAAATAAGGTCCTACAGATTCAAGCATCTCTTGCCCTCTCCCAAACTTAACCATATAGCATGTTATCATATGCTAAAATACACATGCAAAAGCTGGAGACTTAACAGTGCCAAAGCAGTGTGGGAGAATAAGCCTCATCGAATGTCATGGGGAGGTCAAAACCTTATAGACTTCTTCAATTGTTTTAAACCTTGATTTAAATCTGCAAGTACCTGACTGAATGTTATGTGTAAACCTTACGTGCCCCTCTACACTTCAGAAATTTAATTGTAACATGATGAGAAAATAACCCCTCCTCTTCACCACACACTGTCTTGCAATATACATATTATATACATTTATAGTATGTCAGCCATCATTCTGGGGTCACTGGTGTCAGATACTTCTCCATATGTATGTTCAATATCCACACCATGTTCTTGAGTTTTGATCAGGTTTCCAGCCTCTTCAGAAATGTCATAAAGAAAAAAGCAAAGAGGTTATCAAAACCCTTACAAGAAACACCCTTTTTGTTGTTTATTTGCTGTTAAAAGTTTACTAAACCCTCTAGTGTTAATAAGCTGTTGAAGTCCATGTTTGCACTGTAAAAATAATTAAAATATCACCAATGGGAATCTGGCCCTGTGTAAACAAATGCTTGTATGACAATTAATGTAGTAGTGAGTTTTGCTCCTAGAAACAATTAAGATATAATTGGATGAGTTGATCCAAAAAGCATATGATTTATTTATAAGGAGGTGGAGGGGGAAGAAAGCAGCTACTTTCAACATGGCACAAATTAGAGCACGGGAACAGACTACATTATTGCACTCTAATTAATTGAACAATTTAACGTCTATTTTTAATTTAGGTTTTATCACAGGGAGAAAATCGCCTAATCATATGATTTCACAGCCTCATTTTCACCTCCACAGCTCCTTGTGCAGCCAGATGATGCCACCCTCAAATAGGTAGCGAAGCAACCCTTTGTTGCAAGAAACACTGCCAGCATTACCTCCCTTCTTGTGGTTTTATGCACGTGGAACCGTCCTCTACTACCAATGAAATAAAGTAATGCAAGATAGATGTCATCACATGCTGACAGGAGTATGGTTTGGCAGCACACAAGAAGGCTGAGACTGTTGGAGGCAGTTTAAAAGATGCTCTGGGGACAGCCAGATACTGGATTACACACTAAGCCTTCCACCTCTCTGTCCAGACAAGATTTGTATCCAGAAAGCTGATCAGAATCCTGGGGATTAACCTGCTCTTCTGTGGGAGACCCCAGTTCATCTTTGCTATGCTCCTGACCAGGGGTTGTATTCACTTGCTACCTTCTGTGTTGCTGGTTGATGGGCCATAAATCGAGAGGACCATGTTAGACTGTTAGACATCCAAAGATGGCCCTAAAAGATGGCTGCAATGTGAAAAGTGCCAGACTAAATGAACTCTCAGACTTCCTCCCTGTAGACTTAAGGGTAGTTTTTTTTCTTTTAGGATTGGTTGTGACCCAAAACAGGGCAATGTTATTCATATCAAAAGAGCACTACTACACTTGCAAAATAACAAGCAATTAAACAACACCCCAAATCCCACTGAGTGTCTTGAGATGGCCTTCCAAATTCACTGTGAGAAGGATGAGATAAGGTCACAATGCCTGGAAGAATATTTATGCTCATGATAGGCAGAAAATAACTCAATTCAAAGAAATTCCCCCCTCTTTGATGTCCTCTCCTCAGAAGCAAATTTCTTTGAAAACAAACTGGTGCCATGAAATATTAGGTCCATGCTGCTGCTGTAGGTCAGATCAGTTGAAGCCTGGTGGCCTCCACCCTAGTCAATATGGACTTGTTTTTTTTTTTTTTTTTTAATGGTGCATAGGACTGGAAAATACTGGAAGAGACAAGCTACATTCACACTGCACAGATTTTGACTCGAGTCTCTTCGGAACTATCAGGAGAGAAAATAGAAGTGTGAACAGTAGTTCATTTTGCCATTGGGCACTTCAGATACTGCTTGCTACTTTCCCACTGAAAGTAGCACATCCTGTCTCAGCCTTTAGTAGAGCCTAAATAAAACTCTGGGCTGCTGCAAACAAAAGATTAGAGAGAGCCCTAGTGGTCCTCCACTTATTTTTAAAGTCTTCTTCTTGCTACACTGGGTATGCTGGAAGGAGGTTATAAAGCTCGCTGTGCTGGCATCAAATATTTTTCCAAAGGGACAACATCAGTTCCAGTTTCAATGCAGTTTTCCATCCTATGTCGTTCTAAGACAGAAGTCTTGCCTATATGTTTCCAAAGGGTGCCTAATTATATGATCAGAGGATATGAATTTTCATTGTATGTCAAAAATGGGATTCTAGAAGAACATCTGGATGCTCGCAAGATACACTTGAGTCAGTATTCCATTGGACAAGAGGCTTTACTGACTACTACATTTGAAAAAAAATCCCCCTTTTTCTCTCATTAAATATATACTTTACAGTCAACAATGCAGTTTCAAATTGACGGGGTAAACAGGATACTCTTTAACAAATTGGTGTGTTTTGTTACAAGAGTGAGATAAAATATAGGTATTATTCCTAAAGAAGTTCTGAACTTTAGCAAACTAGTTCAAGTCCCGAAAAAGTTAGAGGTTTCTTATATAACAAAGAATCAGCTGAAAGTATCAGTAATAAATAGGTGTCTTAGGCCATATCTTTGGCTGGTAGAACATGCAGACAGATCCATTATCACCTTTTCTCTTTTTATACAAGCCCTTCCACCTCTGGCTGTTGCAATAAGAATGGATTCAAGAATCAAAGGAATTCATAGGAGCACTGGGGAACATAAAGACCTGTACTATGCATAGGAAATACTTGTGGTAACAGATAGTCTTGAGGAGCTTGTGCAATTATTGGTGAATGTTAAAGGAGGTTTTGGATCCCTGACAAGTAGTAAAAGAAAGTGAAGGAATTACACTTTTTTGTCCTTTTGCAATGCTGAGTGAATCACCATAGGCTGGCAGGCTGTGATTGTTGCATCTTGGTTATGCCTCTTGGTGAGGAAGAGATACCTAATGTCTTTATCAAATTTGGTGTGACCCAAAGTCAGCTTGAAAACCCAACTATAAGCCAGGTCTACAGATAAACTCTGCATCTTCTACTTGCACAAGTCTCTGTTCCTATGATCCATGTCTGAAACTGGATGTAACTGCATGAGGCAAAACTGAGACATCTCTGTTTTCATCCTCTTGGGGAAATGTTATTCTGTGGGATGGAGGTTACCTTGTCTGGTGGTCTGGACCAGCTGTCCTGGCTATGTCCCCTCCCAGCTCCTGGTGCACCCCCAGCCTCCTCACTGGCAGGGTGGTGTGAGGAGCTTCAAAGTGCTTGGATCTGTGGAAGCACTGCTCTGCAACAGTTTAAAAACATTGGTGTGTTATCAACATTACTCTCATCCTAAATCCAAATCAGTACCATGCCATCTCCTAGGAAGAAAATCTCCTCTGTCCTACTCCAAGCCAGGACTCCTTGGCATAATAAATAAAATGTGAGTTTGCAACAATATTCAGATAAAGACTGCGGTCAGCCTTCTATTGCTCAGTATTTTTACTAGCAAGTCAATTGAGGGACTGGAAATTGTAGTCATCAGGTTGTAGATGATAAATAAGCAAGAGGGGCAGTGAGCTTTGAAAAACAAAGCAGAGAACTCAGACTGATCATCTTCTCTCACATGAAGAAATAACCTAGAAAATGAACTTAAAAAGTCTCTGGGGGCTGCAGCTGGTTACAAACTATATGTAAGGCAGGAGTGATACAGGCAATATATGTCTGGATGGAAGTATGTGGATGTCATATCTATGGTCTGAAGTCACCCCTCTGCTTCTTCACACTGGTTAGGATTTATGTGTACTTACTCAGTTGGGCATTTTGGGGCATCCGCTTTCAAGGAAAATGTGAATCTATTGTAGCAATGCAGAGGAGAGTGGCAGTGTGACTGAAAGGCTGGAAAACATGATCTACAAGGGCAGACTGCAAGTGCTAGTGGCAGCTCAGCTCAGAAGGCAGCAAAGGCAGGTATGAGAGCCATCCTCAGTTATCTCCCAGACTGCTGTAAGAAAGAATGGAATAAATTGCTTTCCATTTCCATTGCAGATGGGACAGAAAATTATGCTGCAAATTGCAGGAAAAGGTCTTTAGGTCAGGCCTCAGGAAATAAACATTCAAGCAGGAGGAATAGCCAAGCCCTGGAGCATGTGTCACACCTCTTTCTCTGGAGAGATTGAAGAAGAGATTAAACAAATATCTACCCTGGATAACTTGGGCAAGGCTGAACCAGCCTTGAGGCACAGTGATGGAGGAGATACCTCTTCCAGACCTATATTCTGTGGTTTCCTTTTTACAAATTAACTTTTTAAATAAATCACCTTCATCAAAGGATTATTTTATTCTTAGCTATATGAATCAGTTTCTGATTCTGACTCACTTGCTGTTTTTCTAAGGTTCGTTTGTGGATTTCACATTGCAGGCACCCTGGGAGCAAACTTTTCTAACCATCTGATCACTGTGAGGGTCTCTTCTTTGGAGACTGACGACTGACACAGACGGTGGCCTGAGAGCAGTAGAGAGGCTCACGATACGTAAGGTGGAAGTATCCTGAAGTCTCTGAGATCAAACACAAAGTGACATTACGCTGCTTAATGAGTTCCTTGGGGTCACCCTAACCCACAGCAAAACCCAAAGTGAGGGCAGAGATCTGCTGTAAGGAACCTGAGCTGGCCAGCCTGACCTCTGTGCTGGAACAAGACGAGCACTCAGCTGTAAACTACTACAGCTCAGCAGGTGTAGGTTCTCTCCTTTAGCTGTAGCTGATATATGCCTGAACCCTGAGTACCCTGAAGTCACCTCCTGAACTCCATTTGCTCACAAACAGCATGAAAATCTTGGGGCAGCAGTGTTCAGAATATTCACACCCCTCCATATCCATCTGTGCAGAAGGTCTACACGGAGGCAGAGCTCGAAATTTCACTTGGTTTTGGTACAGATGAGTTTTAAATTAATGAACATTTTATTTCTCTCCTGAAACAGACACAAATAATTCAGCTCCTGCTCCCAGCTCTCATGTGTCTAGTAGCTGGGAGTGCCCAACCCAGAAATTATGGGCTTGCTTGCCAGCTTCAGGGAAATCAGTGTGAAATCAACACTTGGAAGCCCTGTGAATTATGTTCCTGCAATGGATCATTTCCTCTGTGCTGGCCATTCAGATGCAAGATCGCACAAGCTAATTTAGATAAGAAGGAACTTTACAGAAGGGCTGTGTGATAAGAGGATCCAGAAACCAGTGCTGAGGGGACGAGAACACTCAGAAGAAGGAAGGGGTAGGAGGAATTTCCTGTTGAATGCACACACACAATCAAAATAGCAGCCAGAAACCCACAAAACATATGGCTTACCCCAAAGCTGATACTCGCTTTTACGATTCCTTTAGGGACAGGAGAGAAGGATGCATACACTGTATGGAAGAATGGAAAAGCATCACCCTATCCAAAGCCATCACTGTTAATGGAAAATCGTCTATCAACATCAGTAGTCATGGTGTTTTTAAGGGCTTGACCCAATTTGTGGCAATTGTTGGATAGGAAAACTTCTGTTCCATCCATCAGTCTGGGTGGATAAGGGCCCACATCCTCAGCTGCTGTCCAAAAGCCGTGTAGCTCATGATCGTCTGCGCAGATATGCTTTCCCCAACACAAAGCTTAGCTGCCAGCCAGCTAGTTCCCTCACTCTAATTTTGGACATGAGATAGGAGAAATATTCCCAGCCGTGTTGCTGTGGCACTTGGATAAAAATGAGTGTTATCAGGAGAAGGGGGAGGAGGAATCAAAATGCTTTTTTTCCCAGCATCTCTTCCTTCTCCTTATCTTTTTGTCTCACAGCCTGAAAAGTGGTAGCTAGAATTTGGTTTAAAAATAATAATAATAATAAAAAAATACTAGCCCCAAAAGCACAGTAAACCTTGTCATTTGGATTTTTCTTCCAAAACAAAGTTTGTAGGAAATTACCTTTTTCACTTCAGAGAAGGATCCAACACACACACACACAATTCCCTCCAAACACAGCATTTTTAAAGGCCAATTGTTGTCATATTTAAAGCAATTTGGTAAATATGGAAATGATCAAGAACTCTACTAAAAAGGGTGTTTCTTCTTAAGAATATCAAAGCTATGCAGTTCTTCTTACACTGCATATGATATTATCACTGCTACTTTATTTCTTTGGCAATAGCACTTAGCAACCTCAATCATTTTGGCAGATGTTATGTAAACATACAGGTTCATTTACACTTTCCTGCATGTCAGCCAATGAGCTCTTCTTCTGCTGTTGGGACTTATTTGCATAGCTGGTTAGTGTTATTATGTCACCTCCTTTCAGACACCCTTGTCTCGGCCAGATCTCTCAGGGAGCTTCTCTAAGTTTGAACAAGCCAAGACTTGGTTAAATATCTCTTCAAATTATCACACTCCCAAAACATCCTTAGGCAGTTTTTTCTTGCCTTTAGGTTGCCCCTTTTCAAAATGGGATTCAACAACGTAGATAGATGAGAAGAGCCCAATGCTTTTCTCAGTGCTTGGTGGGCAGTATGTCATTTATATTCTCCTCACTTTTAGAAGCCCTTCTCAAGGCCCTGTTTGCTTTTCCACTGCTGCCAAACATTGTCCAGATGGTCTTAATGTCACATCACTGTAGGTCTTTTATTTCCTAGTCTCTGCTCTGTTTTGTCCTTCCTTCTAAGCTAATGTCTCTAAGATTATTTTTGGCCCCTTACTTCATTTCCTCTCCCTTCTGTGCATCAAGCTGGGTGAGTCACACTCATCCATCCAGGAAACCTCATCTTTTACCCAAATGGTTTTGAATTGAAAGGAGAAGAGCAGCTATCTTCAGACGACTCTGTTTGCACTACCCCTAGGTGGCTCACCAAGGCTTTAGGTGTTTAACACCAACAAGTTTCTCTGAGCACACACAAGGCTGCCTGAGGGTGTGTAGCAGCACTGACTGCACCTGCAGAAATGTGCTTTGGAGATGGACATCTTGCCAGGCCCCTATGGTTATCACATGCTCCTGTATTTTCTAACAACACCAGGAGATCCAATCCCACCTACACACTCACGCAAAAGGTACCCATCTATGCCAAATGTCCTACTGTAAACTCTCATCCAAGACTGCTCCACATGCAGAATAAATAAAGATACAGAAAATCTGTGGATCTTAAATTCAGACAAATAGATACATTTCTCCAGCATGTTTCTCACCAGCAAGAAGATCAGAAACCTTTGTTTCCTTTTCTTGATTTCTCTCCTGTATCACAAGGAACTGTTCACTGTATGTATAGCCCCATTATATTTCTCCCTTTCTCATTCCTTTTGTCCTGCTCACACTTTCAGGGAAGAAAGCTTTAATGCCTTTACTACTCCCTTCTGAACTCTAACATATGATTTTTCCAAGCCTATTACTCTCATCATTGTCCTTAGTTTTGTTTCTGCCCTAACTGCTCAGATTTAAGAACAAATCCTATATAAATAGCACATGCCTCCAGAACAGGCAACTCTTTCTCTAGCATGCTACCATCAATAATTGCAAACATGAAGACAAAGCAAAGGTGTAACCCTCAAGGAACAGCCCATCCTATTTTTCAGACGTAGAAAAAATATGGACATACGGGCTTTGGAGACAAAGCTGTGCACAGCAGCCACCTAAAGTCTTAGACCTTGATGTAACAACCCTGATTTATGAAGGAAGGGTGAAATCTTTATGATTAAAATAGATAAGTCTGTGTTCTGCTTCTCAGTTGAGGAAGAATGAGGGTAGGTGAGTGTTTCACCTGTTTGTCATCAGATTCTGAGCATCCAGTGCCACACTCTATCCCCAGCCTCCAATAATGGACATGCCAGGTACAGTGACTGCTACTCACCAGATGAACTTGTTCCTACTCCATAAATCCAAGAATTTAGTCAAAATGGCAGAAGAATAATGCAGCTCTGCATTCAGTACAATTAAAATAACATGAAACAATACCGAGGACACCTCAGACTGTGGATGTCTTGTCATATTTTGATGGTCAGTTGCAGTAAACGTGAATTTTGGTGAAAGTCTGAGTCTCTGGAACTTTAAAGACAGGGATGATGGGCCCCATTTCCATTACTGGGTCCTAACCTATCATCCCTCTTGCTGCTAGCTGGCCCATTGCTCTCTAACTAGTTGTACGAGAGATGTCGAGTTTGTCAAAACATCTGTGTGGGTGCAGTTCAGAGATGTTCTAACCTATTCCAACTAACCTTGCTCTGGCATCAGAATAACCCCATCAGTGTTGCACCCAGGCTAACACAAGCAGGGAATTGCAAACACATTGTAAATGGAACGGCTGATTGGTGCTGCCACAGAAGTCCCCACATTATGTTCAGCTGCCATCAGATCTTGTAAGCCGGGGAGCTAAGTTCTCACCCTGCTTACCCCCTGGTGCAGATAAAATCCTGTCTAATTCCAGATAAATCACTTTAGAGTCACAAGGCACCATGATAGACTGTTCCCAAGAGGAGAACTTGGTGTCATATAGATTAATTTTTGTAAGGAAGGAAGTTTTTTTTCCTTTCAATCAAAAAAAAAAAAAAAAAAAAAAAAAAAAAAAAAAAAAAAAGCTCCATGGAAACCCCAGACTGACCTGATTTTTCTGAAAGCAACCAATTCCCATAAATCAAAGACACCTGCAATCATTCTGCATCTTTGTAAAATCAGAACAAATTGTGCTTTTTTCTTGTTTCCAAATGTAATATAATACAGCAAATGCAAACAGAAGGATCCCTCCCAGCCTGCCTAGTAATCTCCTGAGAGCCATCCTGTACCGTCTAACACAAAGCCACCAGTCCACTGACGGGATCAAATAGCATCCAGGTTAAAGCTAAAACAATGTGGAGAACAATGGGTTCAGACTCAGTGGGGTGGGAAGTGGTAGGTATTTTGATACTTTTTTTTTCTTTTTCTTACATGCACAATGTGACCTTAGGAAATGAGAGAGAAATTCTCACAGGTCACCCACTACTTATCACCATCAAGACAAAGATAAGAGGCCTAATAGCTCAAACCATAGAGAAGGACACAGGAGCTTATAAAAGCCAAAATTAAGTACAGACCTATTTATACACAATTTAAATCAAAGGAAAAAAAAAAAAAAAAAAAAAAAAAAAAAAAAAAA
>CM021797.1:53808709-53848552 GCA_011076525.1 Nettapus auritus | reverse complement strand
AAAAAAAAAAAAAAAAAAAAAAAAAAAAAAAAAAAAAAAAGTATATGATTGTGGGGGAGAAACTTTACAAATCCCATTTCTCAACAGGTTTTGAGTACTGGGGGAGTATAGTGACAGAGACTGCAGAAACCAAAATCCTCAGGCACAAAGAATGACCTTGGACTTATTTCTGTACATAACACAGCTTCCTCTTGTAGAAAGCAGAGACAATGATCCTGACATCTTTAGTAAAACCCATTAAAAATTGTACCATGTTGTGTGCAGCAAAAAACATATCCAGAACCTGGCTCAGGGGCCTGGATCCCATCATCCTGGATGAGAAGGCTGCAAATAGACCCTTCTGCACAAAGTATTGACATTCAACATGAGAAAAGCATATATTGTCTGGGGAGAGTACAGAAACAGTAAATCCATTGGTCAAGGCAGGTCAACCAATGCTCTCAACACACCAGAAATCCAGCAAACATGAAGGGGATTTAGAGGACTTTGCGACAAATATGTCTTGAAAAACGATTTGGAGGACAAGAGAGAGAATATTTGTAGGCAATAAAACAAATGGGGAACGTACTGGAGGTTCAATCATCTCCCAAGCACAAGTGTGGGCCGGATGGGATGTTCAAAAGAATCTGGGAGCTAGGGGAAGCAACAGTCTTGTGGCTGATGCTGGAGAGAAAGAGCAGTTAATGAAAAGATGCAAAGACAGCTAAATAGCTAAACAGTCTCTGCAGTGATGGTCTAGACAGAAATGAGTAAGGCATAGATTTGTTTGTTTGTTTGTTTGTTTGTTTGTTTTAAGATCAGAGTGTTTTTTTTTAAGATCAAAGAACTTTTTTGGTAGTATGCACAACAGGTTTATTTCCAGGAGGATGTGGGGAAAAAAAAAAAAAAAAAAAAAAAAAAAAAAAAAAAAAAAAAAAAAAAAGAAGATTTTTGAGGTGTTATAAAGACTTAATAGGCAAAGTTAGAACCTGTTTGATGAGAATCCCAAATCAAAAAGACTCATGAATGGTTTTCCTCCACCTCTATTATTATTATCATTGCTGTTGTTTTTGTAGTTGTTGTTATTTCATCAGTTCTCATGGTTACATTTATTCTCCATCTGTCAGGGAGCTGCTGCAGAGCAGGGATCCTTTGTGTATGTTCAGCTTCTTTGGTAACCCAGGTAGTTACAGAAGTACTTCATAGTTTTTTTTTCTCCCCTAGGCACCACAGAGGTGACATCCCTGAGACAGCATGAACCATGTTTGATCTGTGGCTGCGTATCACCACCAAATTGTTTCCTGAGCTCCTATTGCCACCCTGTAAAGATTACTGTGAGCGGAATCGAAAGCAGCTTTGCTCCCTTTGCCACTTTTGCTTACACAGGAGGATGAGCACATCCCACGTGGTCTCAGCACTTGAGGTAGAGCAGGCAAGACTGGCAGGTGAGAAGTAAGGGGCATTTCATTGTACGTTGAGGTGCAGTGGATGAGGAGGTCGCTGGCGAACTGAACATGCAACTCCACCGCGCACTTCGCCAGGCACTTTCGAGAACAGAGCTGTATTTCAACAGGGTAAGGCTGAGCCTTGGTCAGGGACATCTCTTTGTCAAGAACAAGTGGATGTTCCTTGTTTTCACACCAGCGGGAAGCAAAACACAATGCAAGTGCTACCATTGTCCTACCATGCATTGAATAACGTTGTGTCAAGTAACACTCAACCTCAGAAGGCAACACTCAGACGCCGTTAAGTCTGCACTTCTCATCCCGCTTCACGTACAGACATTCAGCACCATTACATGAGACCCCTCAGCGTAGCAGAAGCTCCAGCAGTACTCTGTGCTTTTGAAGTGATACATGGAGTGAGCTTGTGAAAGATCCTCAGTTATTTCACTCCCAATGCTGGGAGCCACGGCACACCAACCACCGCAGATTTACGAGCCACAATTCACTAAACAGGCATCACCACCAGAGACATTTAAGAGCTAGATCTAGCTAGCTATTTATAGAACAATATCTGAGCACCTTCCAAGCTCCTGGAACAGCTGGGGGATGACTCATTTTGTCGCTGGAACCAAGGGGTGGAATTTCAAAGTACCTGGCCACGCTGATCTGCACTCTTGTGCGCCCACAGAGCAACAAAGGGTAGCATGTGCCTCAGGCCCGCACAAAGGGAAGTAGATCCATCTGTGTCAGCCGGGAGATGCTGATTTATGCCAGTGGAAGGGCCAGTCCCTTGGGGGAACTTCACAAGTGCTTTAGTCACACATTCCAACTCTCTACAACCTCATGCCACACCACATATCTTCTGTTTTCTCTTGCCCAATGCACCTTATTCACCTTGTGTCCTGCACTACCTACCTGCCACATCTTTGTCCTGGCAAAGCTGTAGGCAGCAGAGTGTGGTGTGGAGCAAAAGCTTAGTGCCACAACTACCCACAGGAACAGAAAATGAGAGGTCAGCAGCTCTGCTGCCACTGCACTGAGATTAGGATATGTCATCCAGGAGATGTCATTCCATTGCATTGTTTTTTCCTCTCTTCTTGCAATAGCCTTTAAATTATACTCAGAGTCTGATTGTATTTTTGCATCTTCCTGGAGATAATTTGACAGAACTCATCACCTTTTTCTGTATCAGTCTAAACTGCAAGGGGAGACAAGAGCTGTGAGTGAGAAAAGAAATGCTGACAAATATATATATATATATATATATTATTTTTTGTGTGTGCGTTTTTTGTTTGTTTGTTTTTGTTTTTTTCATTTTTCTTCACTGAAAGAAACAGGCCACAGACACAGAGTTGAGCAAGAGAGGTGTCATTGCAAGGGAACATTACAGTCCTGGGCATTGTCATTCTTGGACATTCCTGCACTAAGAAAACCTCTGTGCAACAAGGAAGAATATGCAATATTCAGAAGAGTGAGTCCACTGAAAGCTGAAAACTTTGTTTATTGCCTTTGGTTATATCCAGTTCACTGCACCAAATTTTCTGGTGTTGCACAGACATTGGCAATACCCAGACAGAGGAAATGATGCAGCTTTCAGGCAGGAGCTGGCTGTAGGTGGCATAGGCAAGGGAAACATCAGGAGCAGGGTGCTTACATGTCTGAGGGCATGTTCCAGATCCCTGACACATTGGTATTTTTCAGCAGGACATCGTGAAGTGCATGCACTTCATCAGGATCCATTGTTTGTGTGATTCCCTCACATCCCTCCTGGACTTCAGAAGGTGAGAAACTGAGCCTAATGAGGTCATGGAAAAACACCAGAGCAACACTGCCTGACATGCTCTGCCTTTCCTCAGCCTGTGCTGTTTCTGTAAGCCTGACCTCATCCCTTTCTCTGGTGTCCAAACTGCATCCAGAGATGGTAACAGAAGCTTGTCATCTCAGTTGCCTCGCACCTTACGAAGGCTCAGGGAAGTTGTTGGTGTGAAGGTGACGATTCCCTGCCTCTTTTGCTACTGTGGTGGTGGTGCTGCCAAGCTTTGAAGACCCCTTCTCCCTGCTCCTCTGCTCCAGGACCACAGAGTTGAGAGGACACAGCTTTAATCCATCCTGTTCTTTCTGTTCCTGCCCTCTGCATTAGTTTTAATAGAAATTGGAGAAGATGGATTCCTACCGGGTATTGATTTCACTTTAGTTAAGTCTCCAGCTGTAGAAGGGTATCAGGTGTCCCCTGCACTGAGACAGGCAGATTTGTGGGACTAGTTGAAATGGAGGAATGCACAAGGAACAAAACAACAGCACAACACGGGCCCTGCAGCAGGTCTGAGGAGCGGCAGTCCCCAGGCAGGGCCCTGCCAGCTGCAGCTCAGCCACAACCAGGCTCACACTGCTGGTGCACAGCTGAGGGAGATGTGTGCCAGCTCCCACAGAGGAAAACACAGGGCCTCTCTCCGTTCTCCATCATCTCAAGCTTTGGCTCCTCAGGTGTTGATATGTGGTCGGAGGTGCTGAGCTGCTGCAGGCATCCATCGCCAGGCAGAAGGTGCAGAGGTCCCTCCCAGGGCAAGGAAGGAAACCACGTTTCAGTCAGAATTAAAATCTTCTGTTTCAAAATGGACTTTTAGCAACGTGTTATCTCCAAAAAGCAATAAAGCTCATCCCTTTCAGGACTTCAAACCACTGAAACTGATTGTTTTGATTCACAAGTAGATTCCAGCCAGAAAAATCCTCCTGCATGGCAGGTTTTGTGATTCCTTGAATCAGCACCTCCCAGCAGAAAACCCTGCCTTTGGAAAGCTTCCAACCACCTCTGCTGCAGAGACGGCGCTCAGGGCAAATCACGCTGCCACCTCAAAGCTGAATCACAGTTCAGAGGGGTAGAGAAGCCCAGGAGATTTCCAGAGCAAGTTGTCCTACCACGCCCTCGATGCAAAATTGTTTTCCCACTTTGAGTTCTTGCAAAGGGCAATGAGCATTGTTGCGAGTGTTTATGTTGTTGCTTTCTGCCAAATTAACATGATCATGTTATTCACTCTTACCACCTTAGGGACTTCCGGGTAATGCTAATTACTTGCAAGAAACAGCCTCAGAAGTGTTAAAAGGAAACAGGATAAATGGTTTCATTTCACTATAACTTCAGTGAAAAACTCCACTCTGACAAACAAGCTTAAATTGTAAATTTTGCAAAAACACCAGTATTTCAGATACTTCCCAGTTTTGTAAAAGCAGCTAACTCTGAGCAATTATTTTGTTGTTCTTTGCTCTTTCAGACACCAGTCCATGGCTACTGTTGTATCAGAAAGCAGGCAATGAGAAGTAAGCAAAACACTACTTAAAATACCAGGCCACGTCATGGACCAGGTTTACACAAACCGCTTGATAAACGCCTGCTTTTCAAAAGTCACCCTTTGCCTACCTTGAGCTGTTGAGGGATTTAGTTTCACTGTATTCCAGTTGTGTAAGGCACCAGAGTCTCCAATGAATTAAAGACAAATAGTTGTGTGGTGTAGAAGAGCAAATACCATTCATCTGAACTCTACCCCCAAGCCTGACTTTTAAGACTATTTTCCCTCTTTTTGTTGCATGCTGCAAGCCTCCATATATCATCATCATTGGGAAATATGCAGTAACTCCAGAGGAGGACAATCACAGGGAGACATGTAGGTAACTGAGACAGCGCACTCATGCCAGAACCGTGGCAGCTGCTGGGGGCAACTTCAAGGTTTGACTTTATTCACATACTTGTAAATTAATATCCTTATGTGTATGTTCTTGTGGGTACACAAACCAGCACAGATTTCTGAGGATGTTTTATTATTATTATTATTATCATTTTGTGGTGAAAATACCAAAAGAAGCATTTCACCCGTGAGTTTAGCTGAAAGGTGAATAAAACTGGTGGAGTCCTTTTGTAAAGAAGCTTCATAAAGTTTCTAAAATGGGTTAAAGAAAGGCATTCCTTCAAAAAATATTAAAATTATTACATCAATGTAGGGAATAGCACACTTCCTTAGACTGCCTGTACCTCCTTTAAATTGGGGCCAGAGAATTATAGAATGGTTTAGGTTGGAAGAGACCCTAAAGATCACCAAATTCCAACCCTCTGCCATGGGCAAGGGCACCTCCCATCAGCCCATGTTTCTCAAAGCCCAGTGCAGCCTGGCCTTAAATGCTTCATGTTGAGGTTCTCATCAACCAACACCCCCAAGGTCCTACTCCCCAGGGCTGCTCCCAGTCCATTCTGTGCCCAAGCTCTCTTTATCCTTGGCAATGCTGCGGCCCAGATGCACTTGGCCTTGTTGAACCTCATGAGGTTCACACAGGCCCACCTCTCATGCCTGTCCAGGTACCTCTGGATGGCATGCCTTCCCTCCAGCATGTCATTCCTTCCCACACAGCTCTGTGCCATTTTCAAACTTTCTGAGCATGCACTTGATCCCACTGTCCATGTCACTGACAGACGTTAAACAGCTCTGGTCCCAGCACCGACCCCTGAGGAACACCACTCGTTACAGATCTCCACCTGGACATTGAGCTGTTGATCACAACTCTTTGAGTGTGACCACCCAGCCAATTCCTTACCCACCGAGTAGTCCATCCATCAAATCCATGTCTCTCCAATTTAGAGACAAGGATATCATGGAGGACAGTGTCAAACGCTTTGCACAAGTCCAGGTAGCTGGACTTAGCTACTTGGGCTATATAGAAATTTAGCTTTTCTAAACTTTTGAAAAATATCTATTAACTTTCAAAAACAACAAGGAGAGAAGAAGAACCTAGACACTGTGAACATAACATTTTTAATGCTGAAGAGTTCTGAAGAAAAAAGAAATAACAATTATGAGAGGAATGGGTAAAGCAATGGGGGAGCTAGGATCTCCCAGTTTCTGCAGAGGCAGCTTCTGATGATAGGTCTGAATGCCTTGTGTCTTCAGCTAAACTTTGGGTCAGATTCGTGGCTGGTCTCAGCCTGTGTTGCTGCATTAGATCTTCATCACCCTGTGAGGATAAAGCATTTGCCTGGGTGCCTTCCTACAACTTCGCGCAGGGTGCAGCAGCATGGCCCCAAGCCTCTGCTGAAATATATGGTGCTGCCTAGGGGACTGAATTTCCCAAGTCTTGTTAAAATCAATGTCTCAGCATCCTTGAAGCTGCCTGTGAAGTTTTGGCCATGCTTCATCAGTAAGATAGGATGATATATACCATCTTGTAGTGGGAATATTAATTAGTTACTGTTTCTGAAGTGCCTTGAACATGAAAATCTTCTGTCTCATTGTATCTCTGTCTTTTCTTATCTTCAATAAGAGATTTCAAGCCCCTCTAACTACCCTGGCCAATATTTCATATAAACCTGGAGTGCAAATCCTACACTGACATCTTAGAGGATAAGCCAAGTGACTATCATTCAAATATTTATTTCATGTGAAGTCAGAACATTTTGCACTTTCCTCCACAACTCTTTCAAGAGCAGCTCATTTCTTCTTGCTGGAAGAATGCCCATGGTTCATTTGACGCTAAAGACAGGGCTCTGCTGTTTTCTTTTAAGTCAGTGATTGGAGGGTGGGGAGCAAAGAGGGAGTTAAGTTTTATTATGCTGCCTTGTCAAAAGGATACAATATTATGCAAAAGGAATGATGTGGAACAAAAATTGCTTTCTTTTCCATGCACTCTTTCACTGGCATACAGATTTCAAACAATCTTCCTCTGCTTTGCCTGGTAGATTGGATTTCAGATAGCTGTGTCAATTAAGTGGCAGGCACTTTGTGCACCTTGCTGTCTCAATCTTCGAGGAAGCAGCAATCAGTTTTCTTTTGCCCTCAAAATTTCCCAATTAATGAGGCAGAAGGGTGGTGCTGTTTGTCTGTTTATAAATCTATCTTAAATATGCATTTGATCTCTTCAGTATTGGAGTCTACAGTCTGGAATGAACAGTATTCCCTGGAAGTAAAGACCAGCACAGTGCTAAATCCATGGAGGGCTAAGTGCAGCACAGAGGCACTCAGTGATTTGCCTGAGGTCATGCCATGTTTGCATGGAGATACAAAGTCCTGGGATTATGGCTTCCATACCTTCAAATGAGACAGACACAGAGGGAGTGTGTGATCTACCAAGAGAAAAGAGGACAGCCTGTTGCTTTTCTCTGTGGCTTTGCAGAACAATACAGAGAGCACTGAGTTATGCCCCTCCTGAGTTGTGTTTCTAACAACATGTCCCTGCCTCCCAGTTGCTTGCCTCGCTGCAGCAGGATCATTTTATAGCCAATAAAGTGATTCTCCTCGTGTGCTTATCAGCTCTGAACGTGGAATCCCTCATGGCTGAGTGAAGCTTGCATGGAACGCTGTGGGAAACGTGTGGCAGGCTCCAGGAGAATTCCAGTGTTGAATGTGATTAGTTTCCCTATACCTCTGAGGAATACCACCAGGAAATTACTAACACTGTAAATTGTCTCAAATATGCACTTACTAAAGCCTTTAAAGAGCAATTACTGTATGTTAACTGAACACCAATCAACTGTAAAAACAGCAGTTATGTGGGTTTAATAGGTATATAAAGGAGAAAATCTCACCGCCCTGCAATTAATTCTAAATCACATAAAAAGTGTAACTTGTACACTTATTGCTTATTAATACATAAAACATGTACAGCATGTTAAAACATTTAATTAGCACTTACATAATAGGCTAAAAGTTAAGTATTGAATTATTACTAAAATACTATTGAGCTCTTCACTGAACATGTGAAACAACCCCCCAACACGCAGTGTTCAGGTCGTTCTAGCAATTAGATGATTTCAGCTACTGCTCAGTAATTTTATGTCAGCAAAGTGTCCCGTGCTGTATCAGGAGCAGTGATATATTGCCTAGTTTCACTGTCCCCAGAAGGGACAGTGGGAAGAGATATTCCTGAGCAAGATCTTCATCTCTTGTCTCCTTGAAGCTGTGTTTAAAAATCTGGCCAGCAAAAGATATATTAATGACAAATCCCAAGGTGAACCTTAGAAAACCATGAGGAGAGTGGTCAGAGGCTATCTGCAGTGGATGTCCCCACAGAGAAGAGGAGGAGGTCAGTGGTAAAAGGCACAACCAGTGCAATTGGCAGGCGGGCTGATGACAGAGGCCATGGCAGAGGGGGCTGAAACCAGAGAGGTCTCCAGCGTAGCCAGGAGGAGAGCAAGTGACTACATAGTGCAACAGGTGTTTGAAAATGTAGAAAAGGGGGGACATCTTAGACCTGACTTGGAATCAAATGGGTGCTCATTAGGGTTCCCAGAGAGAAGGAAAATAATAGCTGATATATGCCACTGGGAGCTCCAACCAACCACGCAGCCTGTTGACAGAAGGAAACCACAATGTAGGATTACCCTTTGTTTAGTCTAAATCAGCTGCCAGTATGTGCATACACCACATGAAAGGAGAAACCTGAACACGTTCCCAGAACGTCTTCCTGAAAAAGCCATCTGCTGCCCAAGCTAATGTTACCATCTTCCTCATCACAACGAGATTTAAAAGGATAAATTCCATTTTCTGATCAACATAACACCCTCACCTCAACAACACAGCTCAGAGCTGCCAAGTGCAGTCAAGAGGCTGGTTTCTTCACAGAGGCTCTCAGCTATTGCATGCAAACTCACAAGAAAGGGTGAGGAAGGGTTTTGCAAGCAGCCGCGGTGGTCCATCACTCCTGTGGGTCTGCAGAGGGCTGCGGGCTTGCAACAGAGCCTCAAAGAGGAGGGATTGCTAGGGTTCAGCACCGGAGCTACCAGCAAGCTGGATGGGTTATTTCAAGGAGAGCTGTGCTGTTGTCTTTCTGCACTTGCAGAAAGAGAGAGGATGGGCATCCAGTCAGCCCCCCTGACTTCTGCAGGGCTGCTGTGGAAGTGCCTGGTCAAGGTGAAGGTCCAATAAGTAAGGGCCTTCTATCAGCCCCAGCCATAAGGATGCATGGGGGCTTCTCACCGGAGGATAGTGTCCCTTTCCCCAGAAGCTCCATTAACAGACCCCATGCAGGTGGGCAGATCTGTTTTCCATCAGGGAAGAGGGGAACTCACCAATTTTGCCTAAATTCTTTGTCTATACTGTACTGGATTTTTAATCATCTTGAAAGTAAACCTGGATCCATGGCAGCACACCAGCTTTGAAGATATGTTATACAAGTAAAATAAAATCATGTTTTTTCATGCATAAAATTTTAACTTAAAGAAAATATTTAACTTAAAGCTTTTTTTTTTTTTCTCTTGATACAGCTGCATCCATACACTTACCAAGAGGACAGATTTAAATGTGAGCAGTTGTGGAACCAAGAGACAGATATAATCCCTAGCATACCAGCTCAGGTCTTCAATAACCATCAGCAAAAGTACCAGCAGTCCTGATATCATCTAACCTGCAAAGTAACAAATGTGTGTCCTTATCAAGTGTTTGGACAACATGATACTGCTCAAAGAAAACAAGTAGCTTGCCAAAGGAACATATTGCTCCTCTCCCCTGTAGCTGAATGTGTTTTGCAAGTCCTTGGAGTAAGCTGGTTCTTTTCACACTAAGAAATGGCATATTCAGGTCTATATTCTTTATCCAGAGGACTTATTCTTGACCTGGCTTTTGTTGCCTATCTCTGAGGTGGTTTTGTTATCCTTCTGTGCACAGATGTGCACAGGAGCAGATGTTTAGTCCTTTTTCAAGGCTGAACCAATTTTACTATTAGTTCAGTTTGGCTGGACCCTTCTCCGTGATGCAGACATTCCCTTCTGGGTTTACATGCTTATTCTGGTTAAAAAGAAAAATAAAAATAATAATTAAAAAAAAAAAAAAAAAAAGGAAAAAAAAAAAATAATAAAAAAATAATAATAAAAAAAAAGTAAGTGCTTCATGCTAAAGTGGCGAACAAGGGCCCAACTTACAAGAGCTTATGTGCCAGTTATGATAGACTTCCCCAAGACAATATTATTTCCTATTCTTCCTGCACCAATTCTCCATCTAGTAAATGGAGTTATTGAAACCTCTTCCTTCTCCAACACCAACACACAGCATATTTGTCCCTCTGATTGTAAGATTTCTTTTAGATGAAGAGTTTGTGCTCTGTTCATACTACAACGAGCACTACAAAAATACTTCTGTGGCATGACTTCTGTATGCTATTGTCATGTACAAAAAGAATAGTGTCTTGTTCCATTTTTTATTCCGTCCTCTAACTATAAATTACTCTGTCTGAGGGTGCATGAGTGACAGAGGATACTAGCATGAAATACTAACTGGCTTTTGCTGAAATTATGACTAGCATTGCTGAAAAGAAACATGAGAATTAAAATAATTGAAACATTTCATTAACAACAGAAGCCTTCCCATTGCTATGGATCCTCAATAAAGCAGACTTTGAAATGGTGATAGGAGACATTTATAAATAGGTTTAAGCCTTTGTCTGTCACTGGAGTATAAACAGGAATTAAGGTTTAGGAATTTTGAATGCAAGTTTGTACAACTCTTCCTGCTCAAGTTCTTTGAGAGGACTCAAAGTCTAAATATTATATATTTCATGAATGTAATTCAGAACACATGAAAGCTAGTCAAGAGGGCAGTTTCACTACCTTTAAAAGACTGAAATCCCAGTATGAAATTGGACACAATATGGACTAACTAAAGCTGCACTGGAAACCTTTTGTTGGAGAAGTAAAAAAGATTTATCACTCTTCACAGACAGCTAAAGATGTCTGGAAAACTGAGCAGTCCAACAATGAAACAGCTGCAGAGAGAGGTTGTTTAGGAACCATCAATTTAGATGTTCAGATTAGAGATAGATTCAAGACACAGGACTTTGATCAGGATTCAGACATGCTGTAAGTTTTCAGTCTGACCTGCCATAGGGACTGGGCAGTATTCAGCTCCTGACTTCTCCAAAGTTTATGTAGAATTTGGATCTGAGAGTATAGATTGCACCCAACTGCAGCTCCATGAGGTCAGGTGCCTCAGTGTTGAAAAGAAGTACTTGCACCTTCATCAGTGGCTTTGACGTCTGTAAGGAAAAACACTGTGTCAGTATGGTTGACAGTCACAGCTAACAACAGCAATGGACTAAAATTGAGAAGCAAGCTTGTGGCATGTCTCTGTGTGTTTACATTTTCTCTTTTCCATCATTAGCTTTCAGATGGCATTAGACATCTGGAAAATATAAGCATAATGACCAGGTTTGAGATACATAAGCTATCATAAAAATGCAAGCAACCTACAAATGCATAAGATCCAACCATGAAATGAAGTCCTTTTTATTTGCAGAAGGTGTGACTAAAACTCAGAATTTGTCAGTAAAACTTTCATAAAGCAGAAACTCACCTGAGTGCTGGAGAACAGTTCGTTTGTATCACATGCTTACTGTTTCCTTACAGCCTTTACTAGTGTTCTTATCAGCATGCATCTCTCCGAGTATGATCATTTTAATAGAGAAAACCTGAGGGCTCATACTATTCAAGGTTACCCTTTGCAGGAAAATCAGAATGAACTACTCTTTCATGAAAAGATTAGCCACCTGTGAACACAGCACTTTCCCATGCTGACAGGTGGCTATATCTTATCAGGCTCCTACGTGAATGTGGAGCAAGTAATGATGGAGTTTGGTATCACACCAAGGAGGAAGTCTCCTGTTTCTTTTTTTTTTTTTTCTGAGACCAAAAGATCTGCAGTAAGTGACTGAAGTCTTCGGCTTCAGCTGAATGGAGACATGTATGAAAAGCAGACACTTCCCTGCCTGCAGTCAGAGATGCGCCAGGAGGCCCTCTCAGTCACCATCACACCTATAATACAAACTCCCATATTCACTCCTGAACTCACATCTCCTGCAGTGGAAAGTAGGATTTTTGGATGTTTTCAAAACCACTCAGGTGCCAAAGGATTCCAATAGGCCCCTGGAAACAGAAGTTTCAAACTTCTAAAAATCTCAAGCTGTCATTTCAACTGTTAAAAGGTGAGGAGGCTGCCAAGGAAGTAATGTGTTTGCTTACTTTTGCCACCATGTGTGTCATTACCATATTGTTTGGAGAGCCTTATCCCTTATTCCTCTTTTCCATCTCACTCTCAGGCTCTCCCAGCTTGTGCAGTGTTCTTGTGAGCAGCCCACCTACTCAGGGTCAACACCCATTCGATTTAAATTAATGGGAAAAGAGCATTTCCTTTTCAACTTTCCAATTCCATTGCATTGAAAGAAATCTAAGCTACAGCATGCCTAAGGGGATGAATGAGGTCCTAATTGCTAAACATGTATGTTAAATGGATTAAATAACAACATACATTTAATCCAATTATAAGAATATAATTACAGTTTTATTGCTGCTGTTAATTAATTACATAGGGTATGATATTTAGTGTGGATTGCCTGTTCCTCCTGCTTTTGGTGGATAGGATGGGTGACCAGCCTGCTCCTGAGAGAAGGATCAGGCACATTTACATTCATTCACCCATCCAAATCTTTTTTTCTGTGTGTGAGCTGAAACAGCAGACATCCTGTTTGCACCTCTGCTCCAGAGCTGATCAGAAGGACTGATAAAGGCAAGGACAATTGCACTTTTGATTGCCATGTGGGTTATGTTTGGTCCCAACTACACACAGCCTAGCAGATAGCTCTGCTTGCTTGCCTTGCTGCACGCTCCACCCTTCCAGGCAGGGACAGTGCCTGTGCAATCTGTCGTGCCTATATACAAGCCTGGGCTCCCTGTAACACCAGGAACCACGTTGACATTCTCACTTTCCTAAGGACAATAGCTTAACTCCTACCAGTTCCAGTGTGGCCAGGGTTTGTCATCTGATTACTAGGAGTAACCCTACAAAGGAAAGTGGAATAGGTAATTACAGGAGCAACTGGGGCAAGGGGGAAGCAAAATCCATTTTTCTCCCAGATTGCACAGGCACTGTCCCTTTTTTTTTTTTTTTTTTTCCCATTAGGAGACTCGTAACAATAACAAGAAATACCTTGTAGCTGCAGCAAGGTATTGACATTACTTTTTTTTTTATTTTTTTTTATTTTTTTTTTTTATTTTTTTTTTTTTTAATTTTCCTGCAGACAACATCCTTTTAATGCCATATATTTATTTACCTATGGGAAACCAGCTCCCTTCTACTTCTGAATTATTATTATTACTTAAATTGTGTGGTTTCAACAATCACATACCTGAGGTCCTGAAGAGCCTGAGCAGAGGAAAACATTCTCCGGAAATAACACATAAAATACTCATTGCTTTACAGAGCCTGCTGTCTAATTATCCACTGTTTCATACAGGCCAAAACTACCACTTCTCTTACTGCAGCATCTCTGATAGAAGTCTTCAGTGACTTCAGTCTAAATGACTCCACAGACCCAAAGCATCATTTGGCTCAGGAGCTTAATATGATTTCCTTCCGCTGCAGAGAAAAGTTAAAATTTCAGTCCAACATTTTCAACACAAGCTAAATTAATTTGAGGCATAGCTGGTAAATATATTCCTCTCTTTAAACACTACTGAGAGCACAGCAGAACAGCTGCAAAGAGACACATTTTGCTTAGATTTGGAAGTCATGCATGTACAGTTGGCTAGACTAAGCTAAGCTCTTCATTAATAGAAGAGTAAACTCAATAGAGAATTCAAGAATCAAGCTGAGCCATATTTGCTTTTACACTAAACTATTCAAAAAGGCAAATTATTTGAGAAGAACAGAAGCACGTCTCTTCTCATTCCAGCATATGACTTCATTTTTTCCTAAGTATCCTAGCTGAAATGAATCAACTGGAATTCTTGACAGATTATTTTATATACACAAAAAATGCTTTCTATGAACAATCTAAGAATAGTCAGAGTTCACACAACTAACTTTTGGGATAACTAAAATTACTAAACTAATTTCAACACACAAAAATATTTTGCTTGTCGATTCTCATCACAGAAACCAAGAGTTCAGTAAAATTTACAATGGAATTAGTGAAACTACAACATATTATGTAAAACGAATGTCAAAGAGGTAGGACCTCTTATGCTTCTGAGCATAAAGCTGTCTTCAGTATGGATTAAGATGAGACTTTCATTAGGGACACACTATTCTCTTCCTGCTCACCAGGCAATTTTCTGCTTTCTCCTTCAGGAGTCAATACCCTGACCTAGTCAGACATGTGATCTGATCAACTCTCCCGTTCTTCCATGGGACTTGATGAGATGCATTCCCAGGTTCTGAGGGAACTGGTGGTTGTAGTGGTTAGGCCGCTGTGCATCACATTTGAGAAGCCATGTCAATGCAGTAAAGTTCCTACGGACTGGAGGAGGAGAAATATAACCCCCATTTTTAACAAGAGAAGAAAGGAGAACCCAGGGAAGTACAGGACAGTCAGTCTCACCTGTGTGCCTGGCAAGATCATGGGGCAGATCCTCCTGGAAACTAGGCTAAGGCACATGGAAAATAAGGAGGTTACCATTGATAGCCAACATAGTTTCACAAAGGGCAGGTTGTGCCTGACAGATCTGGTGGCCTTCTACAATGGGGTTACAGCACTGGTGGGTAGGGGAAGAGCAACTGACTTCACCTACCTGGACTTGTGCAAAGCATTTGTCATTGTCCCCCATGATGTCCTTGTCTCTAAATTGGAGAGACATGGATTTGATGGATGGACTACTCAGTGGGTAAGGAATTGGCTGGGTGGTCACACTCAAGGAGTTGTGATCAATGGCTCAGTATCCAGGTGGAGACCAGTAACAAGTGGAGTTCCTCAGAGGTCGGTGCTGGGACCAGTGCTGTTTAACGTCTTTGAAAGCGACATAGACAGTAGGATCAAGTGCATGCTCAGAAAGTTTGAAAATGGCACAGAGATGTGTGGGAAGGAATGACATGCTGGAGGGAAGGCATGCCATCCAGAGGTACCTGGACAGGCATGAGAGGTGGGCCTGTGTGAACCTCATGAGGTTCAACAAGGCCAAGTGCATCTGGGCCGCAGCATTGCCAAGGATAAAGAGAGCTTGGGCACAGAATGGACTGGGAGCAGCCCTGGGAAGAAGGACCTTGGGGATGGTAGTTGACAAGAAGCTCAACATGAGCCAGCACTGTGTGCTTTCAGCCCAGAAAGCCAAGTGTATGCTGGCTGCCGCAAAAGCAGCATGTCCAGCAGGGCTGGGGAGGTGATTGTCGCCCTCTGCTCTGCCTTGTGAGACTTTTTGCCGGGGGGGGGGGGGGTAGTGATAGGACAGGGAGTAATGGTTTTAAATTAAAAGAGATTTAGACATCAGGAAGAAATTCTTCTCTCTGGGGGTGGTGTGACACTGGCACAGGTTGCCCAGAGAAGCTGTGGATGCCCAGCTTCCATAGTTCAAAATGTGGAACTGGGTGATCTTTAAGGTCCCTTCCAACCCAAACCATTCTGTGATTCTATGATTCTGCTAGCAGAAAATAGTTCTCAAATGTAGAAAAAGAAACCCCAGTATTGCTACCTGACTATTAGCTGCACATTCCATCTTTCTTTACACAACGGAGTACATTGCACTGGAAGTTATTTGTTCATGCTGTCTTTTTCTTTCTTGCTGTTTTCATCCTTTTTTTTTTTTTTTTTTTTTTTTTAAAGTTGACAGAACTTTGGATGGGATTCTTCCAGTTGTAACAAGTGAGAATGCTGGCTCAATCACAAAAGCAAAGCATAAACAAAACCCCACCACACTGACACTATTTTTTTTTTTTCGTATTTCAGTTGATTTGTAGCATATTGTGGGAGTGCTGGAGAAAAGGAATTGTGAGATTCAAGGCTGAACTAATTAAATTGTTTAGGCCAAGAAGAAACCCAGAAGCACAGAGAGATATCTTCTTCTATTTGATAGCTGTTTTCTACATTTATGCGTTGTTCAGTGCTGTCCCTTGCTAATGATGAGAATACACCCACACAGAAAGTCTGCTAAAAATTTTCTTTGATCCTGCCATGAGATTGTTACCGTAGGAGCATTACATCACTGAGCATATATTTGTATGGCAGGCATGTCTTTTGGTTAAAAATGAGTGGACAAAGGATAGACAGAAATGCTGAATTCAGAGAAGAGCTCCTGAGTCAATGAGCACATCCTTAAAGTATTTCACACCAAAAACATGGACCTGCAAAAAGTCAGGGGAAATTTATCTTGAAATAGGAAATGGGTCTGAGAGGGATTTTTGGAGGTCTCTGGTCTAACCTCTTGCTAAGAGCAGAATTATTGACAATGCTAGACTAGGTCAGTAATGGTTTTTATATGTTTGATGAAACAACAATGGTGAAGATACCATGTGCTCACTGGGTGACCTGCTCCATTGTTGTCCCGCTACGATGTCCAGGAAGCTGTCCTGTCACCCTATCCAAATCAATTCTCCCTTTATATCCACACTCACACAGCCTGCATGACTGAGGAATCAGACTTTCTTCTCATCCTGCACCCTTGCAAAATGTGTACTGCATTTCCACATACAGGTAGGTAACTGCAGACACAGCAGGAGGAATTATGCCTTCAGATAGGTTCTCCAAACCTCTGTTGATCCAAACAGGCATCAGCCTTCTTTACCAAAAATTTAACCAGGATGCTTGCTCTTCTACTTATGCCCCCAAGCCCTACTTTTGATTCATAGGGTTGTTTGACAATACCTGTTTATCTGAGAGCAGTCTGATAAGTGACCGACAAGACAACATCAAAAGGTCTACTTGTTGCATCCTAGGAGGACTGTAGCCTTCAATGCTGAAGGTTGCACTCCAGACTGCTCAAACTGAAATCCCAGTTTCCAGTGGCAGTTGGTGTGGGGGCAGTGGAATTAACCACTCTGCAAACAAAGAGAGGTTTCTGTGACATCTTAAGCCTATCTTGGATTACACATTCCACTTTTCCAAAAACTTCTTACCCAGAATCATTTTCTGTTCAGTAATCTGGTTGCTTTGGAGCCAGAGAGTTGGCTCCCATGGTGGAAAAGTCCTGTGTTATCAGAAAAAATATTGAACAAAACACATTCAGGGATGGGAGGAGAGAAGAAGCTTGGGGCAGTTTTCATTGAAATGTATCGAACATCTGCAACTGAGATATTTTCTTGATATTGAGATACTTTCTTGAAGCCAGGACTTTCACTAAGTTCACATGAAGTATTCCATAAGGCACCAGTTTCCAAGATAACTTAGGTACAAGTATTACACAGGTCTCACTCATTTTGCAAACGGTAGACTTTCCACTGAAAGCCCTGCAGTACTGGATTTATAATCCCTACTGTGACATTGTCAATCCTCAGTTTTGGTTCCTAATTCACCAGGTAACCTGTGGCCTAGGCTGCTCAATCCAATTCTATGGAGGTTGTGTGTTTGCAAGAGACTGGGGTCTCCCTTCCCATAGCAACTCCAGCAAAGCCTTTGCACCAGTGTGAGCACCTCAAGGCCAAAAGAAATTGCCAGGAGTCAGCTAGCAATAAGGTAGTAAACATTTACCCAGACTTCTTAAGAAAAGGAAGGACAATGAGCCTGGGAACACTGTGTGCAGAGCACCAGTTGTCCAACAGCATGAATGCTTGTTGTGAAGCCCAGGGCTCCCAGTTACCAAAAAAAAAAAAAAAAAAAAAAAAAAAGGAATTTCAAGTAAAGACTCATGATAGCAACTACTTCATTTGCTTCTTCCTCCCCCAAACCCTTAAGGTGTATTTTAATTCAGGAATTTCAAGACAGGTGAGCCAGTCCCATTCAACCAGAAACCTGCAACTAGGAAGACAGAGGGCTTTATTTCAATTTCACTCACACAAACCTGCCCCTGAGGTGAATGGGATAACAGAACTGCAATACTCTAGTAGTCATCACAAGGTCTTTCATTATGTCAGTCATGTAATTGTTGTTAGTGGCTGATCACTGAGCAACCTTTTTTCGAAAAGCAGGTTAGTTCTGGGGTAGAACATAGTGTGCAAATTATTTCTAGGCCTCCCTCATGGACAAAGGTTTCCAGATATCGCTGAAAAAAGGCAATGTCTAAAAACCTAAAATCCATCTTTTTTTTTTTTTTTTTTTTTTTTTTTAATAGGTAGGCTACGGAATTGGTTATTTTAAGACACATGGAAAATAAGGAAGTGATGGGGTGGGGGAGCAGGACACTTCTGACGTCTTTTCAATGTGCTTTTAAAAATCTATACTTAGCAAGATTCCAAGACAACAACACCATCATCATTTAAAATTTTTCAACAGAGGAAAAGGCAAAAAATAACCCCCTTGCTCCAGCTAGCTGGGTGTATATTCAACTCTGACTAAGCACAATCTCAGGTCATCAGATACTGGAGCATACAGTATCCCAACTCATGAAGAGACTGAGTTGATAGTCCAAATAATAGCCTGTCTCTATTTTGATCCTTCAAGACAGACTGCAAAATTTCTTCATTTCTGTGTTTGGGTTCAGGCAGAGCCAGCAGACTTTGGCAATATGCCCTTGTCCTCTAACAGGTATCAGGCTGGTGGATATCCAAGGCATTCCTCAAGGATGTGGCAGACCCCTCACCCTGTGTGAGCTAGGTAAGAGTCACCCCACCCCACCTGTAAATCCAAAGTTCCCGTTCTGTGAAACAGGGGGAGAAAGGATGAAGAGAGGAAAAATAGATGCTTTGATCCCTCCTAGAGGCGTTAAATGCAGAACCAGTCACAAGATATTTTTATAGTCCCATCATGAGAGTAGCCAATACAGAACAACACACACACAGGCAGACACTCTTAAAAAGTTTTTATTAATTTTCATTGTTTTGTTTTTTTAAAAAAAACAAACCCGTCAGTGCAACAGTTCAGTATCCCCTTCCTATCCCCCATCAGTAAGCAGTAATTTTAAAATCAGGAAATACCGAGTGCTGAAGCCAATGGGTTAGCATTTTGCTATTTAATTCCTTCTGTCAAACTCTGAAAAAGTCCTCTGTATAAATTAAACAATGAAAAAAATGTTATTTTCAATTCTATGTCATTACAGTCAACAGAATCATAATAATGCATCTAAAATGTGTGTCCACAATATATCAGGTATACATTTTTGGGAAAAGAAAAAAAAAGGAAAACAATATGACATTCTAAGCTTGTTAAAAGGATAATGGTCCCGTATGTTTTATTAACAGGTTAGCAAAACAAAATCCAATGGATTACAATATTTACATGTTATTTGAAAAATAAAGTAGTGATAAAAGCATGTCACAATCATTTATTTCTTTTTTTTTTTTTTTTCTTTTTCATTTTTGGTAACCATTACAAACACCCAATCCAGGTATGGAACTGTTGAAATACATTTGAAATGAGGCCAATTAAAAACAAATACAGACACAAAATGTGTATTTATATTTGTCCCTCCAATGTGTTTTTCACATGACGTTCCCTCCCTACTTCAAAAAAAGGCAAAAAAGTTGGAAAGAAAAATCAAAGGAATCCCCCTAACCCACAACTGATGAATCCTCAAACGCAAAACACCATGCTTCTCAAGTAGCACTTATTCTACAAATGCAACATTTTTGCCATCAATTTTACGTGAAACTCTCTGGGACAACATTTTCCCAGCAGCTTCCTCTTTTGCCCCCGCCCCCTCCCATAGATCCCCCCCCAAAACAAATGAAAAAAAAACAAAGACACATGCATTTCTAAAACTAGGTTTCAGTCAAGTACTTTCTACTTTTTGGAAAGAAACTCTTTTTTGTTCACAATCAGAACATACCATGGGCACCAGATCCTGTATTCCCTGCTCAAAATCCCCTTGAGTTTGGTAGGCTTCCCATGCCAGGAAAAGTGCAGGATCAGCCACTTAGGTATGCAGGTTCCTATTCATTCTACGCTGCTCCCCTCACGCTAAAAGCTAAGGAGGAGGGGAAAAACTCAGCATCTCCACCTTGAATCGAGTGAAGTAGTTCTCCAGGCTCAATGTCATATGTAACTATTACACCTCCGCTTGCAAAAAGATGTGTTAACAAACACCCCTCCCTCCCACCACACCAAAACAAAAAAGAAAGCACGCACACCACGGACAGAAGAAAACAAGGCAGCCAATCTTAACAAAAAGTTACTGGTGTGAGACTGATAGATGTTAATATGACAAGCAACAGAACGGTTATGAGGACCTATGTGTTTGGCCCGCAAGCTGCATAGCTGTGCTGTAAGTTTGGTTCTTTAGTCTTTAAAAAAAAAAAAAAAAAAAAAAAAAAGTTAAAAACATCTTTGTTATTTACGTATGTTTAAAATTAACAGCAACAACAACAACAGCAACAAAAAGTTCTATTCACAAGATCTAGTCTCCTTTCCCTGTCCCCCCTTGAAAAGAAATAATTCGTTTTACATGACAAACTTAATTGTGCTGTATTTGTAACACCTCAGGCTGATAGAAAATAAATGTGGCAAACAAAACTGCACAATCAGTCACATGAAATCTATCAAATCCTAAAATTATAACTGAATACTAACAAACAGCTTACCTGGAATAAAGGATGACAATTCACAAACAGTTATCTAGGAATTAAAGTCTCTCTCTTTTTTTTTGTTTTTTTTTTTACTAAAATAATTAAAAAAATCACAGTATTTTAAGAAATAAAACCCACACTGGGATTTTAAGCACAATTTGTTTCTTTCTTTAAAACTTTTTTCTTCCTCCATTCACCACCTTGCCCAGCAGTCTCTCTACATTTAACCACAATGACAACAGGTAGTACTGACAAATGCAGAGATCTCCCTTGGTTAATTTTGAGGTACTAGGAAACAGGTGACTGTTTTAAGCAAAGCAGTTTCTGTTTTGTTTTTGTTTTCTTTTTTTTTTTTTTTTTTTCTTTTTCTTTTCATTTCTAAAGCAGTTGCATTCAGTCTGGAAAAGCATTATGTATTAAAACTAGAAAAACGCACCAAAATTTGTGCGTTGAAAAGTTATCCCCCTTACTTCTTCCACGCTCACGATGCTTCCATTCACAAACAATCCAAGTCTCCACTGCAAAGCACGTTGTGTAATGTAGGAATATGGGTAGTTTCTTCATTAGTCCAAGATGAATGTAACTTCCCATTGTCAAGATCCAGAAGAAAAGATGCAGTGATGTAATGGAGCCACTTATTCCACCACTTAAATAACTTTAATACACACACACTCACACAGGTACCAGTGCTTTGAAAATAGATCATTCAGTCCTAAAAGCAGCTTTATTTCTTCCTTCTGCCCGACCCGCCCGCCCTCCCCATCCCACTCATCACTGTTCAAGTACGTTGGTTAAAATCACACCGAATGCTTATTCGTTTTTGGCCTCCTGGTTTTCTTGGAGAGGTTTGTCAGCAGCTACCACACTGACTACTGTTTCACTGTTGTGGGAATAGTCCAGCACCATTTTCTCAATGCTTTCTTTTTCTTCTGGCAGTGTGTTAACAGTCTCCTCCATGTCCTCCTTCGGCTGGCTGTCCTCGCTGGTCCCGTGCTTGCTTTCATTCAGTGCCCTGGAAGCCAAGCATAAGAATACAGAAACAATTGGAGTTAATACAGAGAACAGCAAAGCCAATCCATGCGTATCACAGAGGGGGAAAAACAGACCTCTTCCTAAAAATGTTGACACAAGCAGCCACACCTTTGCCACCTCATGCTTAAGAGGAGAGGTAGTGGAATGAAGCTGCCCGTGGGACCCATGACATTACAGCTCAAAGAAAGGCACAGGAAAAGAGTACTTTTCCCAAAGATTTAATGATCCAGTAAAACTTTTTCTAGCTTTCAACATTTCAAATACTCTTATCTATGTAGACAAAATTAAGGGTATTAAGATTAAAGTATTTTTCATCCTGCCACAGTTAAGTTACAATATTGTATTTAAATGCCTTCTGCAGGACAGCAACCTTGAACTAGATCTGTTCTTTGAAGAAACTCTTGTCACCAAAGACATCTCTACTACAGAACTGATCTTCATCAAGAGAAGGAAAATTAAGCATTCCAGAGACAGCTATCTTATCTGTGACACGTATCCCACGGTGTGCAAACTGTTGATAAAGACAAAGATCTTTGCTATGAACTTCACTATTCTCATTTTAAGAGGAGTTCATTACAAATTTAACTTCCCTTTATGGTCTTACCATAATTGCTCTGCACATAATTCTTTGCACTGCTCTACATGTTTAGCTTCAAGCGTGCAAAAGAAACCTAATAAGAGAGGCAGGAGAAAAAAAATGGTGCTTCCTAGAACATTCCTCATATTTTTTCACTCTGCTGAAGTTAATCCTGGGGCAATTATGTGGTATTCACTTAGGGACAGCCCTATAGTCTACAGCCACTCCGGGCTGTGCAGTTAAAAAAAGCTGAACTGGAAATTCTCATACAGGGATATCCAATAATTGTAGAAACACTTAAGACAGAATTCTTCCTTCACGTAAACATGTTTGCCTTCATCATGGGACTTGCTGGAAGGTGAGAATACTGTGGTGGAATACACTACAACTGTTACCTCTGGCTCTTTGGTGAAGGAGTGTAAACCAACTTACATGCCATGTCTCAGCACATGTCGCTCCCACTCAGAGCCTTCTGTAAATGATCGGCCGCAGAACTCGCAAGGGAAGCGTTTCTCTGGAGGACCAGTGTCAGAAAACATCATGGGATCTGGAAAAGGTCAGCACAGCCTGTAAATTTTTATGTCCCAGGGCAAGAAGGGACCACTGTGATCCTACTCTGATCCCTTCTGCTGCTCCAAGGGAAAAAAAGTATCTCTAAGAAGCAAAAAGACATAGCCATCAACTATTGTGTTCATGAAAATGCAATTTCCCCAAAGCAAAATGACACTGCCAAGTAACATATCCCATCCTAAATCTTAGAACATCTCTGCAAAGAAACCTAACAGAGTTACTTACTACACCCTGTCTTTGTATTTCAATAAATGAAGAAACTGGAGTTTTAATTCAAAACTAACACTGAGATGAGTTTATGGTAAAAATGGCTTAAAAGAAAAATGAAAAAAAAAAAAAGCCCATCTACATTTGAATTTTTTGAATTGGTTGCACATAAACTCTGAGAGCTGCCCTGAGGAGAAGGACTTGGGGGTGTTGGTTGACGAGAAGCTCAACATGAGCCAGCACTGTCTGCTTGCAGCCCAGAAAAGCCAGCTGTATCCTGGCTGCATCAAAATCAGAGTGGCTAGTAGGGCTGGGGAGGTGATTGTCCCCCTCTGCTCTGCTCTCGTGAGACCCCACCTGGAGCACTGCATTCTGCTCTGGGGCCCCCAGCACAAGACCTCTTAACATGGACCTGTTAAGAGTGAGTCAAAAGGAAGCCATAGAGATGATGAAGTGTCTGGAGCATCTCTTCAAACTAAGGGAGGTGATGAAGCGTCTGGAGCACCAACCCAAATCTTTCTATGATTCTCAGAAGAAATAGACTGTTCATTATCAAGTCTTACAAGCTAGAGTATCTCTAAAAGTCTTGCATCGTAACTGCATAGGTGTTTCATCCCATCCTAATCTTTTTATATGAAGGGCTTGGGGCCTCATTTGCAGAAGTGTCAAGCACCTAGTAATACGAGTGAACTCACTGGCAGCTGAGGGAGCAGTATTTCTGAAAGCCAAAACCCATGTGAACACAGCCAGCTTTAACAAAAGATGAAACATTTTCTCACAAATTAAGAAGATCACCACGCAAGCCATTAAAAATAATTGCATGGACTATCTCACTTGATTCTTTTCCTGGATATGAGACAGCACCATCTGCTCAGAGCATTAATTCCTTAGCAGGGATTATCTTAAGCAAGAAATCAACAGAATGTCTTTCTGACTCCTCCCAAACTACATAATAAAAGGGATTTTGCTTCTTTCTAGTTCTGATCTCTGCTCACTTGATTTCTTCACTTGCACAGTTAGTCTGTTCACGATCAGCTTATGATCCTAAAACTGTCCATGCAAGCACTACTTTCCATATATAAAGTTCTGTAAAGGTATTTTGGGGACTCACATCCCACTTTACTGAAGTTCTATATGAAATTATTAACATTATTTGTTGCTTCTTTCCCCTCAAAGAAACACCCTCACTTCTATTTTTTACTGTTGGTGATTTATTATGTGGATAAACATCACAAAGCAAGGTGCTGTGTCAATAGGAACACCAGAAATTAAGTCAATACCATTAGTTCAGTTTACACAGAATCACAGAATGGTTCCAAGCCCCCTGCCATGGGCAGGGACACCTTCCACCAGACCAGGTTGCCCAAAGCCCCATCCAATTCGGCTGTGGGCACTTCCAGGGATGGGGAAGTCCATCTGGGTTTTAATACCATGTGTATGGTACAAATTCGTAAGTACACTGCAACACGCAGATACGGTACAGGGACAAATATTTGTAGAGGGCAGATGTTCTGGAAGCAGAAGTTGCTCTTCTGTACGAGAAATATGCCTGCCATAGAGTAAACAATAGGAACTTCATTCTGGGCCTCCACAAAGAAGAGATATGCACTACAGAGGATATTTTGCGGAAACAAATAGGGAGGATTTATATTTATATTTGCAATTCCCATTAAGATTAGCAAGCGCTACTCTAGTAAATCCATCAGCTCTTCAGAATACACTCTGTTGTTCACCCTACTTCCTGCTCATTTTTGCTTCTAGGGCTGTGAATCTGGACTGCTTCCCTGGAGGAGTATCAGAAGCTGCTCATCTCTGGGGCCTGGAGATGAGAGGTAACAAACTGCACAGACACCTGACCTGTCTTCAGTTTTTTTGTTTTGTTTTGTTTTTGCAAAATATCAAGTACACGCACTTCTGGATCCTTCCCCCCCATGGAAGTTGATTCTGGTGAGACAGGTCATCTGGGATGCAGTCTCTAGCAGGGACAGTGTTTCTTTTTGTGGTATGTGACAAACACCTTCTTTTTCCTCTCCAGCCCCTGCCGTCTTCTTCATTCCAGGTCATTGTGTTTTCTGTTGTCCTTCACCAGAAGCAAAACATTGTTTTCCTTTCCCATCAAAGACAGCTGTTCATCTCTTCTGAGGGGACATACCCATCACTGTCTGTTCACATGGGCATGAATTCTTTGGTCCACTGCCCCAGTAGTCCATCTGGAGAAGCAACACACTCCTCTCTGCACCTTCAGCACTGTGCATTCCAGCCTTAAGTCAAAGAGGTGAATCTAGGCCGCTCTTTTGACTCATGGAAAGAAACCTTGGTTCTGCCAAAGTCACAGACTTCAGAGGGTTCAGGCAGCATTTGCTTCCAGATACTCAAGAGCACAAAGAGACACTCTCAGCAAATCCCACTTCCTGCTAACACCACAAAGCACCAACATCATCAGAAGCACCCAAGAGGAATATGAGACTACATGGTTTGATGTGGTTTGAAAGCTGTGACACCATTAGCCACTGTGACAGTCAATATTTAAAGGCATGGGTCTGGTCCTCTGCTAACATAGCAAACCATTTCTACATTACAATATCTTCTAAAAATCCATTGGGAGACAACGTCAACATGCAACTCTGCATCCAATCGCACTTTCAGCTCCTGTCTCACTGAGACATTTTTCTAAAGTGTACTTTGGATCTTGCACCTTAAAGTGGTAAACTACAACTTGGCAAGAAAAATACAGTAAATATGACTTCTGCAGTAGGCATAAATATTTTCCTATCCAATCCTGTTCAACCTATTATAGTATAAAATATTGCAAGTTGTAATAGATTAAAAGGAGAAAAATTAATAATGGTGAAACATCACCCTTGTGGTCCAGTCAGGAAAGAATACCTGCAAAACAAGCCAGAAAATGTGCATGTTTTTTTGAAACTGGTCATCTAAACAATCACGCACAATTTCCTTTTTAGCCAGCTGCTGATGAGAAATACACAGGTGGAAAAAGAACAGAGTAAAACTTAGAATTGTTGAAACACTATCCCTTGCTTAACTATAGATGACATGAAGCACAGAGATAACACTTATCTATTTTCCCTGTAGGTTTAAATCTTCAGCATAGAAGGCGGTATTTTTACATCTGTGCAATAAATGTAACAAAATGAAGTATCCTAAAGCCAATTTAACCAATGAACTTCACCCTGGGCTGACCCCCTCCCTTCAGCACATTTACAGGGATTTGTAAGGCCTGGCAGACAGCATCTTCTTCCCCTTGGACTGGGTATCACAGTTTCCATGGTCACTTCAGTACCACTGCTTCTATGTAATGCTAAGGTAATCCTCACAAGGTCAGCGTGACACTTCATCCTTTACTAGCTGTGGGTCTATACAAAACATTAATCACTGTGCTGTATCTGCAACTAGGAGGGGGTGGTCCTGTAGGCAAAGTGTTCCAGCCATGAACCTCTGAGGGTCGAAGCTCTGCCTGAACTGATACCTGAGCAGGCTTTCACAGAACTTAATAACCCTGAACTTTGAAATGCATATGGAGCTAATATCCCTTTAGTGGGTCCTCTGATTTTTCTACTACTGCTACCTAAGATCTTGTGAAGGATACTTTTCATTAAAATGTAAATGGCTTCCTATCCAACTAGCTGCCTTTCTAATTTAAATAAAAAATATCATTAACTACACTTGAAGTGCTACTGATAAGCACAGACAGAATTTACACTAAACAAAAGCCAAGACACTGGGGCCTGGCTATTAAGAAGGTGAGAGAAATGAACTACACCTCTCTTGTTCTGAAAACAACTTGCGAATCCAGAAATCTTAATTTTTCAAGGTCTAAAATGATTTGGGGAGATACTTTTTTTTTTTTGTGAACAAATCCTTATGAGTTGGAAATCAATCTTCCGCTGAAAGTTGAACATTCAGGAGGAAAAAGGTAAACATCATGGTGTATCTTTACTTAAGTACATCTAAACTTAGCTAACTGCAGTCATTGGCACCTGGAGGGTGAATGACGCCCAAGATCCCAACATTGAGGCATCACAGGGCTTATTAAAGAGTCATGAACAAACTGTATTTGACCAAAGAACTGAACCCCAGAGCAAACTAAACAACACACAGTTTAGACCAGACACTTGCAATAAGTTGGTTTTCATACTGGGAGAGGGACAACATACGGTTTGATTTATAATGGTATTACTTTTTCCCTATTGATATAACTTTGACCAAACCAAATGCATTAGCGAGTACATGCTCTAGCCTTGCTAAAGTAGGATTACTCATAGAAATGCACTAATGCACATAAATACACAATGGTATACATTGGACATGGACCTACCCTGGCTCTAGAGCTGCCAACCGCAACAACTACAACAGGACTACCTCTCTAACAAGGAAGGAATGCTGGGCACAGAGTTAGGAACAGCCCATAAAAAAGTTTGGCCATGACTCCTTCGTCCCTTGCTTGAACAGTGCCAGCTGAGAAGCTAAAAACTGATTACCAACACAGAAAATCTGACAGACCACTAAAGCACTCCCCGCCTGCATAGTTTTCCAAGACCTTATAGATGTTATCTGCATGGGCAGATAAAGTCAAAGATCCTATCTGCATTTTCTCATAGTACGTATTTTCTTAACAGACTGAAAATTTGCAATAGGGATTAGAAACATGAGATTCCCCCAGGAATGGTGTCTTCACAAAAGCTCCATTCTGTTCCTCCTGGTATGCCTACATGACTCTACTGGAATGTGCTGTAGAGTCAACAGCTGACCTTCCTTGTTGGGACTGGTGGGGCACGTTGCTGTGTCTTAAAAGAAAAAGAAAAAAAGCACTGTACTGACCTCTCTCTTCAGTCTTGGGGCTTAACTCTTCTTCTTTTTCTTCCTCATCACTGCTGGAGCTTTCTGTTTTTCCCTTCATTTGTTCCAACTGGTCCAAGTTAACCCGTCCAACCAGCTCAAAATTACGACTCACCTTTGACAAAAACACTTTTGTCAGCAATCAGCAGAACCATCAGCTACTCAGAAAAAACACCACATATGCAAAATGAAATCCAGTACACCCCAAAGCCTACTCAGCCACAGGTGACATGCAGACCTAGTCAAATTAACACTCATTTATTTTCACTAACAACAATTCATTCTTCACTGTTTTATTTGTGTTTCTCATTTTGTGGTTTTCAAAAAGTAATGCCATTCAGTAAATTATCTTCATTTCTTCCTGTTTTTGAGGCATTAAAACTAAAGAAGTCCAAGAACTGCAAACCACTAAGTTGTATCCTACTTTTACGGGATCATTCAACTATGATGATCAAACATTGCCATTGCACACTCATATTGAAGGAAAATTGTTTGTGGCTGGTTCATTCAGCTTCATGCATGAAAGGACGAGCCCTTTACTAAGCACATGGCTGCTGCACACCATGTACACTTTCACTCATTAATAACAGATTAATTCTCATGAACAGCTTCAACGTGCTTTGCAAACTGATATATAGACTATAATGTGAACACTTCACCCAGCAGTTAAACTCATCTAACCCTGGGGTAAAATGCACCAGCACTTAATAGCTCAAGGCAGCAGTATGTAAGCAGCAGCTTAGGGCACAGAAGTCAGGAACTCTACCACATTCACTAGAAACAGCAGAGGAACAGTCCAGATTTACAGTAGAGGCAAACAGTGGAAGCATGACCAGGAAACTATGGCTAATACTTGTTTGATGACGAGAGCCCTCTGAGCTCATTGATCACTGCTGGTAAGGATTTTGGATTCATCTTTCACACAAAAAGACAGCCCTCCAGCAGCACAGGCACTGAGCTACAGAGGTAGAGAGGATGGAGACAGAGGAATGAGTGCAGTACAACACCTCCTGCAAGATGCTGAATGAAATACCAACCCCCACTGACCATCTTTTATGCCTCTGCAGAAAAGGGAATCTGAATGAACCTAAGGGTCATATGAATTAGACTCTAGTGTATCTCCAAATAGCAATCTGTCCTAAACGCAGTGGTGTACAAGTAATCATGTTCCTAGAACTACTACCTACAGACAGCTGGGATGAGGTTCTCTGACTTGACACGTTACCCACTGAGACTTAAACAGACAAGACCTCATGCAAGGCATTTAATTCAACCCAGTTCGTGTACAGGAACTCTTTATGGTAAAATACATCACTTGGGTATCTAAGCCCAGAACTTGGATGCAAATTAGCAAGATATAAATTAGTGAAGATGAGAAAAGATACTGTAAACTATTGGGATCATTATTGCATGTCCAAACTGGAAGGGAAAACTAGGTGAGGAATAATCTTCCCATTCTGATCCACTGTGAAAAGAATTAGGATTAATGTCTCCTGGATATGCCAGGGCTTTTGCTGTGGTGATTGGAAAATGAGGAGCATCTCATGTACCACATGAATTGCAGAAGACTCCTGAAGAGTTATAAAGAAGAAGACAAATAAAAATAAGCACAGCAGGCCAACATTAAGTTTACAGAGTTTGTTATTACAAGACAGCCAAACATTTATGTGTTTGGTATTTTTTGTTGTTGTTGTTTTGTTTCTTTAAGTGCAGAGTTTTGCTGGGACTTCTTATCTGCTAATACTGTCAACATAAACATGTTTGGAGGTAAGGGAAGTGTTGTTCAGTTCATGAAGTGAGAGTGAGTTTTAATGAGGACTTGGGCAGCTCAGCTCCAATAGACGGAAACAAATAGCTGCCTGCCCTGGAAACGTAACAAGAAAATACTCTAATAAATACTCCAAAACACAACTAAGTCCTGGAACTTCAGTATCTCCCAGACACACAGTTCACAGCTACAGAAATTCAAAGTTAACAGGAGTCTGTGAGAAGTCTTGTAACGGCTTCTTAAAGACTGGATTCGGTCTGTACTTATGGACTCCACAAGAACTCCAAAGCAGTCTGAAGCTAGGACCTAATTACACTTGCTGTTTATCTTTCCAGTGTTAAATGTAAATGGAAGGTATTGCCCACTTTGTTATTAAAATATGCATGGCACTTCATGCTGCTGAAGTTGCCAGAGCAATCTTATGTTTGGAATCTCCTGCCTTTTAGAAAAGCTGAATCATATAGCCTTAATATTGTTTTGTAATGCTTTTTTTCTTTTTTTCTCCCTTTAAAAAAAATAGCATTCATAAGTGCCTTGATGATCACACTCTGCAGAAAATAGTTTGCCAATTCTGATCAATCTAATAGTTTTAGAAACTCTCAGTTTTGACTTTCTAAAGAAAAAAGAATAAATAAATAAATAAATAAATAAATAAAAACAGGAGGTAAAATCCAACATAGGATTACTTTTCAGATTGTCATGGGGTGGGAGGAAGAAAAGGTAGGTTGTCTTAATCAGAGTTAACATACAAGTAAACTAAATACATCCTTTTCAAGGAGTAGACAGTTACAAATTAAAACTATTTTGTAATTACCTTGTGCTCATCTCGAAGGTGAGCATCCAGCTCTTCTGTGTGTTTGGTCTCATAGTAGCAGAGTTGGCATTTGTAAGGTTTCAGTTCATTGTGCTTCTCTATGTGCTGCTGCAAGCTCTCATCACTGGAGCAGGTAAAGGTACACTTATCACAGCGGAAAACAACTCCCTGCAAGTACTTTGACAGTTTGGAACGGCAGACTTCAATGGGAACGACCCGCTCTTCTGTAGGAACAGAACAACGTTCACTTAACAAATTTTATGAAATACCAGGCCACGTGTCAACAGTTTGGAAACTACCACCCACACAAAGAACAGAATCTTGTATAAGGGTATGCAAATCCACCTACATAGCAGTGGGACCCAAACTGGAGTAACACACACACACACAAAGAAATTTCTCTGCAACAACAGGGTTAATCCCCTAAGGCTACAGACGCAGATGTCCCCACAAATTTAACTACTCATTGGGTGAAGAGGACGGGAATGGAGATTTTGGAGCAAGTGATATTCAAAGCTACTCACTGGTGACTGTGAGGGCAAGTAAGGCAGCACCTTTTTCTGGAAGTGACTGTGCAGTTCAGCCAGCACCAGAAACTCCCAACACATCCATAACTGCTAGAAAGCTCAGATTCAAAATCTACACACACATCATGTCACACCTCCCACAGTTCAGATCAGGGATACAAGCATGTACAGCAAATGCTCTTGCTGAGTTTTTAAACCCTCCGCTTTCTCAAACAAAATACAGATGTTTAACAGAGCAGCAATTAATTTCAGTCTTTTGACAGAACCAGAATCTGATGTAACACTCATCCACTGTGTTCCCCAAACTATGTGCACAAGGGAAATCCCAAATTTGACCCTACAGCTGAGGGTCACCAGAAGGTCCTCATTATGAGCTTATGTTATTCAACTGGCCTTTTTTAATTAGAACACTGAAATTTCATACTGTTATCCCTTATGGACTGCAGATTAAAGGAGGAGTTTGATCCTCCTCGTGCAGGTCATCTTTAACATATTAAAACAAATGAGCAGGGAAAAAAAAAAAAAACAGGCCTGAATCTCAGGTGGTTGACAAGAAGGGTACAGGAATGAGATGTGGTAATCCACATACAAATCTGAGCAAATGGGCCCTTCTCATTAGCAAGGAGGGTAACATCACAACACAAGACAACCAAAGAAATACAAAGTCCCTTATGGCTTCTGGAAGGTGGTAAAAGCTCCACTATTCTCTTATCTTCAGCCAATCCATGTGCCACCACTGCTCACAAGACCTTTTCCACAGCCCATGAAAATATTCCATCCTTCTCAGCTTCTCCCAGAATACAGAAGTTTTCCTACCTCATAGCTACCACTTTGGCCACTTCAAAAAAGCAAAACCTCTAAAAAACCTGGAGGACTTGTGATTCTTTTCTACACCAATAACAGCTTCTCTAGCTATAGAGCCACTAAGCTGTGGCCATTTGGTGTGGGAAGCAGGGAAGGGAAAATATAGTCTAAGAGACAATAGAATTTAAAGCTGTGATTCTGTGGTCAAAGATTTTTTTAGAAGTTGTTGCTACTGTGTGCTTTTGGACTTACTGAATAAGTGAAGCAGCTGGTTTCAAAAGTGAGAAGGTTAAGTTAAGCGTCCAGAAAGAAACACCAACTAAAATATCTGAAAATTCCCTTTTCCTGTAGCACATGGAACAGATTTAAAATATAAAACAAAACACTAAAACATGAGATAGTATAAAATGTTTTATCTATACTCTAGAGTAACTCAGCATTTCCTAGCTCACACCAGGAAATCCTATTTTCTCACAATTACACATACACTCCTCAAATGAAAAACAACTCAGTAACATGAGAAAAGCATGATAAACATAATTTTCAGAGTGAAGGATTTTACTTTCAGGGGATGATTTAAAATTTTTACGTGATGAGCTCATAGTGTGATGCCTCCAAGAAATTACTTTGGAGCTAGCAGGGTGATTTGGACTCAGAACCTCAAATTTTGTAAGGTGATGTTCGTATATCTGGCTTGCCCCTATAATGCTTTCTGTATTTAATTACGCATTTAGAACGCATTTATCATATGTGAGCAACTGGCGAAATTACAGCAAACTATAAAGCCTCTAACAAAATTGAAAGATTTAGCTTATTTTCTCAAGTGTAGACTTCTTCAGATTTTAGCAGTGTCTAAACTAATCTAATTTGGCGGTGGCATCACCATCCCTGGGGGTGTTCAAGGAAAGGTTGGACCCAGCTCTTACAGACATGGTTTAGTGGGTGACATTGGTAGAAGGGTGGTAGTTGGACCAGATGATCTTGAAGGTCTCTTCCAATCTATATTCTGCCTATCTATCTATAAATTCTATCTATCTATATTCTATGAAACAAAGACTTCTATATATACTTCACAGAAAAGATGTCATGAGTTGTTGAACAGTATCAAAAGGTCTAAGATAAAACAAGAAAAACAAAACAAACACCTAAACAGCATCATCTCAGTTTACGAAATTCAATCATACATTAGACTCAGATACTCAGCTTAATTCCAGTGTAGATCAGAGAACATCCTGAAAGGCCACTGACAGGCTAGTTATTTGCAACTTAAAGCAGACATATATTTTTTGTCTAGAGCCATAAAACAGACCATGACTCCATCAGTCCTTAGTTAACAAGGAAAATTCTTTACTCACCAACAGACCATAGCACACACAACTCATTTTCTTCCCTCAAATGTAAACCAAGTGCAAACAAAATGGTCCTACTATCTGTTGAGCCTACAGAAAAATTATTTGGTACTGTTGGGTGTTTGCACATACGCATTTTTTGCCTGTAAATACAAACTACAGTCATAGAACACATAGCATTTTGTGTTTTATTAGCCAAAAGCAAGCAGACCACAAGAGTTCTGCGTGTATGAATGAAGCTGTGTGTACAAGGGATAACAGCAGAAACAACCATGTGTAAGGAATTGGAACAGGCAGCAATGAAACCTTTTGGGGGGTAGATTAAGCTGGAAATTTGATTTTTTTATCTTGAACTTACTATTTGAGAGAAATGGATGCAGTTTCTATTAAATGGAAGAACAAAATCATAATTTCTACCAGCAAGAGAGTAAAATGATCACTAAAAGAAGAAAATACAATTCCCCAAGGACTTTAAAGTAGACCTAACACTGATCTTGATAAGTTGCATTCAGCCCCGGAAAAATAGCAACATGTTCCAAAATGCTACTGAAAGGGATAATGAAACCTAATCACACTGTCCAGACTAAGTTAAGGGCCAGTAGTTCTGCTGGCCATGGAGCAAGATTTCTTTCTCCTTTGTGGAAGGTTCCCACGTTTGCCTGTCAGAAAAGCCAGAAAGAACGCAAGAACCACACTCTATCTCTTCACCTGCCCACATAGCAGAGGATCAAATCCTCTAGATGTGTCAGTCCCCGGATATGGCCCACTAAAAGACAATGAGTCAGTGCTCCACCTGTGCCTGCAGAAGGGACAGTGAACAGCTTTTACACTGATAAGGAATTGATTGAACAGAATAGGTTACATGTGCAAGAAGGCTCTTGGAGGCATCCTGTTTGCTCATGTCCTCAAGGGGAAGCAAATTTCTTGTCTAATTATTTCTCACAAGCCATTCAGCCTTAGAGCTCATAATGCTTTAGGCCTGTAAAAGTCAACTTCCACAGACTCTAATTAAGAGGCAAATATACTCTCCACTTCAAGCACATGCTGTTTCATCAAGGACTACAGGTGCAACAATTTGGAAGTAATCTAAGAGTTATGTATCTGTAAATATGCCTTTTTACACAGGAGGAACATGAAATGGATCAAATCCTTCACTCTTGATTTTACACACTGCACCAGTCCATCTACCTAAAAACTGATTTTCTTTGACCACAGATCACAACTATGCTCTTGTTTTATCAATGAAATGACTATAAAAGAAGAAGGCTATCCTAGACTGTGTTCACCGTCTCTCAGTCTCTCTCTCAGTGCGTGTTAAATCTTGTCAAAATCATCTGCTTCTGCTGCCAAACAATAAACAAAATTATATGGGCGCCATTTTTTGGTTCTGTTTTATTTATTAAAACTTCTTTTGCTCAGTTTTACCTCTTCCAGTGCTCTAGCAGGTGTACAATCATGTCCTTTGCTATCTCTTTTTTTTTTTTCTTTTTTTTTTCTTTTTTTTTTTTCTTTTTTTTTTTCCAGCAGCACAATGGGTCAAGGCTGGTTTGTGCATTTGAAACAACAGCAAAACAAAAGAACAGATTCACAGTGTCCCTTACTCAGGAGGTAACCACCTACTTGCAATGGGTCAGAAACACCTCTGTAGAGGCAGCACAGTTACATGAAGTGCTCTTTCACTACTGCAACTAGACACTCACAGTGTAAAGTCTATGTTTGATGGAAACTTCCCTAACTAAGCCCATCACGTTCTTTCCTCAGTCTGTCTATCTGTATTTTAAGTGTCTGGCAGTGTTCACTGGTGCTCTGGCACAGCCACAAACAAGTACACACCTTGGCATCACTTAGAACCACACAGTCTACTGTACAGGGGTTAACTAAACCTTCCTCTCTTTTGAAGAGAGACAATTCTGGAATATGCCCTGAAGCTGGGCAAAACCTGACACTGCAACACCTTCAAAGACAGGAAGTAAAAGCATCTGCCAAACTTTTACAACCAAATAAGGCAGCTTTGTAATGTGCTTTTTGAATCACTGACAGGTCATTTTTTTCCCAGATGTTTCCTCAGAATAGCTGTGCTAGGAGACAGAAATATGTGTCAAGTCTGCCAACCTCACTCCTTTGGTACAAGAAGGACTTTAGTAACCAACAGTGGTAAGTGGTATGTTATAAGGAATTATGATAGCGCTTGTCACACCAGGATCTCCTCCAGGAAAAAGATGGCATGCAAAACTTGTGTTTGCACACCACCAGTATCCTACTGTGAAACTCTGCCCAACCTGCAAGCAGGCACAGTGCCATCCCAACACATGGGTTTGGATTTCGGCAGCCAACAGACCATCTACAAGCATCAAATGTGATAGCTATGGGCAGGAATCCCAGCCCAGAGAGCCCAAACAGCTGTCTCTTCTGAGCTAGCAAGCCTGCAGTTAATACAATATAGAAATCCCTAATCCCATTTTTAGCTGGGTTAAAAAAAGAAGGGAGAAGAGCAAAAAGAAATGAAGTCTTAAAGGAAAATAAAATATGATCATCCTTGTTTTGATCCTAAGAACAGTGACACATCATGAAGAGAAGAATTTCAAGCAATTAATCAAGAGATATTCTGGGTCCTCTACTGTTAGTTGTTATACTATGCCCCAGAGTTTTTGATATCAAGGACTTTACAATTACAAGGACAAAAGGAGGATACAACTCTGGCCTCAATCAAAGCTGTAAATTAGTGCTACTCTTGGTAAATAGGTGCTTGAAGAGTATTAAAATTGTTTTTAAGCTTTACTTTAGAGAAGTTGAATCTGTCCTGTTTCAACAGATCTTAATTTTACAGGAAACTATTATGATGTATCATTTAGAAAAGAACAAAAAATACTGAAGGCCTGATGTCCTATTGGTGTCCTGATGGCTTATTCAACATACTTGTGCTCAAGCACAGAGAGGTAAAAATTTAACGAAGCCAGTCTGAAATACACAGGCATCGTTCAGCATTTCCCTCATCAGACAGACACATACAGGGATATCATTACCTCTGTGCAGAACAATGTGGTCAATCATGTTGCGTTTGTATTTGGTGTGATATAGGCAAAGAGGACAGCGAAGGTCTTTGGGTCCTTCCTCAGGAACTGCTGAATGCCCAGCTTCCACGTGCATAGTAAAAGCAGATCTGCAAAATAGGAGGGAGAGATGGAAGCAGTCAAAAGAGGTGTGCAGTGAACGATGAAGTGTCACAGCTCTATAAGGAAAGTGTCTTGTAAAATGGTACAGATACCACTCAGCCTTGTCTTCACAGTGCCACATGGCATTACAGCAGGGCGACTCACATGAGTAACACATGAGCAAAAGTATTTGCAGGCTTGTATCCTCAAGTAACTGGCACACATTCTGACAATATATTCTGCATGGATTCTATATAGTCACATTGTTATAGTTAAGATAGCAAAAGAATTCCCATCTTCTATGTTCATTATTTGTCTTTAGGCTGAAATATTCTGTGTACATTTTCTAACAAAAAATATTTTTTAGCAACTTGAGTAAAATCTAACTAACTGTTCTGGACTGCAGGGGTGAATATAGATGTACTTCTGGAGGCAAATAACATTCACAGCCACCTCTGTCTTTGTAAGACAAGACCATTGTGATATTATTACCTTACAGGCATACTTAAAAGTTCTAAGAGACATACAACTCTTCCTCCATATAGAGGAAATTAACTATATATCTATCTAACCACAAGCTCAACTACTGAAATGAGAGGTGTCTGTAAACTCGGGGGACTTCGTTTGTTTTTGTTTTTGTTTTTTTTTTCCCACTAAGGTAGTGGTAAAGCCTGAAAAAACTAGTGAGACTGCCACACTGAACTTGAGTTAAAAGTCCTCACTGAAGTTCTGCAAGACTGCTAGCTTGAACAACTTATTAACACAAGTGGCTTTGGGCACAACCCAGTGATCATCAAATTTTACAGGTGTATTTCTATCAGCTTCAGTGAGTGCTTTCATGCATTTAAGTTTCTACAGTGAGTTTAAGAGGGGATTTGTGTGGGCTTTTTACCTTTTTTTTTTTTTTTTAAGGGAGAAAACATAGTGTACTTCCAAAAGACGACACAGTTCTTGAAAGTCTGAGACACCACATGAAGAAATACAACTCCTTTATGTAAGTATGTGTATATTTAATTGCCATTTGATTTAAGATGATTTCATTTCATCTCAGCAAAAGACACTAGCAAGATGTGAGCAGATTTAATGGATCTAATGATAACTGGTAATCTTTAAGACAGATAGCAATCAGGGTATAAAGCATAATTGTACCATAAAGGCGGTAGAGGTCTGAAGATATGTAAATAAAAGTTGCTCTTGTGGAGATTGATAAGGTTTGTGCTCAACATTTTCTTTAACAGAACATCTTTCCCATAACCAATCATACTACTTACTGTCACCAGTCTCCTAAGTACTTAACACATTTGAGATCTCAAATGGCAGCTAGGGGAGTTAGGCTTGAGGGTCCAGCATATCAGAGCGAAATGATGCACAGGTGTATAAGCCTTTTTTCCTTAGGAAACAACAGCTAAAACACACACACAAAGACAGCTGAGATTTTATATTCTGCAACATCTAATTGGATTTGCTAAATGTCTCTATGTGTTATCAGTTACTCTAGAGAACACACTCCAGCTAGATAAACAATGGGAGAAATAAAATTACATGAGAGAGGTTTCTTCAGAAAGGAATATAACTTTTCATATCTCCTTAAAACACTTGTGTTTTGTTTTTTTCTCACGCTTCATGCCAGTAGCACCAAGAAATGACCTTATTTTTTAAGAAAACATTTTTGCTCCTGAGGATAAGGAAAACCCTCTACTTGCATATGTTAAGGAAAAAGCACTACCTGTACCATCTCCTTCAGCAAGTAATAGCTACTGCAAAGACTCACTGTGATTTCGTCTGCAGCAGATGGTACCGGCTGTTGTAGGAGAGAGGAAAATGGATTACATGGATGCTGCTGTGATCTGGCATGGCATTTCCTATGTTCCTCTCTCTGGTCAGCAGTGGCCATGTTTCTGTTAGCTACAGCCAGCTCTCAAAGATCTCAGAAGTCTTTTCAAGTGCTAAAAAATCCTTGTGAGTTCAGTTTATCTGTTTTCCACAGTACTTACTTAAAGCCTGTATAAAAGGAACAATCTTTGCACTTGAAGAGTTTTTTCCCTCCATGCTTGTCACGGTAATGACGCCGAATGCTCTGTATGTAACCCGAGGAGAATTCACAAAATTCACAGTTAAGGATGGCTTCCGTTTTTTCCATTCCTGCAGCACTCCCTGAAAGTGGGATTGGACTGACATTGTTGTTGTTCCTGGCTAAAGCTGCAGACTGGTAGTGGTTCAACTGCTGTTGAACATCGGGAGGCTCTGAGTATGAAGAATCTGTAGAGAAACAGAGAGAAGCTGTTATTCCATGTGGATCAGCAAACCTAAAAAGGTTCATGAGTTCAAGACCTGCTCCAGCACATATTGGCTTTTAGAGGGGGTTGACCAGGGGAAAGACATCGGTTACGAAATCCACTGACAGCTTTCTGGAGGGCTTAAGAAGAAGAGGTATATACCAATTCTATGCCTAACGCAATTTTAAAATCTGATTTGGGGAAGAAAAAAGAAGTGACAGGTGTAAGTTAAAAGTAGTTTAAAAAGAAGTCTTAAGACATTTTTCATTTATGAAGGTAAACCATATTAGTCATACTGCTGAGTGCTTATGCATTTGGCGCATCAGCCAGACCAGGTTCTCTCTATTTTTTTATGCCAATTCACACCAGATGAAGATCTGGCATAGGATGCATGTGAGTTGCCTATGTAATAGGGGAAAAAATAGTAAACAAAAAAGAAATGGATGCTCTTCCCTAATCATTTATGGAATTATTTGAGAAACCGACACAGAAAGTTAACTGTAGCGAAAAGATGAAATTTTACTTTGTCACATTTGAAAAGGTCCTCACAAAAGGTAAATTCAAGTACTCTGAGTTGAGGATGTTTGAAATCAAGTCATCATGGAAAGAAAAAATTTGCTCATAAATTTCAGTAAAGCAAACAAACTTCTACACCACATTTCCTTAGAAGTTACTAAGCTTTGCTATACTGAGAAAAAGATAAATCTGTATAGACACCTCCATTCTACAAGACAGCAAAACTCTGTCACACCATTTTAATGGCATGTGGAAAAACACAGTCCAGAGGTATCTCAGTACTGACACTAAAAGCTGTAATACTTGGACCCTGCAAAAAAGGACGGGGTGTGTGTTGAACCTTTTCCGACACACTGCTTATATGTGGAGGTCAAGAATTCATCTGCTTTGTCCTGTATAACCCACAGCTGCCCATGAATGGCACAAATGAACGCAGTTGAATAAAGCACAGATGAATTTCAGTGTAACTTTCGTGAAAAGAAGACAAAAGACTCTTTTCTTAAGCTTTTTAGAAGAAGGAAAAAAAGAAGAGAGAAAAAGAAAAGAAAAGAAAAGAAAAGAAAAGAAAAGAAAAGAAAAGAA
>CM021797.1:53765835-53808699 GCA_011076525.1 Nettapus auritus | reverse complement strand
AAAAGAAAAGAAAAGAAAAGAAAAGAAAAGAAAAGAAAAGAAAAGAAGTTGGGATACAAACTGTACCAGCCAACTCCTGCTTTGATGGGTACTTCATTTTCCAAAGCTTAATTCCCTGAGGCTAGATATGCAGGAATTCTCTAAAAGACATACTTGTGGGAAGGTAATACCATCCATTCTAACCAATTAGTAAGGAAGAAACAAAAGGCAAACAGGTCTATACAGCACTCAGCATGGAGACTTCTCCACCTGTCTTCAAAAGAGTAAAATGCTCACCCTCTTTTTTCTCGTTACTACAAAAGGGGGTTATACATGCCTGAGTAACAAAAAACCAAACCAACACAACAAAAAAAACAAACACACCAACAAAACACAAGCTGGAGATAAATGTCTCCAGGCTCCCCTGGCTTTATCTCCAGGTGTACAGCAAAGACAAAAGAAGAGACATGAAAGATTCTGGTTAAATTAAATACTTTTTGTTTTTCCTATCCAAGTCTCATGAACAGAGGCTGGACTACAATACAGCGTTTATCAAGTCTTGTTTTCACCAATTCTACAGCAGGTTTCCTAACCACGGAGGACTCACAGTGAGCTCTACCAATTCAAATGTCAAGTCTTTCTTTCCCCTTTTGTTTGAAGCAGGCTCCCCACTAGATTAAGGTTTAGTTAGTAATTTACCATTTCCTTCCTCAGAAAGGAGGCATCAAAATTTTACAACACATCATGAAGATTCCCAGCCAAGGCCCCAGTGATGTCTGCCACTAAGAAATCTGCAGGTTTAAAAAAGATGTCTGGTGTCTGTTATTCCAGCTTTGGAACTTTCAATTGGGTATTTATGTACCTCTGTGGAATCTGGTACATGAAAACTGCAGGAGTAGATAGCTACTCGATTATTCCCACAGGAAGAAAAGTGTACAAGGTATCTTTTCCTTGTCATCAGGAACAGCCAAAACCAAATCCTACTTTTAAATATTCACGCTGGCCACCTTCTAATTTTTAGTGCATCATTCTGTTACAACTAAGACTGTTATGATACAGGGAAAAAAAAAATCTGAAGAGCTAATATGGAGAGTCTTAAACAATGGTAGCACGCATGTTCCTAGCTCTGCCTGCATATTCTTCCCCTTTTGCCTTGCCAAAAGCTTTCATTATTTTACTATTCTTCTGAAGTGCAAGATTTAGCACTTCCTGAAGAAAAATACCCATCATTAACACGTGTATGTGGCTTCTGGTGGTTTCTGAGAATGAGCTTGCCAGACAGCTATCCTAGCATGCAGGTGCAACCCAGCTCCACCAGGAACACTTTGGATAAAGTTCAAAGGCAACTAAAGGCATGTGAGGTTTTCCACGAACTTCAGTGAGCACCGAACTACACACTGTTCATGCCTACTCCGAAGCAAGTGAAGGTAGTGGAAGATTGAAAACTGCCTTGAGTTGCTTCCAAGCATGCCGTTTAGCACACAGCATAGATGGGAGTGCAAGCAAGTAAGAAACATGTCTTGGAGGCTGGAAGTTGGGATTTAAAAACAAAAACAAACAAAACAAAAACAACAACAACAAAAACAGCAACTGAGGAAAAGACTAGTGAGATAAATCAAAAATCAAAAAATCAAAAAGACTCAGACAATGAGCAACATATACATGTATATGTGTACAGTGATTTTTAAGGAACAGCACTGCCTCAAACTGGCAAAGCACTTCCATGTGTGCACCTACTCTACTCCCGCTTGAAGAGCAGGCTGATGTTCCAAACTGCTCTGCACGTGCCAAGCTGACTTAGAAGTTAACCAAGTACTATAAGTGCCTTTGCATTTGCTCAGGCCTTGAGCTGGTGTACACCAAAATGATGCACACCTTTTGCTGGTGTTGCTAAAACAACAAGATGCCTGGATGTTAAGAGTGAAGAAAGAAAGAAGAAGAAGAGAGAAGAGTTTTACCCTCAAAACTGCCCAACAACTGAGTAATGGCTACACACAATGTAAGTTCCACCTCAGACTTTTCCTGCCTGCATCCATGGCTAAAAGGGTTGGGAGCACTCTAGGAGATCATTAACGATCTTGGTCAGAAGCAGAAAAATGGTCCAGCCATCCATGCGTGAAAAAAGTGAAGTGGCCATATAAGACTAGATCAAAGTCAGAAGACAGAAGAAAGATATTAAAATAAGCAAAGGGAAGAGTTAACGAAATTATATGAAGTAATGTAAAACAAGAAGTAAAAAAAGAAAACATACAGAGGGAGAAAATGAAGAAAAATTAAACACTAGGAAGTACTGATTACATGTTAACAAAAAAAAATGATGTTTTCTTTTTCATAAAACAGACTCAAAGTACCACAAGAAAATAAATGACAGAATACTTAGCCCTGGTAACTTTAAAACACACACACAGAATCAATTTTAAAAAATTATTTTATCCAAAGTGAAATAAGGACCTAACTGTGCAACTCCAAAAGCAAGCTAATGGCATGGCATGTTCTGAAGTAAAAGAAGGACACCTATAGTCATACCAATAGGCAAAAATTAAAGGTAATTGATGCAGTCGAACACAGAAGAACAGTGGCAATGTTGCAAATCTTATGACTAGAATTTTGAACTAACACCTCTACCTACAGATTACCTGCACAGGAAGAATAACAAGGTTAGCAGGCAGTTTAATCCATGCCAGCACCTGTGGATCTAAAAGACCACAGCATTCACCCTTGGTATAAAACAACACTCTCATATCCAAATGAGAAAATGACTAGTTGAAAGGAAAGCAGAACAAAAGACTGTCCGCATGGTGTCCCATCAACACAGCCATATCTAAATTACTGCCATGTGTTGGTAACAATGCATCAGAAAGTCTCATAGCAGCTCCGCAAGGGGGAAAGAAAAACAGCATTTCCAAAAGTGCCTAAAACACTTCAGTGCCAGGTAAGTGATTTTGCCATTCTGAAATCTTCACCCAGAGTGCAGACACAAAATGGCATGAAGTGTCTGTCGTATCTACTGAAAGTCACTACCTTGTCCAAAAAAGCATTGGCAATCTCCACTACAATGCAATGCAATGGTGAAAATGCAACTTGATACACACCTGGGTACCTTGAGACTATACACAGGTGAAGAATATACAGCAAAAACTCACCACAAAAGCAAAATGAAAATTCAATTTTCATGGATCCTGTGCAGCATATTACATGCACATAGCAAGTGTTTCAAACACCTAAAGAAGGAAAACTGAGATATTTTCAGAAGAAAAAAAGTAAATAAAGATTCTGATCCAGTTACATAAATTTGCTTGGAAGTCAAATGATGTTTTAGCCATTTGTCGGTATTTCAAAACTATCAATAACCACGGACACAAAAACAAAAAGGACAAAAACATGACACCTAAAAGAAACAAGAAAAACAGATTAGAGCAACACCTGAAAATGCCTAAGTAATGAACACTCAGCATCAGGTGAGAGATGGAAGAAAAATTATCTATTAAAGGAAAGAAATCAAACCATTGCTTCATCCTTTCAGGGTGAGCAGAACTTGATACATCTAATGAGAGTATTTATATTTGTACAATCAGAGATATGGATGGAGGGAGAAATATTGTTCAAGAGAAGCAACTGTTTGAGTACACTGGAAAGTATCTTTACTGCGTGCCCATCTACAAATAATCAAATAGCTGAATGACCAGAAGAAGACATAGGCAGATAAAAATGAGGACATCATGCTTTCCTGGTAAATCCATATGGGAGCATCAACCAAAGTCAAAAAAAGAGCAGCAACTGTGAGACAAATGAAACTGCAGAAGGCAAAGTTTGGCTCCTGAGATAAGAACACTCAGATAGAACGTATAAATAACTAAAATAACTCTATGGGGAAAAATGTTACATAACACCAATACAAGCCTAAGACATTACAGATCTGTAAGAAAAAGTCCCAAAGAGACCAAAGGGAAAATATTTGGAATGCTATTTAATTTATTCTGAGTTCATTCATACAAAGAGATTTCTATGAAGAAGGCCAGAGGAATTCCAAGGAATTAAGAAAAGCACTAGACAAATGGAAACACATTTGTGAAACCAAATCAAGATGCAATAGTATATTAAGAAAAAAAAAAAGCAAAACCACAAAATGCATGTTTAAAAGTAAAGAGCATTGAACTACTAGTAATAATTATGTTTAAATTGAGTAAGTTATTGCTACTATGTTCAGAGTAGAGATGAGAAGACCCCAGAGAAACCTTACAGTGTCTTTCCAATACCTAAAGGGAGCCTACAGGAAAGCTCTTTACCAGGGAGTGTAATGATGGGATATGTGGTAACAGTTTTAAACAAAAAAAGAGTAGATTTAGATTAGTAAGAAATTCTTTACTCCTGAGGGTGGTGAGGCACTGGAGCAGGTTGCCCAGAGAAGCTGTGGATGCCCAGTCTCTTAAGTGTTCAAGGCCAGGCTGGATGGGGCTTTGGGCAACCTGAGCTTAGTAGGAAGTCATCTTTAAGGTCCCATCTAACCTAAACCAATCTATGGTACTATGAAGGCTAAGAGTGGAGCTTATGAGATTTAGGTACAAAATTCCCTTGTGAAATTCAGTGGAAATCAAAATTACTAGCTCAACAAATGGCAGGGAAGCATATAGTCATGAATGGCAACAGCTTGAAAAGTGGGAAGGTGGCAAAGCAGTGTCATACAACGACTGTCAAGACTACACACATTTGTTCACTTTATGCCATGCAGAACTGACCTGGAAGGAAGAATATGTGGGAGGGTGAAATGTTCTGGCAGTAAATTAACTGAGGGAAGAAGATTATAGAACAGAATAAAATTCAGAGGGATGCAACAAAACATACATGAAGACGCTTAAGAAACCACACTGTATACGTCTTATTCACTGTGAGTTTAAAAACAGAGTATGAACCTACTCCTTTACTTAATTCTGACTTTTACCAAAGAACGTTTACATTGCTAGGATGTTATGAATGAGATGGAAAGGAAATAAACTTTGTATCCTTATTCACGCACTCCAAACAGTAATTACATGGGAAAGAAAATAAACCCTTTTAATTAAATAACTATTTAAAGGACTTTAAATAAATGAATAAATAAATAAAACAAAGAGCCTTCTTAGAGGAATTTATTTCAGCACTATCCATAAAAGCCACTATTGGATAACTGTGGACTCGCTATTGCATATAAGACAAAGATATTACATATCCCTCCAAGGTTCAGAAGAAGGAAACCAGAAGGATACATGAGCTATGCAGTCTTGCTTATTCAGAAGAGGTGATGTCCAGGTGGAGATCAGTAACAAGTGGTGTCCCTCAGAGGCCAGTATTGGGAACAGCATTTTGTAACACCTTTGTCAGTGACATGGGCAGTGGAGTCAAGTGCATTCAGCTCTGGGGCCCCCAGCACAAGGACGTGGATGTATTAGAATGAGTCCAGAGGAGGCCACAAAGATGATGAGAGGGCTGGAGCACCTCTCCTATGAAGACAGGCTGAGGGAGCTGGGGTTGTTCAGCCTGGAGAAGAGAAGGCTCCGGGCAGACCTTACAGTGGCCTTCCAGTGCCTAAAGGGGGCCTATGTGAAAGCTGAGGATGGACTCTTTATCAGGGGGTGTAGTGACAGGACAAGGGGTAATGGCTTTGAACTAAAAGAGCTTAGGTTCAGATTAGACATTAGGAAGAAATTCTTAAACTCTGAGGGTGGTGAGGTACCTTCACAGGTTGCCTAGAAAAGCTATAGATGCCCCATCCCTTTAAGTGTTCAAGGCCAGGCTGGATGGGGTTTTGAGCAACCTGGTGTAGTGGCAAGTGTCCTTGCCCATGGCAGTGGGGTCGAAATTAGATGATCCTTAAGGTCCCTTCCAACCCCACCCATTCTATGATTCTTTATAACATTGAATTCTCTTTTATGTGCATACCTGTCTCAGATTGGAGCTGAGACAGGATATATTCTATGCAGCTTCTTGTGCTAATGTCAAAATTACATATAAGGGATATAAACTGAATCCACTAAGAAGAAAACAAATAATTTTATCTTATGAATTCCTTTACACCGACAGACCCACACTGCTGTCTAGTGAAGGATCTCAGAGTTTCTCAGTTGAGATCAAGGAGAGATTATAAGATAAAATACAAAGAAAAGCAGTAGGAATTATATAAGGCCTGGTGAGGATGAACACAATCAATGAAATATGTTAGGCCATGTTCTTTCCCTCAGAAGAGAGGGACCAGTTCAAGAGCTTCACGTCTTCCCGTTTTTGAGTTTCTAACACTACCAGGTCCTATTAATATTATCTTTAAAGACTTCCATCCATCCTTAGGCAAGGCACAACATGGTCACGAACACTGCTTGATTCCTTACCATGCTCTACCAACGCTGTGATCTGGAAGGATCTGTTCAAGGTGTCCATGAAACACTCCATCATATAGCCACTTAACTTCTAGTTATCTCTTATTTTCACCTATCCCTCTCCCACAGAAGAGTTTCTTACTTGGCTTCAACTCAGTTTAATTTTCCTTCAGTTCTTCAGGTGATTTGGTCACTTAGTAGTTTTTACACTGTACACAACCCTCTTTTTAAAATCCAGGCTGTTTTGGTAGCTACTCTACAGCTTGCAATTGTTGCAACATCAGTGCCAAGTCAGTATACCATTTTAACCTCACCAGTTGCTTTGTTGCCATTTTCCCTACATTAGAGAGATGATGCATGCAGTGTGCATTGGGTTTCCCTGCTGCATTCCTGTTCTTCCATGTCTGTTTACCCACTGCCTTCTTTTAAAGTAAGAACATTCCAGGCTGAGAATCTGCTGCTACCCACCTATACTGAGTGAATAGTTCAACCTATTGGTCATGTTTTGACCCTGTATTCTTATCATTTGTTATTAATAAAATAAAATTACGTATCTGAATATAATGTGTAAATATAATAAAATATAATAAAAAAAAGCCTTCTGTTTACATGTCAAACATTGGGATTCATGTGCTTATCAATTTCCATTCATAAACTAAAAAGTTGTCTAGCTGTTCCTTACTCTGTTGAACGAAATTCAATCTCCTAATGAAATCACAGTCACAGAATATAGGAACACAAATAGCTTTAGCAAGATGCTTATTTAAACAATCTCCCTGCAGGTAAACAGCTCTTTTCTAAAATGACCCTTTACTCAGGCAATAATCTATCAAGTTTTGTTGTTGTTTTCTTTTGTTTCATTTTTTTGGGGGCACTGGTAACCAAACAAGCCTTGTGATTTCCTTCTCATTTTTAAGGGCAACTCATCAGGTATTTTTTTTCAGGATCATTTCAGGTTTCCCTCTCTATTGCCCTGCCCCTTTTATCATAAAACCACAAAATATCATCAGTTGGAAGGGAATCATGAGGATCTCCAAGTCCAACTCCCGACTCCTCACAGTGCAACCTAAGTTAAACAGCATCTAAGGACATTGTTGAAACGATTTGGAAACACTGACAGGTTTGGGCCATGACCACTGCCCTGGGCAGCCTGTCCCAGTGCCTGGCCACCTCTGGGTGCAGAAACTTTCCCTAACCCCCAGCCTGACCCTCCCCTGTCCCAGCTCCATGCCATTCCCTCGGGTCCTGTCGCTGTCCCCAGAGAGCAGAGCTCAGCGCCTGCCCCTCCGCTCCCCTCGTGAGGCCTCCCCTCAGTCTCTTCTCTGGGCCAGCAAACCCAGGGACCTCAGCTGCTCCTCATACATCTTGCCCTCTAGACCTTTTGCCACCTTTGTAGCCTCCTTGGGACACTCTCCGATAGTTTTATGTCCTTCTTACACTGTGGCACCCAAAACTGTTCACAGTACATCAAGTTCATCTGCACCAGAGCAGAGTAAAGCAGGACAATCACTTCTTTTGACTAGATATCTATGATGTGTTCAATTCACCCCAAGATACAGTTGGTCCTTTAGGCCATCACAGCACATTGTTGACTCATACCGAGCTTGCCACCAACAACCTCCCCCCACATCCCTCTCAGCAGAGTTGCACTCCATCACTTGTCCTCCAGCCGACAGATAAGCCAGGATTGCCCCATCACAGGTGCAGAATATGGCACTTGCTTTTGTTAAATTCGATACGGTTGGTGATTGCCTAGCACTGCAATCTATCAGGATCTCTCTGCAAGGTGTTTCTACCCTCAAGAGAGGCAACAGCTCCTCCTAACTTAGTATCATCTGCAAACTTACTTATTGTGCACTCAACTTCTGTGTCCAGGTCACTGCTAAAAACCTTGAAGAAAACAGGCCCTTAAAATGGAGCTGTAGGCAACGGCCCTGGTGACTGGCTGTCATCCCATTTACCCCAGCTCTCTCAGTCAGACCCTTCAGCCAATTGTTCACCCGTTGTATTTGTTCATGTCTAGCTATATGCTGGACATTTTGTCCAGAAGGATACTGTGCAAGACAGTATCAAAAGCTTTACTAAAATTAAAAACACCACTTCCACTGCCTTCCCTTTGTCCACTAGGCAGACAACCTTGTCAGAAAAGGATATTAGGTTTGTGTGGCATACCTTTCCCTTCAACAACACATGTTGGGTTTAGTATAAACATTAATACAAATACACAGACAGAAACACACACGCTGCTGTCATCTAAATGCTTCACTTGTCTCTAAACTTGAGATGTAGAGGGAAAAGAAATTCAGCTCTATGAAGTGCTATATTTTTGCATTCTGCTTTAAAACTGGCCCTATTATTAGTGAAAATATATGGGTGCTGATGATCCATTCTATGTTTTAATGTTTTAGTCCTTTGACAAAGTACTACCAGGTTCATGCTTCAATTCTACATAAAGCAAACATCTTAATTAACACCATATAGTTAGAATAGGATAGTTTTGGTTGGAAGGGACCTATAAAGATCTGAGTCCAACAGTAATTCTAATAATATTCTAGAGAAAATCATATTATAATCATAGAGCTCAGCAACTTGTAATTTGTTCAGGAGACCTGCAGTATATGCCTTGGCATTATTATTCCTGCCAATGGAACGACCTCATCTCTATCCCTAGATCTGAGTCATCTCAGATCACTGCAGGCAGCATTTTCAAACATTGGAGCTGAAACACAGTAACATTTCTTAAAGAAAAAATAAACCCAGCTATTTAAATGTCAAACCTCCAGCCGCCAACTATGTTGATGATAAAACGTATGCCCATTTCAAAACAGCTAAAATGAGCAAAGGAGTTTTACCTCTCTGCCAAACATCAAATCCCTCTAGCAGGTTTTAGATCAATGGAAAGCAACTGGTGTCTCAGGAAACAGGGAGAATATCAGTTAGCTTACACATGAAGACTACTAACATGTAGGAATGATGGCCTGCAGAAACACTATCTTGCACAGCTCTGGTCAAGTCATATCACATACCCCTTCAGAGGAACAGCATCCTATTTACTTTGTAGACAGTCTTCACAAATTCCAGGGACAACAGTAGAAGTGTCAGTACTATTTTGTCTCCTACCCTAACAACCAGTACCGAGGATGAGCAAAAACCTCAAGAAATAAACAAAGGAATCTCCATATGCTTCTTTCTTTTTCCTTTAGGTGCAATGAAGTCTATTTCTGGCTAACAGGAAGGAATCCAGGAGATGTTTCTTTCTTTATTACTCAATCCATCCTAACAACTTATTCTATCTTCTCTCCACTCTGGGCAAGTCTTTCATTATCATATCAACCCTATCACAGCAGGCCGGCCAAATCCGTACAAAAACTGGCAGCAACATCCTTCTCCCAGCTGCCCAAGTTCCTTTCTCCATCCTGTTGAATCTCAATTTTGCCTCTGCACATTCAGTTCAAGCACAAAAAGCTCAGTACCAGAAAGAAGCACAATGAACAGCAAGTTGACACCCCCACAGAGCACAACCAGTGATGGAATAAACATCTTCCTCTGTTCCACTGGCCACAAAACTTTTCTAAAAATGCTGCAGGAAAAGACCAAAGCCAAAAAGCCATACACCAGTGGAAGAGAGCTGCAGAGAACAAGAGCATCATCAGTGCCCGAGGGCCTTGAAACAGTGGGAAGTTTGTTCAGTAAACTTGGAGGTGAACAAGCCCTGCACTTGTTCTGCCAGTCCTTGCCAATCTGATGCAGGAGAAAAGTTCCCATCTGATCCCACATCTGATAATTAGTTTAATGCTGACCACAAGAAAAAAGACACACCAACAAGTACCTGAGAGTTTTAACAAGTATTGGCAAGCAGTGTGGCCACTGACAGCACTTCTAGGAAGCCAAAGTCTTGGGAAAGCAGCAACTAGCTCTAGGTTAGGGAAACAAAGAACATGGCTGGGGAAGGAATGTGGCTGGGGAAGGGCTGCAAGGAAGAAGCATTAATTTAATAGTTGAGATTTAGAAGGTGGGCATGCAGTATTACTCCTACAGGGCACAAAGCTAGGGAAACAGGCAGAACAGGGAGACATCCCTGTGAACCCAGGTTATAACTACAAAAGCAGAGGCACCTTCTGTTTAGCAGTATGCAGACCACCATCTTGCATTCTTAACATGGATGCTACTCTTCCAATTCACCTTGCAATTAAAGAGTTTAAGCATTAAAGCATTGCCTAAATTTGCCTTGTAGTCACTGGTGGCTGTCTGGCTGCCCAGTCAAACAACAGTCAAAGAAAAGGGTATCATACTTCAAAAGAGTGGGGTCCAGACTCCCTCACCTCAACAATCAATCAAATAAAATAAACACACCAGCACAAATCCCAACCTAAAATACAACAGAAAGGCTATTCTGCTCCAAGATGAGGCTTCCAGGACTCTGACATTCCATGGTTTTCCCTAAAAGTGGTAGCCATAAAACACTAAGACACATTAGCAACAAGACAGAAACAGCAACAAAGGTGAAGAGTGATGCTCTTAGGGATTGTCCTGCCCTGGTTGGAAGGCTAGAAAAACATACTTTATGAAGTGTTTTTTTTTGCTATTTATACTTTATGAATAGAAATAAACCAGTCTGTTACAAACTAAGAAATTGATTTAAAAACAAGCAAACAAAAACAAAACAGAACAGAACAGGGGTAGCATGTCTAAGCATATGTAAAACATGCCTCTTCCCTAAAGTAGAAGAGGGAGCTGAGTGGTTCTAGGGCTTAGCAGATCACAGTAACAATCCTGTGTCACTGGCACTAGCTGAGAATTTTATTGAAAAGCCTCCTTGCTTGCACACAGGTCTCCTCTCATTCTGGCAGTATGTGAAATTGCTTTAGCAAACCTGCTAAAGATCCTCTGCACCCCTCAAGATTTGATCTGACAAGCAGCATAGGAGACACACACCCTGATTACGTATTACATATTTTGAAGAAGTGTACAGGAATAGGAAGGGATTTACAGTTCTTAAACAAGTACCAGACACTACTTAGTCAACCCATTTTGTACCCAGTTAGCTCCAGCAAAGCAAGTAGGTGTATTTAAATTCCAGTTTCTAGATGAGACAAAGTTCCACTGGCAAAGACTAAAGTTCAGAAAAAGCTGGAACGGGGCAAGGGGTTTTTCATTTAGCAGTTTTTAATGCATTCACTGCTCCATTTAATTAAATGTAATGAAGATGTTGACATAGCAAGCACTGGGAAATTTTTTAAAATCTTCTGACTCTGCATGTGTTTTGTGATGTGTGCTGTTATTAATGATATATACTGTTTGGTTTGCATAGTAGTGAAAAGTGTGACTATTGAGCTTCAAGGGCGGTCACGAAATGTGCTGCTTTCTACGTTTCAAGAGCTGCTTACCACTAAAAAGGAATGATCTTGTGCAATGGCAGCATGACTGGGAAGACATTGGAAGCCGCATCCAGATCTGTTTAGTTTATCACTTGCACTTAGTACTGTGTTATTCCTGCAATTCAATATCCTTAATCAGTAAAATTAAAAAAGCTATTATTTTGAATTACTGCACACAGTTGTGATACAAACAAATTTATGAGGCTCCAAGTCTGCTAGCCCTATGAATATAGAGCAGTACCCTGCTCTACACCACAGTTAGGCCAGGGGGTTTTGTTGTGTTGTTTTTTAAAGAGCTACTCAAAAAAGCAACAGTATTAGCCACGGCAATTTAGAGCACGTATTTTACAAATTCCCAAAAAGCTTTTGCTTAAGGGTGAAGTAATAACATGAAACCATTTATCCATCTTTTGAGTCATTTTGCTTTATGGCTTTAAGACAATTGGCTACACTACTGATTTCTTCAGTTTATACAAGGAAGGCAGTCCACCACCTCCACAGCTCTTGAATACAAGCAAACATGCATAACCTCAGTGCTTATACAAGCAGTGCCTCTCCACACCTTCTTTCTCCTTAGCTGATGATCACATTGCAGGTAATCCTTGTTCCTCTGTTTTCTTGTGTTCAGTCACACAATTTTTGTGTTTGACTTGCTTTCAACTCTTCCTTACTGAAAGTGACAGTGGTCTTTTAATATTATGACTTGAACACCCAGGCCCTGGGATTCCATTGCCCTGCACTCAAATCAACAGAGCTGACTCTGCACACTGTAGCACTGAAAGCCCTGATCTTTGACACATACTGCCACAACACGATAGTACCGTCAATAAGCCATACAATCCTTCTGGGCAGAGAGTGACATGAATTTAAGTTCTGATTCTCAAAAGTACTGTGAAGGAACACACAAATCTTGTTAGGGAATTCACCCAATACTCCTACTAACTGTTTGCAATCTTTCAATATAACCTTTTAATTTTTACTGTATAAGACAGCAAAACTGTTAAGCCACAGTGTAACTTCTAAGTCAGTGTAAAGGGCAACTAAGTAAGAAAAAAGAACAAGTACACAACAGCAAATAGTCAGAACACCATTAAATCTATTTTTGCAAGATGAAAAATACTTGTAAATTATCAGGAGAGCAAAAGAACAATTTACCACAACAGCAATCTTACCATTTCAAGAAGAGTTGAACACCACAAACCATTAGATGCCATTATGTTATGCAAAATAGAGAAAAGTTGCACAGGTGATCAACACTTGTTGATCTTTTGTGTCTCTTTTTATTTAAAAACAAAACAAAACAAAAAAAACTGTTTTACATCTAGCTAGATTAGGATACAATAAAAACAGGTTCCTTGGACGCAAACACCTTCTTACACTACTGCCCTGAGAGAAGCATACAAGCATTAAAGTGGCTGTTATGCTTTCTAAGGACAATGTAGTTGCTGGGGATGGCCTGCCTCAGCCTTTCAGTATCTACCCTGCTTTAACTTCACTTCTGTAAAAAGTATATCAAGCACCCAAAACATATCCAGGATATACAGTTGAACACTTCAGATATGCTTGCTGCTACCCACATAGAACCGAGTCACTCAAATTCAAATGTATTTGCAACTTTTAATGAATGGATCAATCTAGCAGAACAAAATAAATGTTCTAAGAAAGGCCCCTCAGGGAACAATTTCTACAGGGAAAAAAAAAAAAAAAAAAGCATCAGCAGAAGTTCCACTGAGCTCTTGTCCCAGAACAGTTCTATTCAGATGTGAACTCTGCTATTACAATTCTGGTACTCTTTTTCCTTTTCTCCATTTTTATAATGCTCAGCAATGGACAAGAGGAATTCTGCTACACCCTCAAATCTCCACAAGCCATCCAGCTCCGTATCTTCTTCCAACTATGATATTCATCCAAAACCAAAAACAAACCTTTTCTGCAGCCATTTCAATTATACTGTTTGCTACATGCCTACCAGCCTACAAAACAAGTCCATAACAATGTGAGGCAGCATTTTGACAGTCACTCACCCCATCCCTACTTCAATTTTGTATCCCAAGTGAATTAACTTGATCAGAAACCATGTGTAGATTATTTATACACAGCAACACAACCAAAATCCAACTACACCTTATACAAGTACCTCTTCTTATTGGCTCCAACTGGACATAACAGAGCCTCTCACACAGACATGCATTTTCTATTACTGGGACCAGTCTTTTATGTAGCTATATGTAAAACCTGCAACTTGCAGGCCTAGGTAACATACAGCTTGTTTTATTCCCTTTTAAAAAACAAAAATAAATGATGTCATAATAGCCTCTGCCATTACCTTGATCTGCAACCAACTTCCTAATAAAAAAAAATAATTAATGCAGGTTATTCCTTCCTCAAACAATGCAGAAAATGTTAACACTATTATTATAACACCTGTACTCTTATGACTAGCTCCCCAGTGGGCGGATTCTATTATTGTCAAAGTGACTTAACCACTAACCCTGTTTAAAGATGATCATGCTAATTGGGACAAATTCTGCCTTGGTCTCTGGATGCAGTACAAATCTAGGTAACAGAGTCAATCTCATAAGGTGTTTTTGTTAACAGATTCATCTCCTTTTATTTACTTCAGGAATAATTTATAGTAAAGATTATAAAATTATATTCTATACTTGAATTTTTGACTTCTGCACCTGAAATTTTAGAGTTCACTAATCACGACTTTGAGCTATGGGATAAGCAAAAAATGTGTAAGTGTACCGTTTTTCCCAAATCCCAATACTGTCATTCTGTATGTCTTAACACCACTACTACTATTAGAAGATTGCTAATATACAGCAACGACTAAGACAGCCACTAAAAATTATTCTCTATTTCTCGAAAGTCAGCGGCTGATTTTTTTATATTTTTTTTTTTAGCAATTAAAAAGCAGAATACAATCACAAGATGTACTCTGCTTGTTGGATTAGCTTAAGCTAGCATTAGCAAAAATAAAAGCTCAGTTAGTAAGTCTTCATCATACTGTTCCAGACAACCCTTTTACAAAAGGCAGTCTGAGAGCAGCTGGTCAAAATCGTTTGATAAGATTCTGATTCTGACCCCAGAAGTGACTTGCTTAACCACAAAAATATTATTCACTTCTCTTTTTTTCTTCAACTAAGTATTTCTATACCATTTTTTTTCCTTTAAATTCTTTTCTGCAGTTTTCTGAACTTACTTCTTGTCTTTCACATTATCATTTCACACTTTTTTTCAGGCAAGAAATGAAAGAAAGGAAGATGGGAGACCAGAAATGCTACAAAATGATTACTGATAGTATTCAAAACACCCCCCTCTTTTTGCGAGTAACCAAAAAAAATAAGAAAAAAAACAGTTTTTACCAAGAAACAAAATAAACACAAACAAACAAATCCACCAAGAACCTGGCAAACTTACAGATTTTTCCCTCCTTTTCTATTACCTCTTGTGCCAGTTCCTTGAACATCTGCAGGTTTCAATCTTTATTTTCACCTACATTCTCTACCCATGTAAACACAACTCATCTAGCAATCAAGATTTTTTTTGCCCAAAGACCAATTATCTTGATTGAAAGGAAGTGACACCCAAAACTTGCCTCTTAAGCCACCCATTAAAAAGTCTTAACACTTTCTATGGTACCCCACAACATTTTTTCTAGAAGTCTGTTTTCTCTGTTCACAGCGCCCTTCCTCTCCCGCTTTCTAAATACCTTCTGTGTACTTCCCTAGCACTAGGTGATCAACAGCTTTGAAGAAAAGTGTAGGAAAGAAAACAGTTTCTCATTCTTGCAGATGCAGCCTAGTATCTGGAGGTACTGTTTGTGTCCTCTGTAGCAAGACCAAGAATAATAACTTTTACTGTCGTTACAGGTCTGCATTCTAAGCTTAATCATATGGTTTCACTGAAATTCTCCAACAGGACAAAGGGCTGTTTTTCAGGTGCATGGATGGAATTAGAAGATTCCTTTCCCACTGGTTATCAATAGGGGTACTACATTTGAAAATTTTCTGCAACTTAAATCTTTCCTAAGAAGTAAAGCCAGCACTGACATATTCCAAAGTCATCTGGTGACAGGGCAAGTTAATGAGGTATGCACTGGTGAAGGTCATGACCTAAAACACCACGTTTATTCTTGGTTTTGATGCAACCTCAGATTTTTATTAATAATCAAATGAAGTTGCATTTTGGACAAGCTGCCTGCTGGTTTTCTTTTTCTTTCTTTTTTTGTAATCAATATATTAAGTGGCACCTTAGAAAATTAAATTCTTGCTCTGAGGCACCTCTTACCATTAGAGTCCTCCACTTCTTCAGCAGGAGTGTGGTTCTTGGAGGTGTGGTGGGCGTGTGAGGCTGCAAGGTTGACAATGCGGGGTCTTGGTAGTGTCAGTGCTTTCCCATGCACTTTCAAGGAGTGCTCTTTCAGCTGGCTGATTGTCATGGTGGAAAATGAGCAGGAGGAACATTTGTAGGCATGTTCACCTGGGTGAGCGAAATACAGGCAAGTCATCAGCTCACAAAAGAAACAAAATGGGGTCCCCATACTTCTCCTACTGAACTTGGAAGTAAAGTTCCCATGGACTCCTTCAGCACTAGATTGATCCCAAAGAGAACAAGCTACGTGCGCCTCCTTGTTGGAGCAGCCTGAAGTCTGTGGGTACAGACACCTGCTTTGGAACAAAGTATTGCTTTTGGACAACTGCAGATCCTTGTAAAGTGACTGATGGCAAAAAAACAGAGACCAGACTATTAGCATGCCTGTGTTGCATGGTATGAGAAGAAAACAGACTCTGAGATGAAAATGGAGTCACTTAACTATAGCTTTCCAAACTTCTTTGGGAGCACAGCAGCTATAGAGAGTGAAATCAGCTTTTTCTGCATGCAGCACGTTCAGCATCATTATTAAAGAAGAAAGAAGGATACTACAAAATCATATCAAAGGTCCCTCCGAAAACTAAAGACAAACAAACGAACAAAGCAAAACAAAAAAAAATTACATTTGGGGAACGTCACATTTTTTCCTTATGAAAAAATTTCCATTAGGCAGGAATAATCTCCACAGAACTGGTAAACAAGTCAAAGTTTTTTTTACAACAAGAAGTGAACATGGCAATACCAAGAACAGCGCATATCTGTAGGGCTATGTGGAAGTGTGTTATGAGAAAGCACTAAAAGAAGTGAAAGAAAAGAAGTAATGAACAGTAGTGAACTTAATTTTGAACACATTCCGAGCTACAGAGACAGCAAACAAGGGGAAACAAATCTTGAGATAAGATTTGTTTTGCATTAAGCATGGAGGCAATTGGAACACAAAGTGAAACTCTCCCAACACAAACAATGTGATAGTAACAGGTGCCAAGTTATTGTTTTGGAAGTACCACTTCCATGTACACTGGCCACATATGAGCTGTATATAAAGAGCCAAAACTCATATTGGAGTAAAATATTCATGAATGGTACAGCAGACCAAGGGCTCTCGTAATGAACAAGGCAGAAAATGTTTTCCATCTCTCAAATTTAGGAAACAAGATTCTCAAATAGCATCCTTTCCAACACCACAAATACATGAACCAAAACAGCATGTGTAAACATGCATATTGAAGCAAGTCAGAATAAGCACACCTGAAAAAGGCAGTAACCATCTTACAAAAAAATAACTCCCAACCCTCTCTTTCTGAAAAACTATGCTAATCGTGGGGACAAAACATAAATTTAAAAAGACTCTTTTCGTACATCTGAAAGAGAATAGATCATAGACTCTGAAGTGGTAAAACAAGAAATTGTTGCATTTCTTCAAATGGTATTTCTCACCTGCATATTATATAAGAGTTATGTATTACCTTTATAGTAACAGATATAAAGCACTTCTTGGATAGCATGTACAACAAGCTGCTTAATGGAACAAAATAATGTAACGCCACAAGAAACTCCCAAAGTATAAGATACCAGCGTGATACAGGTATAAACCTTCACAGTTTAAGAAATTGCTGGACAACAGTAGGCACCAACCATTAACTTAAAAGCATCACAAGACATTCAAGGAAAGACGACGATTACGTATTAAGAAGACTGGACACAACTAACAAATATACACACTATCCATCAATAACAGTTCTGATAGACTTCAATATAAACAGATGTAGTAGCTTCTAGAGGCAAGACTACAGTTTGACTCAATGTAAGACTTTGCATGTTTTCAACTGCCAGTTTTGCATTTCATAAAAATACTATTATTATACATACAAATAAATACATCTAAAACTTTCGGGGAGCGAGAGGGGAGAGTAATTTCAGTACTTGATACATACTTGGAGCATTATGTTTCAGATTATGTAGAATGCAAGCAGGGCCACTACCCTGCCACTTCAGGGTCTGGGATTTTAGTGAATTTTAAAAGATCTCCAGGAGACTAGACAAATGAATAAGGGGGCACAGAAATTTCAACTTCTAAACAAACTGATAACGAGAAGATTGACAACAGAGCAAAAATGGTAACAAAAGAGGTTCAGAGAACCACTGTGTCACTGAAAAACTGAGGAGTCTAAGGAGAAGTCTTCATAGAATGTTTATTCACTATTATATATTTCTGAAGGAATGATTCAAAACACAACAAAGCAAATCTCTAACTGAAAAACATCTGAGCAATTTTCTGTGATGTGAAAATTTGGTAGAAATGGACTGAGGCAGAAACAGATCATAAGCCTTTGAAAAACCTATTACACAAGTCATTGTGCAAAACACTATCTAGGCAACCATGAAATTGTGTTCTTGTATGATACAAAACATGGCCCTTTGAGGAGTGTCCACTAATCAAGTTCAATAGCATGAATTCATAATAAATAAATCAATAACCTACATGAAGAGGAGTGTGAAGTAAATATCAGTTGCATGCTAACTTCAGATCTAAAAATCTGGAAGGTAACACAAAGAAGCCGAGCTTTACAATAGCGTAGAGAAAACATTTTATGGTTGGTGAAGATGAAAAAACATGTCATCTCTGTACAGGATGTGGGATTCTGTAAACTGAAACTGCTGCATACAGTGGGATTGCCTTGGAAGTAGAGAATGCCATAGTCATATACAACATGAGATTGGCAACAGACAAGCTAATCCACAACACCCATCCAAGTACAGAAAAGGGTCCTGGCACAAGCTCTGTGAAATCTGAAACCAGCATGGGAAATGGAGTACAAGAAAGACCAACAATCCCTCCTACATTTTGTAGGTGAAAAGTGTCTTGGATCAAGGGTGAAAATTACCTTTATTAAAAGTTATCAGACAGTTGTGAATTCATCCTGCCTTTTCTCCCCATTTTCACATCTTCCTTCTCCGTCCCAACTTGAATACAACACGATGCAAACAAATAATAAAGAAAGGAACATACTTCTAGACCTTTGTCATCTGTTCCAGTAGTTTCTACATGTGACTTGGAAACAACTGATCTACTCTGCAGTTTTTTAGATCAGCCAATATTATGTGTATCAGAGTGGATGTCTGGATAGTTGTTTGGGGTTCGTTTTCTTGTCTGTTATCCAGGAAGTTGCAAAAATTGCAAACAGAACCAGAGGTTCTTGACTCCAGTTTTCCAATAACCTTTCAATGCATGACACATGACACTGCCAAGAATCTAGGGCCACGGAGTGAAGATAAGACACCTACGAGGATATTTTGAGCCTCAAACTTTTAACAATCACAGCTGCAATACTCTGTGGTGACCTATCTTATATGATATATCACCTTCCCAGTTCTTGTTCAACAGAAGCATGTTTGTATGCTCACTTTTGTGGATTCTGTACTGCAATACAGAGAAATACAAGATAAATTTCCATGTGCAACAATGGAATGATGATGTTCTTAGTCTGCTGAACACAGACTTGAATCCCAAAATTTCCAGCATTTCGTTTTACCATGAAAACCAGCATAAGAATCCACCAAAACCAAGATTCAATCCACAACTATTTTCCCACTTAAAACACAAACATAAATACAAACATAATAGAGCAAAGCTGAGACAGTGGTATAAGCTGACTGATTAGACTCTCCTGGAAACAAGCAAGAAAAAAACATTTACAAAAATGAAAACAGAAGAAAAGGAAAAATTTCTAGAAGTACTCAACACTGTTTAAACTTTTTTCTTTCTGAAAACATTACCCAAATTTCTATTGATTCCACTAGGTGCATAGGTTGGCCAGTCCTGACTTGCCGTTGAAATCTTACCCAAATCTGGTGACAAAACGTGTGACTCAAACCAGGATCTCTCATCAGCAACAAGAATACATGGGCCATTTCTGCTGCTGCACTGCAAAACTGAGAGAGAAAACTTACCAGCATGAGCCTTGAGTATATGGGTTTTCAGGCGGCTATTATAAGAGGACTTGAATGGGCACAACTTGCAACGGAACGGCTTATGATGTCCATGATGGGTCTGCATGTGACGATCCAGACTTGAAAAGAGAAAGGCAAAAAAGGGAAACACAAAAGAGTAAATAATTTCAACTATTCCTTCAGATGCAAGGCAAAACATTTACAGCAATAATTAAATAACAGCCAAACCAGGCTCAATTACAATTTCTCATACAATCTCTTTAAATTCAACAGGTCTACCTACAGATAAAGTAGAATCTAATTTGAGGAAAAGGAGCAGAGCTGACACCAATTCTGTTATGCAGAAAGCAAGCCTCTTAAATAACGTCTAGAGCAAAATTAGTATAAATTAAATTATACCTGATTTAGACTTAAAGGACCAGTTGAAAGAAACAAGTAACAGACGAAAACAGTAATATTTTTCTGGGAAACATTTTTGTGGAAATATGCCCCCTTTTGTCCTCTTGGCAAAAAGAAAAAAAAAAAAAAAAAAAAAAAAAAAAAAAAAGAAAAAAAAAAGATATTTTTGACCAGCTTTAATGAGGAAGCCTTTTGGTTACAGCAGCAAAAGCAGATTAGAGATCCTGCTCTGGGGAGGGTGCCAGCAGGCTGCAGTTGATGAGTTCCAGGATTAAAAGGCAACAGAGTTTCAGGCAGAACAGAGTGGGATATGCTGCACAAAGCTCAACAAGAGAAGAAGGGGTGGCTAAGACCAGCCTCTACTTTCTTCAGGGAAACTGGAAGCTACTGACAGCTTGATAACCAGGGTGTGATCAGAACCTGTTCTTTCTCCACAGCTTCTTTTAACAGCTCAGTGAAATTTAGGAAAAAAAAGAAAAAAAAAAAAAAAAGGACATTTTCATGGTTTTTAACAAAAGATCAAATTCATTCTAAAGTCCTGCAGAGCTCTGCAGTTTCTATGCTGTGGATCACAGTCAAGAGTTCACAGTCTCCAGGTGGTAGGCAAGCAGCTTCAGCTTGTGTTGTAAACATTTCCAGAACAACCTCTTCCTTGGAAACATTAATGCTTTGTGATCTAGTTTTAGTTTGAGTCTCCTTACACATGGCGATGGAACAAGGTAGTTAGAGAGGGCTGTAGGAGTAGTAATTTGACAGAACTGTCCCCCATCTGTCACCTTAATTCTAGACATATTTTAGGCTTATTTCCTTGTTTTACCTAAATCACCATGTTCTTCTTTACTGAACATCAACATGGAATCAAGCGCAGGCTGTTCCAGCCCTCTCACACTGCACAGATTGTCATGGGACCTTTAGTCTCACACTGACAGAGCTTAAACCAGAACATCCCTGTTTACAAGACCTAACACTAAAGTCTGTGTCTTCAAAAATCTGATGGTAGCAAAACAAAATTTAGAAATAAACTTATGTCCCTCTCAGGGCCACTTCAAACAAGTACAATTTAAAACAAATCCAGGATGAAGTTTGCAGCATGGCAAACTGTACAGCTTTTCCGGGGGAATAGGAAAAGATGTCTCAATATGCAGACTGGACTCAATTCTTAGGGACATCTGCTGCCTTGTTGGCACCCCAATTAATGATGTGAAGACAAAGCTTCCTACTCTGATGCAGCCCTCAGGTTATTATTCATTATTGATTTTTCAGGATAGTAGCACTGAAGTTTCAAAGTCTGAGGGCAATCAGGAGAGGGACAACTGGTTAATGGACCAGGAGCAGAAGTAGTGTTCTCCCCTCTCCCTCCAGTTACAGGGAATTATGAGGGGAGAAACAGGAAGAATCAGCTGGTCAATACCTGATTCTGAGCCTCATGTCACTGACAGGACTTTGGATCACGGGTTGTTTTACATGACACCAGGCCTGCTGGCAACAGATGGGGTACACCCATCTCGAAGGGGAAAAAGGATTTTTGCACAGGAATTACCAGAGCTCATTGAGGGAGCTTTAAAGCAGATTTGAAGAGGGAAATGGATAAAATCAGGCTCACTAGAGAAAAACTGGAGGGCAACATACCAGTAACTGTGGGATGGTGTGCTAGCAAGGTCCTTTGGTCTGCCATCCCAGCAAAGGTAGGAGATGGAGAGCCATGTGACAGAAAAGGCACAAGGGATATTGTTGATGGGTGAAATCACTGAAGTGCTTGAGAATGATCACATAGTAATTAAAATTTCTTCCCCCCAAAAGGTGACAGGATCAGTAGCCCAACTGAAGTGTATCTACACCAACAAACAACGTGGGCAACAAACAGGAAGAACTGGAAGCCATTGTGCAGCAGGAAAACGGACATAGTTGCCATCACAGAAATATGGTGGGATGACTGGAGTGCTGCAAAGGATGGCTATAAACTCTTCTGATGGGATAGGCTAGAAAGGAGAGTCAGTGGTGCAGCCCTGTATGTTAGGGAGTGGTTTGACTGTCTTGAGCTTCATGATGGTGACAACAGGGTTGAGTGCTTATGGGTAAAAATCAGGCCAATAATGCAGATGTCATGGTGGGATTCTGTCAAAGACCACCAAACCCGGCTGAAGAGGCAGACAAAATATTCTGTAAGTGGAAGTCTCACAGTTGCTAGGCCTTGTTCTCATGGGAGCTTCAACCTACCAGATGTCTGCTGGAAATACAACAGCAGAGAGGAAACAATCTAGGAAGTTCCTGGAGTGCGTGGAAGATAACTTCCTTACTCAGCTGAGCGAACAAGGGGCATGTCCTACTGGACATTTTTCTTGTGCACAGAGAAGGACTTGAGGGTGATGTGAAGGCTGAAGGCTGTCTTGGGCATAGTGATCACAAAATAATAGTGTTTTCAATTCTTGGAAAAGAAGGAGGTTAGCAGAACTGTCACCCTGGACTTCCAGAGTACAGACTTTAGCCTGCTTAGAAGAGTGGTTGGTGGAGTCCCTTGGGAGGCAGTCCTGAAGGGCAAAGGAGTTCAGGAAGGTTGGACACTTAAAAAAGTAAACCTTAAAGGCGAAGGGGTTCCCAGCCCCTTGAGCTGAAAGATAAAGGATATGGAGCAGAATGAAGCCCCCATAATTCAAGACGAAATGGTTAGCGACCTGCTACATGTCTTAGACACATGCAAGTCTATGGGGCCAAATGGGATCACCCAAGGGTAATGAGGGAGATGGAAAAAGTGTTCACCCACTGTGTTTATCAGCAGTCTTGGCTAGCCAGGGAGGTCCCATTTGGATGGAGGAACCAAGTGTGATGCAAGTCTCCAGGAAGGGCTCAAAGGAGAATCCAGTGAACGTACCAGCTTGTCAGTCTGACCTCAGTGCCAGCAAAGATTGTGGAGCAGATCATCCTGACTGCCATCATATGACACATACAGGATAACCAGGTGATCAGGCCCAGTCAGCAGGGGTTTATGAAAGTGTGACTAACCTGATCTTGTTCTAACACAAGGTAACCTGCTTAGTAGATGGGAGAAATGCTGTGGATGTTTTCTACATAGAACTCAGTAAAGCTTTTGACTCTGTTTCCCACAGCATTCTCCTGGAGAAACTGGCTGCTCTTGGCTTGGGTAGGGATAGGCATATGCTCTGCTGAGCAAAAAAAACTGGCTGGGCCCAAAGAGCTGTGAATGGTGTTAAATCCAGTTGGCTCTGGCCACAAGTGGTGTCCGCCAAGGCTCAGCACTGGGGCCAGTTCTCTTTAATATGTTTATCAATGATCTAGACACAGGGATCAAGTACACCCTTTGTAAGTTCGCAGATGACACCGAGTTAGGAGGGAGTTGTTAAACAGCTTGAGGGTAGGAAGGCTCTACAGAGGGATCTGGATAGGCTGGATCAATGGGTCAAGGCCAACTGTATAAGGTTCAACAAGGCCAAGTGCCAGGTCATGTATCTGGGGCACAACAACCCCATCCGACACTAAAGGCTGAGAGTAAAGGCTGAGAGAAGAGTGGCTGGAAAGCTGGCCAGTGGAAAAGGATTTGGAGCTATCAGTTGATAGCCAGCTGAACACAAGCCAGCTCTGGTGGCCCAGAAGGCCAACAGCATCCTGGCTTGTGTCAGGAGTAGCGTGGCCAGAAGGACTAGGTAAGTGATTGTTCCTCTGTACTTGGCTTTGGTGAGGCCGCAGCTTGAATACTGCACTCAGTTTTGGGTCCCTCACTACGAGAAGGACATTGAGGAACTGGAGTATATCCAAAGAAGGGCAACAAAGCTGATGAAGGGTCCAGAGAACAAGAATTATGAGGAATGCCTGAGGGAACTGGGGTTATTTAGCCTAAAGAAAAGGAGGCTCAGGGGAGACCTTATCACTCTCTAGAACTGCCTCAAAGGAGGCTGTAGCAAGGTATGGGTTGGTCTCTTCTCCCAAGCAACAAGCAGTAGGACAAGAGGAAATGGCTTCAGAGTTGTCAGGGAAGATTCGGGTTGGATATTAGGAAAAATTTCTTCACTGAAAGAGTTGTGAAGCATTCAAACAGGCTGCCCAGGGAAGTGGTTGAGTCACCATCCCTCGAGGCATTTAAAAGTCATGCAGATGTGGTGCTTAGGGACATGGTTTAATTGTAGACTTGACAGTGTTAGGTTAAAGGTTGGACTTGATTTTAGAGGTCTTTTCCAACCTAAGTGATTCCATGAAATCTCTCAAATAGTAAGATACTGAAGGCTTGCAGTGAATACTTGTAACAAATATTAAACCTGTTTTTAACAGCTGATAGGCAATGAGCTTGCTGAACAATTAAAGCAGACTGTCAAAGATGTAATACGTATTCAAGCTCTTCTAAAATACATACCTTAAGATGTTCGACATCGTAATACTTAAAACAGTATTTGTGACCACATACGTTGCCAGCACAATTCTTCCAAAGGAAGGTTTTTAAGTTTTGTTAAGATTCAGGAGTCAGTTAAACACTGGATTGGTTTCTTTCATATATTTTATCTCTCAAGACAAAAAATTGCATCAGGATCGAAAAAATAATAATAATAATAAAGCAGACCACCTCAACAATAATAACAGCACCTATTATCAAACTAGGTGGTAACTGTAGAGTTCTTCCCTGCTATTCACCACTTTCTGACTTATCAATCCTTCTACTTGTAGGACAACACATTATTCATTTCCTAGGTAGAAAACAGTAACCAAAGACTAAACACAAGTCTGCTTTTGGAAGCAAACCAATTTACTAGGCAAACAGCAGGCTTTGTGAGCCAAGAGTGGTCGGGGCATCCCCAGTGTCAGCCTCAACAAAGATGGGTGAGATATGCACAGTAGTATCCATCCTTCCCCCACCTCATGGATCTTTTCAACATGGCAGACCAAACTGTGGCATCAATTTGTCGTGACACCAGTAGAAAACCTGGTTTCCAATGTAATGAGTATAAAAACATTTTGTATTGTGCTTCTCTCCCACATACATTTAATGGCAAAACAGCAACATGTACACCAAATTTGAGAGTGCTACTGATGGTGTTACAAAATGTCTATATTGAAAGAACATGTGAATAATCTCTACTTTTGTTAAAATAGTAAAGAAGCAGCTCTCTCCCCAGACTAGCAAAAATGTGTGTCACATGTGTGATACATGTCACAAAGAAAAACTGTGTCAGTCCAACATGCCAGTGAAAAATACCCCTAAGCCTGACTATTTTTGATGACTACAAGTTTTTCACATGCTGCATGAGACAAGGAAACAACTGATGGAATCATAAGTATACCATGCTGCTGTGAAATTGAAATATTTTAGAGAGAAATTGCACACCATATTTAAAGAAAAAAAATCTGTTTTTAAGGAATCTTATGAAAGCTATTTAACAATAGATATGAAAACTCAATGATCAAGGAGTTGTAGTAGTTACAAACAAGTAGTTGTGTGCAGCAGAAGTTCATTGTGTATTAATGATTAAAAAGAAAAATACTTTTCTCTCTCCTCTTCTTGACCTGTTAGGTCTCATTCATTTGACACGGCTTCATAAGTGGTAAGTTTCAATATTTACCTACTGAAAAAAAGTCGTATTATTTGGATTGCATGTTTTTCCCCTACATGCAAGAAAAAGGGGCTTAAATAATTTCAAGAAGATACAAAGATGTGACGATTTAGAAGCAGTTACAAATAATGATGACTAAAGGTTTTGCAGCATAGAAGATACCTAAATGCTGAGAGAATAGTTGCTCAAAATCAAGTTGAGTGTGCTCTTCTTCACTGTCAACCTACAGAACAGTAGTGCTAATCTGTGCTTCTTTTGAAAACAAAAATAAAAGCCACAACTTACTTGTGCCTGAAAGCAGAGACAAAGGAGCAATACTGGCAGCTGTACTTGTCTTCCCGGGTAAACATGGCCAGAGCCAAGTGACTCCTCTCGTGAGATCGCAGACCCTGCATAGACATCAAAACCCGGTCACACTGGCTGCAGTGGTAGCCCCCAGGCCTGGTTTCATCTTCCAAGGATGCTCCAGATTCAGCTTCTGTAAATTCCACAATGCCAGGGTCTTTGGCTCCCTCACAACCCTCCAAAGTTGTGTTTGAAGAATCTTCAGCTTCCTGCTAAAAAACACATACCCCCCCAAAGCCATCAATTCTCTCTCCCTTCTGCCCTTCAGGCTTTCCCACGTGTTCATTTTAACTCCTAGGTCTCCCACTACGTTGTTTTTCTAAATATATCCCTACACAAGCTCCATATGAATGGCTTTCTGAAAAAAGAGCCTATTCTTGGGAGGGGAAGAGGTAATTGTATATATTGTATACATACACGTTTTAAAAAAAAAACTCTCTCTGCGTAATAAAATAATGAATGCAAAGAGACAAGAAACTGAATCAACTCAATAGTATCTATATGAATCTTCTAGACTTGATCTGTGAAACCTTGGTATGGTATAGAGCAAGTTCACTTTAGTTTATTTTGCTCTAGCTTATAGTTTAGCTACTCTACAGACTGATAGAGTAGTCCGTTTTACCACATAGACTTTGCCCATCAGTGTCAAATTCGTAAGAAAGAAGTAGGTGCTCTAAGATCCCAGAATCCTTAAAAACAAAAAGCAAACAGAAAAAGTCTTTTCTTGTTCCCTTTCTTAACTGATCTGCCCTTTCCCTCTTCTAACCAAAGCATGTATATTTGCAGCAACTTTAAAAACCTGTAAAAACCTGCATCATGTTCTTTCAGCCTTGGATTTCAACTTTTGTTCCCTGCTGCATAACATCTATTTATTCAAAAGATGGCATTGACCCCACATTAACTTCATGTGAGAAGCTGGGAGGAGAGGAAATGGTCTGATAGGAGGGAAACATCACAGTCTATCAGCAGTCAGGTAAGGTAAAAAAAAAAAGGCCTATGGTAGGGCAATGATATCTCTCTGAGGTTGCAAGAGTCTCCTCAAAACACACAGCTGGTGTCACAAAAGAGGCATCCTAAGTCAGGCACTGAAACCTGCAGCAGGAGCAAAAGGAAAAGGAATACACACTTAGCTCCTGCAGCCTTATTGCATCTGGACTGCCCCTGACAATACTGTGGAAATCAGGCTGTGGAGCATGGCCTATCCTTGGAGATGTCCTAGAAGACGTTCTCTTTCACAGGGGGAAAGGAACAACATTTACAACTAATCATCTGAATGGTACCATTGTCTCAGCTGGCCATTTCAATGTTTTGTCTGGAGCCTATAAGGAAATCACAGAACCATAGAACAGCTTGGGTTGGAAGGGCCCTTAAAGCTCATATAGTTCCAACCCCCCCTGCCATCCTGCCATGCAGGGACACTTCCTACTAGGTCAGATTGCCCAGGGCCTCATCCAAACTGGTCTTGAACTCTTTGAGGGACAGGGCAACCACAGTTTCTCTAAGCAACCGGGTCCACTGCCTCACCAGTCACAGAGCGAAGAATTTCCTCCTAACATCTAATCTAAATCTACTCTTTTTTAATTTAAAGCCATTCTCCCTTGTCCTGTCATTGTATGCCTGAGCAAAGAGTTGCTCTCCATCTTTTTTATAAGCCCCCTTTTAAGTATTGAAAAGCTGCAATGAGGTCTCCTCGGAGCCTTCTCTTCTTCAGGCTGAACATCCCCAGCTCTCTCAGCCTGTCTTCATAGGTGAGGTGCTCCAGCCCTGTGTTCATCTTCGTGGCCCTTCTCTGGACCCAAAATTTCACGTGCAAAGGTATACCACAAGCAAGTTCACCATTCACCCATTTGAATGTGCACACTTACTCTTCTTAAAAGAAAAAAAAAAAAGGAAAGCAGGTCTTTATGTTTTAACTAAGCAGAAAAGTAGCCCAGAATAGCTGAGAGAAAGCCTCCTGCTCATAAACCAAGTCTTTCGGTCATCAACGACATCAGTTCCTTTGTGGCTGAGAAGAAATGAGAATTAAATAGTCTTCGTGCCCCTAGATCAAGAGTGGAAAAAAGTTAAAACATCTTAAAATAAACCAAATGCACTGCAGAAATTTAATGTTTAAATGACTGAAACATTACACCGAACTGGAACACCCAGCTCAAAATCCATTCAACTTCACAAGAGCCCTCCATAGGTTTTCAATGAGTGCTTGATTTTAAACAATGTTAAAAGGTGTAATTACAGTTTTAAAATTCTCACCTTTACTGTAGCTGACACGGAAGAGACATTTCCATACTGGACATGCTTGCGGAGGTGATTACAGATGGCTCGAAGCGTTGGATGGACTTCCACACAAAATTTGCATTTGTAGCCAACCACTTTCCGCTCTTTAAGTTTTGAAACATCTTCCAGGTGCCCAAAAGCCTATGAGTACACAAGCATAAATCAATTCATATGGTAAAGTGTGCTTTGATATCTCCTTTTTAGGAATGCAGACCGGATTTTGAAGCTGACAGGAATAATGTTTGATATGCACATGTCCTGTTTTGCAGGACTGTACGGCCAATTTTTGTTGATGTCTATTACTGCCTCTAGAACAACTGGGCAAGACATCTCTGCAGGAGAGACCTTCAGGTCTTGCATAACAGTGGTTCTCCAGAAGACTATTCAATCTGGCCTGAAACTGCTCTTTCATGACCCCACCACTTCCGCAACAGCTGTGAAGGGTCTTTCTGCAGCAACTATATTCCAAATCAAAGCAGAATGAAGGGGCTGAGAGAGCAGGAAAAAAGAGCACAATTTGGTCTTCCAAATTCTTTATGGTGCACTAGTCCAAAGCTTCAGTCATCAGATAGATTTGTATCATGTTAATATTGAGTGCTTTATCAGAGAACACATCAAAGAGACAAGCTTGAGAAGTACACTGATGTGTTACTCAGAGGTACTCTTTTTAAAAAGGAGATTGGACATTTTGTGAAGAGTCTGCAACAAAGTACATGGCAGCCTTGCAACAAAAGAACAAGGAACTATCAGATACAGATGGCCTTCCAGAAGGGTGGGAGGAAGGGAAGGAGATACAGAAAACACTGAAGGAAGCAGTAGGAAAGCATAGGGCTTCCTACGGAACCTAGGGAGGGGTGGAGGATGAAAGAAAGGATGAGGAAATTAAAGCAGAATGTGTAATTGACTTATGGAGCTCACTGACACACTGAGTCATTCATTAGCCTGTGGTCATTTGGCTGTCAAAGAGAACATGCAAGTGGGCATTAGTAATAGGCAGCCTCTTGGGGTGCAGAAGGGTAGTATTTCTGTTTCTTTCCCCTGGCAGGGCAGGGAGAATAGGGAAAGAGACCAGACACACAGATCCTTACCCTCTCTTGTTTGAAATCTGCAAAAGCACCATCTGCATATTTCTGCTTGCTCAGAAGCTGCTTCCTCCTCTCCTGACGTTTGGCACGCTTCTGGAATTCCTCATTGTGACCATTCAAGTGTGCAGTCAGCTCTGCCGTGCTATGCAGTTTCATATCACAGTGCTTGCACTGGTAGACAGCATTCTGAGAGCGGGTGCCACTTCCCAGTATGGTAAAGTCTCTCTTCAAATCCTTGCTGTGGTGGTCAGTGTAATGCATGCACAGCAGCTCCGCTGTGCTGAAGGATAGCTTGAAACATTTTATGCATCTGAAGGGAAGCCACTCAATTTCCTGAGCCTCAGTCTCCACCTCAGGCTTCTCAAAGTCATTCCTCTCCTCAGTCGGAGTTGGCTTTTCGTGCTCATCGGCATATACAGCAGTGAAGTAACCCCCCAGCTTGCTTGCATGCTGCTTCTTCGGGAAAACACCAGGGTGACGCTTCATGTAGTGGGACACAATACCCTTTTTGCTGAAAGACTGGAAGGAACAAAGCGAGCATTTCTTCTTCTCTACAGCCCTCCTCAGCTCCTCACTTAACTGAGGAGTGTCATCTTTGGGAGGAGATGGAATGATCACTTTATTGGGTTTGTCGCTTACTGTCCTGGAGGCTGCTAAGCAGTGAGTGTAGTAAGCATCAATGTCATGTCTTTTCTGGTAGTGTGCCGCAAGCCCTTTGCGGATAGGGTTGGTGTAGGAACACAAAGCACATTTGAAGAGGTTGTTCTTGCCCTCCGGCTGTGCCCGTACATTGTTATGTTTGATGCGGTAGTGCCGGGCTATCCCCTTCCGGGTAGAGCAGAAATATTTACAGAGCTGACACCGGAAAACTGTGTGAGACACTAAATGAGAACTGGAGAAATGTGGTGCTGCAACAGAGATTTCTCCAACATCCTCAGCAGCAATTTCTGGAGAGGCCTTGATTTCAGTCACCATGTCTGGCTCCAGTGAAGCAGACACCTTTGGTGGTGACTGAGCAAAAACATCAAATTCGGGTTGATTGTGGTATTTCTCATAGTGAATTTTGAGCTTCTCCAGTGTACCATGGGTATAAGGGCATAGCTTGCACCTGTAAGCACCATAGCCTTGCTTGAAAATCCTGCTCGTCTCTTCCACATCATTCTGAGCAATATCATTTGATTGCTCCACATCATGCACAAAGTCTTCGGCAGTGACCTTTATTGATGGGTGCCGTTTCTGGTAGTGTGTGAGAACGCCATGAATGCGTGTGTTAATGTATGGGCAATGTCTACACTTATATACAGCCCCTGGGTTAATGTCTATATCCTGAGCAAAATCTGCAGCTTTCACTTTCATGCCAGGATGCTTTTTGCCATAATGAGTCAGAAGGCCATGCAAGTTGTTGTACTCAGACTGGCAAACTGTACACTGATATGGAGTAGAGGAGATGGCAGGGTTTGCAGAAGCCAGCTGCACCGTTTTCTCCTGGGAAAGGCTGGGATCCTCTGCACACTCTGCATCCTGCTCCAACTGTGATGTTGTTATCTGGTCTTCAGAATCCATCCTGATCCCAGTTTCATCAGGCTGTGTGCCAGACTTCTCAGCAGCATCTTTCTCCTTAATGATATCTAACAGCACAGATTCATCCCCATTCATGGCCCAAGGGTGAAAAGCTTGGTAGTGATTAGTAATATCCCAAATGGAAGATGCTTCAAAAATGCAGTCTCTGCACTTGTAGGACTTTGCCTCTGTTGGCATCACTAGGGCAGGAGGGGAAGGATCGGGACCTGCCCAGAGCTTAGTTGCCATGTAAGTATAATCAACGTAATGCTCAGGATGTCTCCTTTGGTAATGCACAAGCAAACCACTTGGCTCTGTGTGTGAATAAATACACCATTCACAGTGATAACCAGCCTCTATCAAGCCATCCAAAAATGCCCATCTGAGAATGGATGTGACTGTAGCTTTCAGTGTTGGGTGATCTTTCTTAATATGCTTCCTCAATGCATAGAAGTAAGGTGAAGTATAGCTACACTGCCTGCACTTGAGGGCTCTCAGCTTTGACTTGTCCCGCTCGGTGCTAGAGGTGTGAGCGGGCACATTGCCAGTTGATTTCTTCTGGCTGCGATCACAAAGGCTTCTAATGGTGGCTGTATGCTGTCTAATCACATCTGCATTAGCTTTGAAGTCGCGATGCTTCTTTTGATAATGAATGAGCACACCTTTCACGGTCCTGTTTCCATAATCACAGTGTTGGCAGAAAAACATTTCATTCTCGGGAGGATTCACAGAGGTCTCGGAACCGCCTCGGCTCAACTGCTGCATTGACACCGGTGGCCTCTGAATACCAGGTGGCAGCTCACCAGCCCTCATCATTGCTGCAGTGGGAGGTGCCTGTCTGATATATTTGGCAGTGACCTTTATCTCTGGGTGCCTCTTCTGGTAGTGGACAAGCACTCCAACAACTGAGCGGTTGCTGTATGAACAGTGTTTGCAGTAGTAGAGTTCAGTAGCAAGGTCTGGGGGTGGTGGTGGGGGAGGTGGAGGCTGAGAAGCCAAGTTGGACAGTTTTGGGGAGACAGGTGTCCCCATCTCAAAAGACATCTGAGCCAGGGCAGAGCCCCTGTCAACAGAGACGACACGCATGGTTTTCTGGATTCTGAAATATGATGCTTTTTCTTCGGGGTGCTTTTTCTGGTAATGAACCAAAACTGAATGCATGTTAGGGCTTGCAAATGAACACACGTCACAGTCATAAACAACCACAGTATTGACGGAAGGTTCCTTCTGATTTTCACATTCAGGACTAAAACTCTTGGCGGCACTTTTGTTAAAGCCAGCTGGCACACCAGCCCCGCGAGCCACGGGGGTGGAGGTTGCCATAGTTTTTGGAGCAGAATTCAAGATCTCTCTCAGTGTCTGAGACTCTGTGTTCAGCCCTTCTTGCTGCTCAACAACATAGCTTGAAAATATCATTGCATTGTTAATTTTCACTGTGGGATGCATTCTTTGGTAATGTGGCATCAGACTTCTAACATTCGGGCTTGTGTAAGAGCAGAAGCGACAGCGGTAGATCAGATCAGAATGATCAAAGTTCAGTACATTCATAGCTTCAGGGTGATGCTCTCCATAATGCTGCTGCAGGTCTTCAAAGTTTGTATAGTCAATATAGCACTCAAGACACCGGTATACTGCACTGTGATCATTGGGATCCAGGATATACCTAAAGCTGAATTTAATATAAGGGTGCATTCGCTGGTAGTGGGTGCTAACGCTCCGGGCAGATTTGTTGCTGAAATCACAGTGTTTACAATAGTAAAGCCTGCCAGAGTCATTAAACTCTGCGTTCTCATTGTTCTGATCAGTACCATACATGTTTGACTGGCCCCCCAGAACAGAGGCATTAGGGCTCTGATGTTCTTTCATGCTGACAGAAGAATAATAATCTTCCTCATCTTCTGATAAAGTGAGCTCAATCTCTGCTCCATTGGCAGAATTGTAATCATGCTGCAAGCTTCTGAAGTTTGCCTCCTTCTGGGAATCATTAGCCTCTCTTCCCCACATTTGCTGTGGTGCGTAAGAACTGGAAACTTCTATCATTGGTTCTGTTTGCTCTTCTTCTCTGTCTAACTCAACTTCTATCTCCACCTCATTGTCTTCCTCCTCTTCCTCATCATCCTCTACATTAATCACAGCATCTTCTTGCTGTTTGTTTTGGTTGATTTTGCTCTGCAGATTGCTCGCTATTTCGTCAATCCTAGTTCTCTTTTTCACTGGTGAGAGATCTAAAGGGAAATCATTTGACACCTTCCGAGGGGCCTTGGCAACAAAGTTATTTTTAGATGACAGCCCAAGGATCGAGGTCTGGCTCTTCTTCACTGTGCTGGCAGAGGTGTGAGCATCTGCCTCACTCTCTTGTGGTGTGTTGGATGGTGGTCCATCATATTTCGGCAGGTTGTCACAGAATGAGTGCTTGTGCTGCTGATGAACTCTGAGGCCTTTCAAAGTTGTGGTGGAATAGTTGCACATTGTGCACTTGTATGGATGCTGTGAATGGGGCTGGGGTGACTGCTGCTGTTGTTGTTGTTGCTGCTGCTGCTGCTGCTGCTGCACTGGCTCCATCATCCCAGCTGACTTCCTGCCATTTATATTTCCACTCTCATAAGACACAGCACTGTCGTTCAAAGAAGAGGCGATGCTTTCAGTCTGAGAATTCACAGTGTCCCAATCTGATGTTGTACCTGTATGACATTGCTTGTGGGCGCCAAGCTTTAATGAACTCTTGCAAGTGAAAGGGCATTCGTCACACTTGTACACGGCCGTCTTTCCAGACAGGTGGATGTTCTCAATGTGACGAGAAATGCTTCGGCGGTGCATAGTCAGGAAAGGACAAAAAGGACACTGGAACCTGTTCATATACCTTCTAAAGGGGATCCCCTTTGTTTCCAGGAGTTTATTGCCATCAGATCCCATCAGCTGCTCTGCAGACATTCCTGTGGTCTGGTGATCCATGGAGTTCAAGCCATTCTCGCTGTCCATTTCATTTAGCTCTTCATCTGAGCTGGAGTCATTTAGCATACTGTTTGTTTCCAGGTCAGCAGAAGAATTTGTCATATCAGCAATTCCATAGCGGGATCTGTCAGACAAATTAACCATGCCCGAGTTGTGAGGTGACTTAGGCTTCATTTGAGGATAAGACACAGAAGAAAACTTGGAAGATGTAGAAGAGTTGGGCCTGATAAGAGAATTGCCCATAGAGCTTCTGAAGTTTGAGACATTAGCGTTTGACATCTCACGTCCTGTCGTATTCATGGACATATAGTTAGAGTTTGGGGAGGCATTCTGGGCACTCTTGTTCTGTGCATCAGGTGCACTGGTTCCTTCTTGTTGCTGCCTCAGGCTTGACAGTATTTTTACCATACTGCGGTGCTTCTTCATCATGTGGTCACACCAGCGCTCCCTTCGAGGTGTCTGGTAGCTGCACCATTCACAGCAAAAGTTGCCCCTTGACTTTGTCAGGGGCTTGACCATGGACTCCAAAATGCTCCGCTCCACCACCTCTGCAGGCAGCTCCTTGCAGGGTTCCTGCACTGGCACAGAAGCAGATGTTGATTCAGATATAGCAGTGGCAGCTGTAGGGGGAGTTGAACTCTCTTTCAGGTTGTTTTTGTGATACATTTTCTGGTGCTTAATAATCCTTGCACGCCTGGGTGACTTGTAGGTGCAGAACTGGCAACTGAATACTTTGCCAAACCCTTCGTGCATCATGATGTTGTAATTTAAGGAACTAGTGGTTGGTGGCCCCACTGAGCTCCCCCCAGCCTGCGTTCCATGAACCTTGCGTGTGTGCTCTATGAGGAGGTTTTTGGAACGGAAGTAGCGCACACAGAACTTGCACTGAAAAAATTTGTTGGTTGGTTTAGGATTTGGAGCCATATGCTGACCATAGAAAGACTGGCTCTGGCTATAGTAACTTCCAGTCCCCATCTGACTTGTTGCATTTTGCCCTAAAATGAGAATTAAGGTGCATATATAAATAAATAAAATCAAATACGGAGGCTTTTTCTCCACCCACCCTATACACATAAGAACACAACTGCATCTTGAACAACTATCAATCACACCAGGGTTCTCTCACTTACTTATGACTTAAGTACACTCTCTGTAGAGAGTACACTCTCTACACTTATCTATATATCAGTTGACTTTCAGAAAAATGGCCATTGTCCATAACATAGACATATATGTGATATGGTGTAACCTTTGGGATGGACCATTTCCAAAATTATCTTCTTTGGGAAAAAAGAAAGCTAGTACACTAATAAGGTTGAAAATTTTGAGGTGGTTTGTGGTGGCGAAGAACCATGAAAATCTGACAAACAAAAAGCATTATGAAGAAATACACTAAAAGCAGCTAAGAAACAAAACCACCCTCAACATTTCTATTTACAGGAAGAGCTGTGGTCAGAACCAATATGGCTGAAGCTAGATATCTGCTTTGTTGTCACAGCAATAAGGATAATTGAGTTCTTACAATCACATTAAAAGTATTAACTAATATGTATTAAAATAAGCCACATGTGAAAGAGGTGGTTAGAGCTGATATTTACCTGCTATTTCATCTGCGATCGTAAATTCATCCTTTACAGAAGAAAATTCAACCTCAGTCTGGTTGCTAGCATTCATGGAACCAGACCTCGGCTGGCTAGGGCTTTCCTCTGAGACATCGGTTGGCTGCAGGAAAGCAGTGTGAACATCCTGAATATGAGCTTTAAGGTCTTCATATGATGGAGCTCGAAAATCACAGCCATCACACTGCAGCACCTCCATGGTTCAAGAACGATCTTTCACATGAGAAAATTCTGCAAGAGAGGGAGAAGAAGAAAGAGGTTTTAGAGCAATGGTATTTTAACAAATTCTGAAACAGGTAATATCATGTTTATAAAGACAGCCATTTCCAGAGATTCCATTTACTGCAGTGTGAAACTCAACCTGTAGTTACTATTTGAAGATGCCTCAGTTTGGATTCACATGAAGTCCTACCTAGGTAGCTCACAAGTTGCTGACTCAACACTACAGTCAACGTTCTGACAAATGACTACTGACTCAGTAGACTTTGTCCTCTTGGCTTTTCCATTACACAGGACAGGGCTGTTATTCAGAAGTTTGTCTTGTTCAAAGACCACAAACTGCATGCTAGAGAAACACCACATTGCTCCCAAATAGTCATGTGCTCAATTTTACAATCAGAAGACAGTGGCTTCTGCCTCTGTGAATCTAACACTTCTTGGAAGTTGAAAAGTATTGCCTGCTTTATCCACCACAGATTAAAAGCCTCTACAGGAAAAAAAATATGCCTTTCTTCTCAATTTCCTCTCGGTTCTGAGGTTGGTGGAAAACCTAGACAACACTGCAAGTTGAGATGCGGCTACATCAACTCAAGGTAGTATGGTTTGTTCTACCTTACTTCCACCATGCCTTGCAAGGGCATCTCCATTATTTGTTAAAATGTTCACTGCTTAATTTGAGTCTGTTCTGGGGACACAATCTTTGCGAGATAGCAGTCTTTTGGGAAGGCAAGACCTGGAGGATGAGAGAGACAGCAAAGGAAATACGAATTTTGCAAAAGTACAATGGAAGTATGAGTAACAAAGACTTTCCTCAGAAACATCATGGCTTCTTTGATTTATCCGAATGCTCTACGTATCTTGAAGTATCAAGTAACACAAGATATGGCAATGTGAATTATGGAAGTGTGGTTTGTGACCAACTAACCCTGCTTCAGAGAGTTGTATATTTATGCATTGCCATGAAGAACAGGAGACACAGAACATAAGCAAGACAAAAGCCTTAGACTCTCCTACTCTGTGCAGTATTTAGACAGAAGAGCAACTTTTCTACATCAATAAAAGAATTACTTCTTTAAGTTCTGCTGGTACAGGGATAATCTGGGCAGTCCAGAGGTCCAGTATACAAGGGCTGCCTCAAAAGCTGAAAATTCCACGGGTTTTGCACATAAAGTACAAAGCTACTTCTACAGTGAGGAGAATGCTCCAAAACATTTGTGCAATGAAATTAGAGAGGATACTGCATCAGGATTTTATATGAAAGAATGCTTCTTCTGATAGCCTGCTAAAATAAACTTCTAGCAAGTCAAATTCTGGACAGTCTGAGCACACAGGCTCTCCTCATATTTACCTACATTATTTTGCAGGCTGCACTGTGTCCTTTCTCTTCCAACCCCCCTCTCTCCCTCCCACCACCAATAAAGAAAATGAACGCTGTACCAGCTCCTTTTCGGCTAACAAAGTTACAATAATCGAGATACTCAAGCTTTTATGTGCAAGCACCAGACCAAATTGTGTGGAAGAGGTTGCTATCTGCTCTGGATCAAATTACAGCAGTGAGTGAAGCCCCACCCCACGTCTCCTTTAGCACAGTCCATTAGACCTGAAAACAAATTTTTCCATGGAGCAGACGACTCCTGCATTTAGAGCACTTCACAGAAAAGCAGATCATCCAGTTTTCACTACCCATCCCCCAAGCTTAGTCCTTTCATCTCAGCCAAACAAGCCACAGCTCTGCTGAATGTGTTTATCACACTTTCAAGAGATATGAGCCCCTGCGTCACTGAAGCTTTAAGACTCACTAAGCTGCCCTAGTCCTCTGAGCTTTGGGAGCAGCCATTTTAGCTCAGACAACTCCTGCACTGAGAGGCTCAGAGCTTCTCGCCCGTGCACAACATGGCCTCACTTATCTCAGCTTCATCTCCAGCACACCAGGGTTTTTCTTTTTCTTTTCTTTTTTTTTCCCTTTTTCTTTCCTCCTCCTTCTTGGGTCACGCTTGAAAAATCAGCATCCCCAGAACACACCTCCCCTTCTCCTGCGTGACTTGCACCCCAAACCATGTCACTGGTGTCCCCCTGCACTGCCCAAGCAGCACCTTCTCTCCCTGAGCAGATCGCCGGCAAGCATCTCCTAGGGTTGGTTCCCCTGTCCCATGGATGACAAATGTGATGATTCAATCCAGAAACACAGCATTACAGCATCAAGACACTGGTCCAAGCTGTCCTACAGACAGAGGCAACACAGAGCCGAGCCTCCCAGGAGGAGGCGGGGTTGGGGGGGAGGCAGGCGGGGGGCCTCCAGCCTGCCCTGTCCCTGGGGAGCCCTCCTGCTCAGCGCAGAAGACACACCACCCCACTCCCCTGCCAGATTCCAAAGTCTAATGACCTTTGTTAATCACCAGCCAGCCTGTCTGCATCAGCAAACCCTGCCAGCAGACACACCCTTCAACACAAAGGCTGTAGCTATGCCTTTTAAGAGAGGTTCTCTGAAAGCTCCATTGTGTAGAAGAGAGGAAAAACAACACACACACACCACACACACACACATGCACGCATAAATCCACCCCCCACCCCCTTCCCAGCCCCCGAAATCTTCAGACCCTTTAGAAACACCACCACGAAACGCTTTCGGCTGTCTCTTTCAGAAACTTCAGGACAGCTTACAAAATAGAAAAAGCAGGGAGGGCAAACATGAAGTTCTGAAAAAAAAAAAAATGTAATTTTGGCAGCTTCAAGAGGTTAAAAACACCACCATCCCCACCTCCAGCAGTCACATTTCTTTCATGAGCTGATAACCACAGAAGGTATCCTCAAGGATGCTTGCTGTTGTCTAGACGGTCTTAGATCAACAGCAGCACCTTTCTGCTACAAATTGGAAGGATGAGTTGGAAGATCATGAACAACTGCTGATTACAAAACCTGATGGGGTCTTTCTCATGGGTTCTAGCTTTAATGTCTGCAGGATGTCTATCGCAAACGTAGCACCAAGTCATAGAAGAGGTTAATCTTACTGCAGCTGAGAGGAACACACATCAGGTACAGCTGCATGAACTTCAATTTTATGTTTTCACCAAGCATCAGGCTGAAAGCAGGATGAAGCATTTTATAAGGAATCCTGTCCTACTATTTCCACATTTTTCCTTAAAATTCAGGCATTTCACAAAGGCAAGAAAGACACAGTGATAGTTTGAGCTCATATATCAAAAGAAACTTAAAACACAATGTCTTTCTCTCTTCTGTATTGCTGCAGAAGAGAGAGATCCACCTAGCCACCAGTGAAGAGCATTTTCACTGCAACACCTTCCATACATACAAACAATACTACTTTATACATTTAACTTTCTTTTAAAAAATACATATATATAGCCCAAAATTCCTTAAATTTTTGAACAGCACAATAAAAAACATAAGGGGGAACAGAGGTGGATTGTGAAGGGAATTACCAAATCCATTAACTCAAAAGCAGAACAGGAAGCCTGGAAAGAAAACAAACAAACAAATCAACCAACAAAACAAACAAAAATAAGCAAACAACCACCATGAAATGAATCCATAAATCCCACAAGCCCTCTAACATATTCACAACCAAACTCTTGAGACCACATTGCCCACAGATAATGTGACTTCTAAAATACCCTTACTAATGTGATGCTAACCTCACCAGATTATTAAAATGCCATTGTCTGACTAATTTTCATTTACAACTTCTTCTTAAAATATATGGCTTTAATGCTGAATACGGAGAAGAGGTATTATTTCCCTTATGAGTGAAACGCTTCCAAAACATAGAGCTCAAGAGATTCTCGAAGTTTCCATAGTTTCAAAGACCCCAGCTAACTTTTCAAATTGTCTTTGACATACTTCTCTACGCTCCTGAACATGTGAGGAGAACATCAGAGAGACAGTTGCATTAGATTTCTAGGTTTTTAAAAATCCAAAACAAAAGATAATTGTGCTTGTTGAACAACAGTCATTACAGAATTTGGCAGCAGCCAAAGTACTACAAATCATTATGTTTAAGTTTGGTTTTAAAGCTTCAAAATACAAAATTAATTGTGAAGCCCAAGGCACTGACCTCAAAATTGAGCTTCTGTGGTTGACTACCCATCCGTTATATTTTGAGATGGAGTCAGCGCTGCTTCTAGAAGTTAAGAATATGCACATGCACAACCACAGCTGAAAAGGTCACTCAGACCACACACACTATCTGAACTTCCACCTCAATATTTTTAACATTGCACTTAAAATAAAGAAATCTCCAGTTTTCCAAGCCTTTCCACACTCTGATGATCAGACGCATCTTCATCCCCACCTCACACATGCAGGTTGCTCTCAGTGGTTTTCACTTTACTCATTGTCAAAGGTGAAGCTGAAACAGCAATCCTGGTGTTCCACACATGGCTCCAGAGGCAACAACACTGTCCAAGCCTGTTTCCATTTTACCAAGCTCCCCTGGAGGCACAGACTGTGTCAGGGCCCTGAGGGCACCCACAAGCTTCGCTGTCCCTGCCTGGCCCCTTGGGCCTCCCTCTAACTGCCCATGCCCTAGGCCCCATTTCAGTCCCGCTCAGGCCTTCACCACCTTGTCCATGGCCCAGGATCCTCCCATGGCCTTCATGCCTGCCCACTGAGAGCAAGGCACATCCCCAGCTGTCCCCAGCTCTGCCCAGAGACCAGCCCTGTCCCCAGGGAGGTGCCTGGTTCCAGGGTGCTGGGACAGGCCTGGCTGCCAGGCCCTGCGCTGAGGTTCTGGGTGGTGTCGCCAAGGCGCCTACTCATATCAAAGCATATCAACGTAAACAAAACATCCTCAGAGAGGCTGGAGTCATGCATCAAGGTGATATTTTTCCTTTAAAACATGCAGGAAGCTTCAGCATTGGTCTACTCTTCCCTCACCATTTTTTTTTTTTTTTCCCTACTGGAGATTAGTCCACCAGAAATGAACCGTCAGACACTAAAGCAGTATGATTAGCATGTAACTAATCAGAGACACAGTTTTGAAGAGTCCCATGGATAACACCACAGGCCAGGCAATTTTCCCTGCTGCAGAAGCTGGGGTTTCAGGAGGAACCAGTGCCTACAGGCTTGGTGGGTTCTCAGAGGCACTGCCTGGGCTCCTGTCAGTGCTTGCTTCAGCTCACATACTACTAAGATGGTCTGATGGCCTTGGGTTTAGGGCTTTTTCCTTCTTTAACAGCAACAAACAAAAACAACAAAAACACAACCTCTTTTTATAAGACAGGATTGCAATGGGGAAAACAGGCAAAACAAGTAAAATCACAGGAACAGTGCAAAATCTGAGGAACTGGAAACCTGAAGACTGTTCTAAGTGGAGGAAGACAGCCTCATTTTTCATTTATGAAAAAACATAATTAGCGAGGAACTCCATGAGTAAATTCAATTCTCAGCTAAAGTCAGACAAACCTACTCAACTTGTGGGGTTTTTTTCAGTGACTATATTCCACTCAAACTATGGCAATTCTTGGTCCTCCAAGGGTTGACTTTGGAGCCACTCATCGAAGCTCATATAAAAATAAAATGAAATGAAACACTGGTGCTTTTTCATTTTTAAAAATTTTTATTTTTTTTCCCTTGGGGGGAAGAGAGGAGATAGGAGATCTGATAGAACTGGACATTGGTAGGACTCTGTGTGTTGGGTTGCAACTGTCCACTCACATGGTTAATTCATGGTTCCTATTTTCATGTAAAGTACTTATGGTAAAATATTATCATCAGATATAGGTTTTACTGTCAACATTTTCATTCTGATATCCAGATTGGGGCAATTTATAACATTTTGAAACTCAACAGTTATACCTTTGAGAGTAATATGTTATCTGAGATATGTGATCTTTATTCCTGTAGTCCATTTCTTCCAGTAAATATTTTACCATTTTGTTCTGGTTTATTGACCAACAAGTAAATTTATAGCATATTATAATATAAGATGTTGTCAGAGTTTTTGGAAAGAAACTTCTATTAGAGATGTATTACAACTCAACAATAAAAATGATACACTAAACTGAGAAGAGACAGACCCGGCCACCCACCTTTTTTTTTTTTTTTTTTTTCCCCTAAAATGTCCACCTGGAAGACTGCTTGAACTTCAAGTGAGTTCCACGTTGGATTCCTTCTTTGCACAATATACATCAGACCTGTCAAAAGTCTCCCTGTCACAGAAAACGAGATGACCAACTTGTTCATCCCCATGAAGTCACGATTTGCTTCCGCTGCATCTCACTATGTCAATGCAAGCATTCATTTAACATACAAGATACCATACTATGGGTCACAGTAAAATTACAGCATAGTTTGCAAAATCTTCAACACTAGGAAATATGAACAACATTACTCTTAAAACTTGTGAAAAGAGCAGATACACAGTGCTGGTAGTTGCCCAGGAGCACAGATGGCTTTTTTAGTTCTAAAGAACAATGATTCACAGAACTTCTGGTTGTTTTTCCTGGAGAACTCAATAGGTAAACACATAAATGACCTGAAACATGTCCATCAGTATCAGTTCAGCCAGTTCCCCAAGACTACGACTTTTCAAAAAAAAAAAAAAAAACAACAACAACAACAACAAAAAAGATTGGAACATGAAAAGATTGGAACATACAGTTTTAGCAATGTATCAGTGAAAAAGACTGCAGTCCCCAGCCTCAAGCAGACACAGCAACTGATAATTATCTCACTGAAAAAAAAAAAAAAAAAAAAAAAAAAAAAAAAAAAAAAAAAAAAAAAAAAAAAAAAAAAAAAAAAAAAAAAAAAAAAAAAAAAAAAAAAAAAAAAAAAAAAAAAAAAAAAAAAAAAAAAAAAAAAAA
>CM021797.1:53741513-53755773 GCA_011076525.1 Nettapus auritus | reverse complement strand
CTTGTATAATTTACCTCTAGCCCCCCCCGCCCCCAAATAATGTGGTGGGAGGTTTTTCTGTAAAAAAAAAAAAAAAAAAAAAAAAAAAAGTGGTTTCCTTTTCAGCTGAGCATACAGGGACTATATCTGTAGGCTTGATTAGAAGAAGAAAGGAAATGTTCAAGTTAAAGACAAGGAGGATCCTTTGCAACCATGCAAAAAGAAGAAAAGATTTGAAACTGAATATGGAAGATAAATGGATTGGGAACAGTTGGAAGAGAGGAAGTCACCTTCTATCTTAACTTCACTTGCATTTCATGATGGAAGACAGCTGTTACTTATGGGTTAAAATAATCATTCATTCCCAAGAAAACTCAGAAAAAACAGCTCAGACCTCTTCCCCCTTCTTTATTTGAGAAATCCTTTGTTCTGCCATTGTCTTCTAACTCCTCCAATTAGACTACTGCAATACAGTGTTCTGAATCTTGAAAGCCTTCCAAAACTAAAACTACAAATTAAGAACTGCAAATACTTTGTCAATTACAGAATCAAAACTCTCCTTCATCCTGTTATAATAACTGTTTTACAAAAAAAATAAAAATAAAAGCATTTACAGTGAGGCCTTTACCGTAGCATGACCTTCAAAAGAAGCTAATATACCATTTTTTCCCAGATATTGACTCATTTGTGTATCAGTTATCAATAAACCCAGAAGATCTAATGACAGTGCTAATTTTAAAAGTATTTTGATTATCACTGAAGACGAGAATTAATCTCCTAAGTTTCCTAGGTGTATCATCCTTAAAAGAATAAATATGATTTTGAAAGGTGCCTAACAAAATACTGATAGATTACTACTGAAAGATATTATGAATTGGTTATTATGAAATTATGACTATTACGAAAACTGGTTATTATGAAATCACAATATAATTGGTGGGGTATTTTTAATAGAAAGTTAGGTTGCTCTAGGAAATCAACATGTTTACAAATTCTGATTGAGTTTTATGCCACAAGCACCTCTGTGGTAACTGCAGGACCAAAGTCTCTAGTTCCTGTCTGTAAAACCAGGACTAAAGTTCTGGGTGACCAACGTGCTGGTCTGTAGAGTCCAGAGGAAACCAGGGGTCTTCTGTTTGGGGGATTTACTGTCCTTTAGAAACCACAATGTGCAAGTCTGTAGCAGCTCAGCTCTGTCAGGACTATATAAAAACCATGTTCCGTTTCTTCTTTTCCTCTGTTAAGATAACAGGAAAACACATCTACTTTGTAAGAGGAAGGCAGCTTCCATGAACCTTGAACATAGACTCCATGTTGAGATTTAAGTGCAAATCATTTATCCTTAGTTCTAAGCCTAAGATGGGGAATGGAGAAAACGTGGGAGAGAGATAGATAATCAAGCATCAACCGATACTACAAACCTGCAGTATACCTTATTATTTCATTTAATTGGTTATTTGCTTCACTCTGGTATGCCTGGGGAAAAAGATTCTCACTGCATGTTCCAGTAAAACTCAAGTACCTCTTTAGATTTCCTACATTTCAAAGCTCCAGCATTCTCATCAGCTGTTCTTTAAGACAACTTACCCCTGACCTGGCATGAGATAAGTGCAGTCACCTTGCTCAGAGTTCACCATCTACAACTAGGCAGTTGTCCTCATCCAACTCATTGATAGTACTCTAAAGCCTGTTTCTCAGAATGGCTTCTAGAGAGAGAATACAGGCTTGATGTCTTAGGACTTTCTACCGAGTCCATTAGTTATTCCAATAGTTCCTAATCTTTTTCCACTATTAAATTAGAAATAAATAACTATTTATATAGCAAACATTTTCTAGTCTTAGATTCCAGCCACTGCATCTTGTTACAGCTTGGTACAGATTCCAGATTCCTATAATATCGGGCATAGCCTGGCAAATTAACTGCTTTTAACCTTCTAAATGTCACTTCTGAAATCCTCTGAAAGGGGAGAATGGACTATCTGTAAGTTCTCACTGTGAAGCACAATTTTCCGGACTTCAAATCATTGCTATCCTCAGCATTTCTACCCTTATTTTTAAAGACATGCCAACTTCAGGAATGGATTTAATATTCCAAGAGTAGTACTTGCACAGATCAGCAGAGGAATGACAGTTTCCCCTGTATGTATATATTTGAGTGCTGTAGTAGTCTATTTAGGCATTCTAACTATTTTGAATGATATCTACTCCTTTATAGTATTTCTGTTTTCTAATTCAAGAGAAAGATGGGACTTGTGAAGTCAACATTGGCTATCAAGCCAAGGCATTTCTCAAGTGATTCACAGAGCATTTTCTATTCCATATTTTCTATCCATTACAGATAAAAACTGAATTAGGAGATTTTAGGTCTGTTTTATTTCTAAATATAAATTACTGGTGTAGAGAACAGAAGGAAAAAAGGAAAAGTCTCTTTAAATCCTATCAGATACCCCTCCTTTCTGACCTGTGGTATGCTTTTGTTTGCAATGGAACAGGTCCAAAAGAAAAAGGAAGACCCTTGGTTTTCTCTCTGGGATCAAGGGCTCTCAAAGGCACAATGCTCGTTTTATCTGTTTGATCTATTAAAGCAAGGTCAGTATTTACTTTGGTGATGGAAAGCCCCCAAAGTATTTTCTGATATACTAGAAAGCCAGTAGCCAATAAGACCTGTGATTCCTCTGTGCTCTCTGCATGAGGTTTTCTTATCCCAGAATCCCCTTCTTCTAGAGATGCAAAAGCAGTACCTCCATCTATATAAACCCAAGGAAACTACTCAATTTTCAATCCCTTTTACTGGGAGAAAAAAATAAATAAAAAATGTTAGACTAAGATTTAAAGATTGTACAAATACATGTTTTGATAACTTCTCCTCTTCAGCTTGGCTCCTTTGTGAATATTTGAGAACAGCCCTCTTCCCCTTCTCCCCCAAATGGCTACTGCTTTGTAAGGATACTGGATAAATTCCAAAAATTATCATTTACCCTCAGGAACTTCAAATATCCACCTTCCTTAGCCTGGATAGATGAATTGACTGAGAAACACAGTGCTCTTGCTTATTGCACAGTTCCAAGTTTCATACAAGCCAACCTTTCTTGATTCCTCTGTTATCTAAGCCATAATATACACTATATTTTATGAAAACGTTACCATAATTATAATTGGTAGTGTTCTGACTTTCTAGATAACAGTAATGGGTCCAACTGTCTTGTATCTTAAGGAGTTCTATTGTTAGGAACACACTAAAATAAAATCCCACAAAGCAAAGATGAGATCTGCTTAATATAAGGTTGGAATATGTAACAGCTTCAATGGATCTCCAGAACTAGCCAACATCCTCCACTGTGCCTCCTGTTTCCTGAATAGGCAAGCAGAGCATAATAAGAAATGTTTTTGCAGCCTTCGTTGATAGACAATTGACTTTTTGTCTCTGCTTAGCATCAAGTTTATCATGTTCTTTTCAGAAAGTGCTCTTTCTCAGAAGTGCTTGGAAGAATGCTTCATGATTTGTGTGTGAGATTTATGTCCACCCAGGAGATTTTTCATCCTGTCCTCACACCCAGGTATTATTTGAAACTTCATTTAACTCTTTTCCAACAGACTGTATATGTAGCTTTGGTCACCCTGCCCAAAGCTGATTTAGTTTAGACATGGTGCAACCACAATTGAATAATGGAGGCAAAGAAGCCAGAAGAGCTCAGCCACGGAGCAACCAGTATCATCATTTCCTCTTCCAGCAGTATTTCCTCTAGGTCAAGACAGCTGGAAACCCATACTGAAGGATCTGCTGGGTCAAATACAGCATGGCACATCCTCTGGGGCTGCATTTAACTCCTTCCTAGGAATAAGAAGATGGAAATTTCACAATTGCTTTTGGATACTAAACAAGGTGGTCATGATGGCCCAGACATCACATACTTAAAAGTTTCAACACAAGATTCCTCTCAAGGGGTCTGGTGACTTTCTGATGCGCTTTTATAAGCAGGCTCCTAAAGAAGCATCTTCATCCCCACTGCAAGGTAGCGATGGACTGTGTCCATATCTTGTGGAACTAATTGTATCTTCTTAGAATTCATATTACTTTCTGGACAGTTTGTTGGAGAACAAAGAATGGAAGAGATCTCATGGATCACCAAGACTCGTTATCTTGTTAATACACATATAGATCTCATATCCATTAACTTAAATAAAGAAAACCAGCAAGCTTGCTAAAGAAATTAGTCTATGGGTCCCTGAACCAAGGAAAGCATGGTATTAAAGAGAGGGGATTATATACAAAAGTCCTCTGATAACCAGACATTTAACTGATAGCAACTGCTAATCTCAGTGACCACACACAAAAAAAGTAACACACAGAGACCTAACCAACTATGATACTGACGTAACTCCTACACCCCTCCATCTAAAGGATTCACTTCTCAGCTGAAATCCCCCTTAAGGGTGGAAGTCAAATCTTAGAGCTCTGGAACATGATGTAATCCTTAGTTCTACTCAGCTTATCAAAAATTCCTGTTCTGCTCCCTCTCTTCTCACATTTCCTTGGCCTCATTATGCCTTTAAAAAGGGAGCTTGCTACTAAAATCCCACTTGGGCTAATTTGCCTATGACAGCTTGACAGCTGTAGGAAGAGAAACAGAGGGATTCTTCCAAGCAGATGATGATTCTGACTGTCCCATTAATTTGATCAGCCCACCTCTCCCTATAAAAATCCCACCAGGAACACAACTGAGAGGTATCCCAGAACACATGGATAGGTTATTCAGAAGAGACAAAGGAAAAGGGAAGAAGGAAAAAAGAGAACGACTGAGAATGAGAGAGGGAAGGAGGGAAGGCAAACCTCTGAAATTTGTTCATGTAAAATCATTCTTTACTAGCAGGTCAGAATTAATTGGTCTTCTGCATGCACTGACCTTCCTTCAAGGTAGGTTTGGTCCCATATTGCAGGCCTGGTATATTTCTTTTGCCTCCTAATAACAGTTAGGATTTTCTAAGCAGGCTACAGAAGAGAAAGTACATGTTCAATACCAGTAGCCCATTGCCACACTTTCCTATTACAAGCTTGTCAGCCTGCCAACACAGAGAACTTCCAGAAATCCTGCTTGCTCTCTTCCCACAGAACACAAAGCAGCATATTCCTTCAGAAGCTCTATTCAGCCTCCCTTTCTTCTCTGTAAGCTTGCATCTTTGAGACAATGGATAAGAGGAGCCCTTCCTCCATTCATTTGCTCAGCCTGCTGAAGCATCAGATCTGTCTGATCTTGCAGCAGAAGCATTATCCTTTGTTCTGACCAGGTTGCACAAATAGCTGTGCTTGTGTCAGTCCCCAGACCAGATATTTTTTTCATGACCAATATGATTACATCTCACACACCACATTGCGTCCACCTAAAAATGTTGTGGTTTGTTTTCCCCAAGATCCAGGAGATCTATAAAAATACCACTCGGTATTATGACCAAAGGAAGAAGGGCAATCTGTGCAACACTGTCACTACATGTACCCTAACCAAGTAAGCCAAAATATTCATATCCCTACCAAGTAAGTCCAGAGTTACAAGACACGCGTGAAGGATCTCATCAAGTTGAAGGATTTCTAGGGGTAGAAGTTGATTACGAATCCCAAGACATCCCACTACTTCTCTGCAGATTACATACTCCCCATGCTGATAAACAACAGCTGCTTTTACAGGGTCTGACACCTTATTTCTTCCCACACAGACATATTGGGCTGGTCCCAGCAACCCTCACCACTGTCGTGACATACCTTCACCTAGAATTTACACCTGGACTGCTTGCAAGCTATCTTCAACTGAAGAGATACGTATTAGCTAATACCAAGTTAGATGAATATTCAAAGCAGTATGTCTGGTAAGCAGTTCATTTTCCCACACTGACAAAGACTAATAAATCACCACATCTACTGATACAGTCATGAGCTCTCAAAAGGTTATACAAAGCATGGCTTTAACTTTCCCTTCCCCTTATTCTACCATAGTGCATGCTACTTACAAAACCATTGTTATTGCACGTTTTTTTTTTTTCCCTAGGTCAGAAAATCATATTAACCAGAAAGCACAACCTGTAGGTTCTTCAGAACTTCATTCAGTCTGTCAGAAAGCATTCATTCAAGCTGGAGGTTTAAGTTTATGTAGTACCTGAAAACCTCTTGCATTTTTGCCTACATGCGACTACGTGTGCTGTGTGGTGTCTGAGGACAGGTAAAAGCTTGAATCCCTATTTCTAGCTTCTAGCCAGGATTTAAACATGGGGGGAGAAAAAAATGCTAATCCATGGTTTGCAATGAACAAAACAAAACAAAATCCTAGCACAGGGAAAAAAGTAATTCTGCCTTAAACCAAATCTAATCTAATCTTTCCTTACAGCTATAACATCACTCTGGGTGCTTCACTCCCAAACTTTAGCTTCACACACAGAGCACAGAAAATTACTGATACAAACCTTCTGTACAAGGCCAGACTCAAAAAATACATATATGGGTCTGATTAACACTGCTGAGTTTGCAATCAGAATCAATACAATTCCATGAAGATATTGCCATTTTTAGTAACTACAATATACTCCAAAATCCAACAGCATTATATGATTTCTGTTTCATAAAGGCTTTGACTTTCCTTTTATTATCCCAGTCTTGCTTTAACACATATTTTATATTAGAACGCATTCCAGGAAGCATATGGCAATAGAACTAGGTCAACCATTAACCAAGTAACAGGAAGCTGCTCTGCAGAGCACACCCTTCAAAGCTTGCTTAATGAGCTAGCTCTTCAGAATGTGTCCTTCAGTAAGGTTGCAACTAACTGTTCCACAGGATTTTCTTTAAAGCCACAAGGTCACCCAAGTTAGCCAGCTCCTAGACATGACGCATTCAGAACAGCCATCAGTAAGTATAAAGGCATCTATCTAGGTCAGATGTTGAGACGAAGAACACTCTATAAGCATACATCGGTCACTGGACATCAGGAACCAGTTCCAATGCTTTCTTCATCTTATCAGTGAGCAGAACGCATCCCATCATTAATCTACTCCCACAATTTCAGGGAAGAACAAGGAATTTGCCTTTGTAGAGCTTGTGGAGTGGGATACCATCAGTAGATAAAGAACCTTACCTCTCTCTGCCTCCTTCCATACTTTTCTATCAGAGGAGGGCAAATTACTTCCCAGATGAGAGTCATTTGTCTGGCTTGCAAAAAAAGGGCTGTTATTAAGGCTGGCAACTCGGTGTCTCACTAAATATCTCATGTTCTGGTTTTCTCTTGTTATTTTTGAGATACAAACAGTATTTAACATGGTCTGTCAAATCAGGGAGAAAAAAATGATCATCATCATTAGTACCTTCACTTGTTCCATCTCAGTTTTGCCAATTGCTTCAACTGAAGAGCACTTTCTGTATTTTTAAACATTCAAAGAATCATCGGCTTGAAATTAAAGTTTTTATACCTCTGAAAAGCATTGGGCTTGAAGGAATAAAATCCATAAATAAAGCAGACATTAGACAAACTTCTGACTGATACTGTACTGTTAACAAAGCAGTAGAGGTGGCCCAATCAAATTGCTTCTTAACAAATGAAACACAAAATTTGACATCACTCTACTTGTTTTGCATAGAACAGTCAATGATATCCATCAAATAACTGTTGCAAAAACATAAGTCAACAGTGACGTACCACAAAGAAGTATCAATTTTTGAAACTAAAAATAAGCCACCATCAAGCTGTGGACTACAATCAAATCTTGACACGGAACCTATAAAAATATTATTATTATTCCAATACTCTCAGAAAATAATTGATAGTCTCTTATGTATTCCTACTGTAGTCCTTCATTTGAATATTTACAAACATAAATTCTAAGATCTAAAAGTCATTACTTACCCCCAATAAATCAAACAACAACAACATCAACAAAAACTATCTCTACATTTTCATTGCTAGTTGTAGACACGTTTCACCACCACTTCTAATAGGAAAATGTGTTGAGAACTTCTACAAACCAAGAGTTTGATGTTTACACTTGTGGCACCAAAAAAATAAAAATAAAAAATCCTACAAATGTTCTTGTACCAGTGTTTCCAAAACTGAGAACTTCTCTGTCACCTGAAGTTTATGAGATGGGAACTCAAGTCCATCTTTCTGGTGCTAGAGCTTGCTAGAACCAGATAACAATTCCAGTTCCTAGTCATCAGACACAGGAAATGATGAGGCATCCATGATGACAGAGAAAACAGTCAGTGTGTGTGATCATATGTCCCTGCAGATTGCTTTGTATCGTAAGCGACAGCTCCTTGCTGAAACAGGCTAACTCAGTGGAAGACTGCCAAGCATGCTGTGGTGAGATTATCGTCTTAGTAGTTATTTATAATAAACTATCTTCAGCAAGTAGCACCTTTTTGGGTATGAAAAAATGAAGGACCCTCTATTTTCTTTGCAGTATAGGGATGTTCTAGTTTGAGCGAGAAAAAGTGCAGACAGAATTTAGAAGCATTATTCATTTGCATATGAAGAAAAACTTCTGATGAACATTCTCTCCAGTGTGCACTAGAAACTGTTCAACACACAGAATAAAACATAAAATCTCAAACTTCTAGAAAATAAAACCTGCAAGAGAAATTATATGTATGCAGCAACTATAGCTTAGAAGAAGAAGCTTATTGATTTGACTGTATCCTTGATACCGCTGATGCTGAAACAGCTATCACACATGGAGTTATCTATGTAACCAAGGAAAAGTTCTGCCTGAGAGATGGTGTTCAAGCTTCACCTAATTTTTCAGTGGTATTTCTTTCCAAGTACACTATGGAGAAGTGCTAGTCCTCCACAGTTTCAACCAAAAAATCTGCTGAATGGGACCAATGGAGCAAGGAGGACTGTGTAAGGATGAAGTTACTGCAGAACAGAACAAACAGTCTTCACATACAGACATGTTTTATATGCATCCCCTCCTCCCATCACCAAATTACAACTGGGAAAACATACCTGTGGGTTGACTACTACCACACTCCCTCTCCAGTTCTTAGGAACATATGAAGAAAATCATACCTTTGCAGGGCTACCACAGAACAGCATCTAAGACAAGCATTCATTCAAGAGAAGCTGTAAAATCATTATTTGAAAATCCTGCTGAACAAGCAAAAGAAATCATGAGAGCTCTGATTATGAAGTAAAGCTCTGCCATGCCCATCAGGAAGCAAGTTCTGGTATTCTAAAGCTTCCCAGGCTGCAGTTATAAGAAGATGTCTCCAAGCATTGGGAAGGGGGACATTAAAATGACAACAACAAAAACAAAAAAGAACAAAAATAGGAGACCTATCCATGACTGAGCTTACAGAAGACAAATCACTAAATTTTTTTAAGATTCAAAAGTTCAAAGAATGCCTGACAAGCTTATTTAGAAGTTGTTTGTTGGTGGTGGTGTTTTTGTTTGTTGTTGTTGTTGTTATTGTTTGTTTTGTTTTGTTTTTCCCCAGAGATTTAGAGTCATGTAATGGTATTTGGCACTTAAAAAAATGGTGTCAAAGTAATTTGGCACTAACTTTAACCAAACAGGAAAAAAAAAAAAAAAAAAAAAAAAAAATCTAATAAGACATTCCTGCTTAAAAGAAAGCAGAAACAATTACAATAGCTTTCTACAGTTTCTTAGTAATTACAGTTTCAAAAACTATGCAATATCACTTGCAGTATTTTGTACCTTTTTGCATTTCACAGCTGCAGTACAATGTTCTTAAATGGTTACAGCTTTTGAACAAACTGTCTCTGCACTAAAGCCAAAAGGATCTACAATGAAACTTCAGCTGAAGCTCAGAACTTTCACATGACTGAACTCTTCTCTTCCTCCAGATCTGCTTAGCCCTTCAGCCTCCCCCCAGCCCCTTTTAAAATCCATCAGACATGCTTTTGGAGGGCAGTTCACTTGAAAAAAGTAATAATAATTTAAAAAAAAAAAAAAAAAAAAGGAAGAAGGAAGAAGAAAAAAAGAATTTCAAAAAGAAATGAAACCCTGCTGGGCTGAAGTTTTCAGATGACAAAGCAGAAGGTAATTGTTTAATACCAAGTATGAAAGCAGCATAAAAGGACAAGATGCAGAGGGAAAAAATCTATTTAGGCTTCCTGCGCTGGCATGAAATGGCTGCTTTCCTTCTTACTGCCAGCTCCCATGCTTCATGTTGACATTACACATCCTGTACTGTAGATCCACCCCCATGCTGATGCTTGCCCAACAGAATTATCTCCTGCGTCACAGCAGTGGTAACAGAACTGCTGGCTCTGCAGATCTGAAAGCACCATTTCAGTGCTTAATACATGCAGCAACTGGACACATTACCAGATATTCTGGGTTGGTTTGTGGTACTCTCAGCACTGTATTACTTGGCTGAACCTTCTGTTAACCAGATGGTCTGTTCTCCCCTTGGGACCAAACCATTAAACTTTATTTTATTAATTTCTACCAAAACGCAGGGACAGTTTATAGCACTTGTGTCTGGTTTATCTCCAACAGGGTTGCTAAGATGAAAATGACCTAAAAATAACTGGAAGTGCTGCTTCACACCAACAGAGAACAAGATCTTTTGGAGTAAATATTTAAATGATCTGCCAGATGAAATACCATAGTAGCATGAGCACATGGATAGCAACTTCTATTATATACACGTATGCAAATTTACACACTCCTATCATTGTAAAAGGGACTAGGTTACATTTTCACCAATCCAAAGCACCTCTGTCTTGAACAGGCAATTACCATACTAGTATCTATTCAAACAATTCTCTTAACGGCAAAAAAGTGTGAAAAGTCATGGCTTCCAAAAACAGTTAGTGATGCTTGAATATCATCTAGAGACAACAGATAAACATGAATGTTCTCAGTCGAACACCCCCAAACTCATATAAAATCATACTTCAGGGAGATGCCAGTGTTAATTGAAGTCAAACTTGAGCAATTGTAATACACATGCTCCCCCTGTCAAAATACAAAGAGTGCGAATGAAAGAAAAGGAGAACATGAATGAAAGTGAAAGAATTATCTACAGCATTAGTTCCCATTGGCTGTTGCAAACCAGCTACAACCATTCCATCACATGCAACCACAAATGAACATCTCGTGTATGTAGGTGGTAGCTGTTGAAAGCTGAGGGCATCTTCTATTTAAGATGCAATTTCCAAACGCCTCCCTGCAAACTCCAAAAGAATTAGTCCATATAGTTAAGGATTTGATCTTCATATGTGTACTCAACAGAAGTAGCTGCAGTCAAACTCAAAATCAGATCACAGGGACTATTCAGATGAATACGCTTTTGCAGGATAAGGGCTTTAGCCCTCATCTTGTATTATCTGCCAAATGTACTGCAGTAACAGCAAAATACAACGGGATATGAGGTCTGACCTATTAAAAAAGCTTTTGTTAATGTTCATAACAGTGGTAGTGAGGATTTATTAAATAAATAAATAGCACATACACGTCTGCACACAAAACAAAATCACAGGAATGTAAGAAGAAAGTTGCAGTTTTAGTGCCTTCAAATAGGAAGCCAGTTCACTTAAAATCTAACAATAATAAATCATTAAAATAGGTTCTCCAGGGCTACCACTACAGTGCAGTGCTTCCAAAGCAAGGTTGGAGTCACTATTCAGATTGCTACAAGCAGACATTTATCAGAGGCAGACTTCTCAACCTAGAGCTCCAGCCTCTGTAGGGCTGGAATCTCAAATGTGTTTAAATAGGACAGCACTACTAGTAACCAGCAACCCATGTGACTAACTTCTGATATGGAAGGAGATCACAAGCCATCTTCTTTGCACCACTTGGGCAACTAAACAGTCTTTTGGTTGTTCATTATTGAAATTCTTGCTTAGACATGAATAACCCTCTGGATGTCAACAGATCAGTAGGCAATGCCTTCAGCTTATAAGCAGACTGCTTATTTCACCTGTAGAGAGGATTAGATGTCTTCAGCATATCAACAAAACAAGCATAAGAATTGACTGTATAGCATTTTAGCTCCATCTATCTTTAAAATTTCCCCAATGAGGTTTTTTTTTTTTTTTTTATGTCCCATTTAAGTTACTACCTCATCATCATATGACTGGCCTCCACTGCCATGTCATACAAAACTTCAGTGTATGGTAACAGGCCCCCCAGAAAGTCATTCCACAACCTGAAACATCATCTACCCTTCAAATACACTAAAAATAGATTGCTCACCCTCTTGAGGTCTCAGCAGCCCATCTGATATTACAGTACAGTATTAACAAACCTATGTAGACATGAATTCTTAAAATAAATATCTTCAGAGATAAGACCATAACACCAGCAAGCAAATTATATTCCTGTACACCACTGAAGTAGCATGGGTGAACCTGTGGAAGCACTGAAGCAACATGGAGGACAATGAGGATTTCAAGTTCATTTTGCAAGAGAACACCACAGGCAACCTTTGGTCAACCTGCCTGTCATCCTGCCAAGCAACTCCTGACTCAAGGCTTTTGGTCTCAAAGACATTTTCTGAGAGGGACCTTAGCAGTTTTATGTAGTTTCTTGGAAACAAAACACACTGAAAATCTTGTATTCCTTCCTGCTCCACCATGGAAGGAGAGCAGTGCATTTGTGGAGAGGGAGTTGAATTGAAAAATCTTTGTAGTTTATCACCTCTGTAATCTGATCATTTAAAAATAATTCAGATTTACTCATTTATTCATGCAGCTGGGAGAACCAGAATATATTGACTCACTTTTCCAGCAGCTTTAGTGAATAATACAGTTATGCCCTTGGAGCCAGGGGTTTCAGAAAGTCTCTCACATGCACGGATAACCTGGCAGGAGGAAACTGCATACTCTTGAAAAACAACAGCTTCTTCTCAACCTAGCAGAGTGGAAACACACCAGGGGCCGGAACCACCAAAGGGTTAAAAACATGAATCCTGCAACCCCCGTGCAGAGAGCCATCATACAATGGCCTTCAGTCATATTTACCTCCTGAAGGCCTGATAAGGTCCTCCTCTCCCCAGGCCCTGGTGCTATCATGCACAGGGCTGTTTTACACCATATGCTTGATCACAGACAAGAGAACTTGACCTCTATATGACCTGACATAGTTGAAAGCTGATATGCTTTCTCCCCACTGCCCTCCCCCACCAAAGATAAAAGGTCATTTAGACCAAAAAGAACCAGTCCAGACTGACTTCAAGTTACATGAATTCAACTTTCAGGATGCGCTCCTGGCCAGGAACCCGAACCCCTTCTTGCAAGAGTGCAAGCTACAGCCATGTGAGAAGGCAGAGAAAATTCAGCAGTCAGGAAGCTAATTAACAAGGTTGAGAGCTGCCTGGCTATGCTCAGTTTTCCATCATCCATTTGTTAACATTTTTACACTCATCAAGTTATTCAGCTGGGCATGCTAGAAGCACAGTTTCAGGGCCTATCGGTGCTGGAGCTCCTGTATCTTGCAGCCAAAGCCACCCAGATGCAGTCAAGAAAGAGAAAAACTGAAATGCATGATCAATGCTTCCAATCAAATAAAGAGATATGAACAAATTTGAAATGATTTATTGACATTTATTTATGTTTCTGACAGTACCACTTGTCACACAACATAGGAAACATGACTCCTCACAGCCATTTCCTTGCCAGACTTTAATGCATTAACAACTAAAGCTAAGTAGATGCTGTGTACATATTTAGCATCTTCCATACTCACCACAAGTAGTACCATACCTGAGAAAAAATGATCATTCAGAATGAGAGCAATGACATAGAAGAAAAGTGGCAGGTATCTACAGCTGCCATCTCCAAGTGTTTGCAAACAGAAGAGATCTGGTCCAATCTCACACACCAGAACCACTCCCAAAAGGAACCTTTTCTTTTCCTGTTTACACATGGTTTTGTTTTGACTGACTGCAAAAAAAAAATATAACACCAAGGACTTAATTTCCAATATCCCTGTTATATTCTATTTATGGCTATTCCATCGAATAGAAGAATGGATGACTTAAGGAATTCAAAAAAATTAAGAGCAAGATTTCCAGAGCTGGCCACTAATTCTTTGGTCTCCTCAGTGTTTGGTTAAAGATGCTGAAAATCATGTTATAAACACCCTCTTACCCACAAATCTAGTTGAGTCTGACTACACCTAAAGAATCCAAGTCTTAGTTAAAATAAACAAATGTTCAGGGACCTAAGTTCTCTGCAGAAACAGTTTGCTCAATACAGGTTTTCTATGGGAAAACTACAGTTGTACACCTATTCCTAATTCAATGGGGGAAGGGAAGGGAAGGGAAGGG
>CM021797.1:53725888-53736513 GCA_011076525.1 Nettapus auritus | reverse complement strand
AACAGCTGAATTCTGGCATTTAGATGACATTCTGGCATTCATACCCTTTATTAATGATCCTTTTCTCAGCTAGACATTTATTTAAATCTTCACCAAGTCAACTAAGTTGGTTAAGAATGCACCACCAGGAATGTCAAACTCATGCTGAAACCAATTTTTCCAGCACATGTAGTCTTACCTTGGCTACTCTGTTTATTTGATAAATCAGCAGAAACTCAAAGTATAGGCTGCTGGAACACTGGTTCTGGGTGTCACATTCACCCATTCTGCTATTTTCTTTGAAAGCAATGAAAGATCTAGGGATAATGTGTGAGAGGGATGAATTTGCCTAGCTCTTGTGATAAGTAGCTATCAGATTTTGAAATATTTGCATGACAACAGACCAATACAGTATGACCCATCTTCTTCCCAAAAAGAATATCCTGTGATGCCTTCTTTCCACAACTACTGTTACCACCCTGAAGCAGCACTATTTGAACCTTAAGAGCTGCAAGCGGGAAGGAAGAGTTTGCTCATTCGGGCAGTGCAAAGAAGCCCCTATTGTCCTACAAGGCCACGGAAACAGTGACCACATGTACATCAGAAGATTCCATTTTTAGCATCTTTCAAAACAAAGTCTTCTCTTTCACATTATCACGAGCACACTGAATCCTCAGTATTCCTATATCATTCTCTGCAATGTCTGCTTTGTTTTGTCTTGAAAAATCATTCTCCTGCCTCTCTACCCCACGCAATTGCTCTATTAGCAGCAAGTTTCCACTACACATAATTATGGCATGCCTTAGCCTACTTTTCTGTTTGCTGAATAGCTATGCCTATTTTCTACTTGTGCTGATGCTACCATTTACTTTTCCTGACACTCTAATCCTTGTATCCTTTGAAGGCCTGACTTCCTCCACCACAACAGCAGCTGGGGTTCTCAGGCCCCTTTCCAGAGCTTTTTAATAGCAACAGTAATGCCAGCGCTGAACATCCCCCTTCTTAATCTTCAGGTCATCACAGAAGCTATACCTGTAAAAAAGTGCTTCAAATACACTGTCCAGTGCTGCTAACCACCCATTATGTAAATGAACAGCAAGTTATTAATTGCATTTTCCTGGCATACAATACAAGCATCTAACTTCTCCTCTCCCAAAGGTGTAAAATAACTTAAATTTTCTGCACATTCCCAATTAGATTTTATCTTCCACCACAAAAAAAACAAGCTACACACTCCAACTAAATTCTTAATTTAACTAGTGAAAAACTAACCATAGTCCAGTGAATCAAGAGTTCTCTCAGAATTATTTGTCCTCAACACAGTGGCCTTGCAATGATTGCTGCCCTGATAAGCTCTCAGTAAGTCCTTCCTAATCACTCATGACATTGACTCTGTGCCTACAGCTCCTTATGCTGACATTATTAAATGTATTCTTAAAGAGACTGTGTTTGACTCTACTCAAGAACAATGACTGCACATCCTCAGAAGTCTCATTTCCATCTTCTTTAAATTACCAAATTGATTGTTTTTCTTGAGGGATCCTACAATCTTCTCCCCACAGAACTGCTTCTAGCCCCAGCCAAAAACCCACTGTATTCCCCACGGACAGCAGCTATGGAGGTCCATCATTATATACAAAATAATAATAATAATAATACACCACCTAGCCAAAAGCAAAGAGATGAAGATCAAGAGGAAATGAAAGGTGTAGTATTTCTGCTAAATCTGGGACTGATGTTCTGATAATCGTGTCTCAAAAAAATTACTACAAACCAATCACATCCAATAGTGGAGGAAATGTTCTTTTCCAAACACTGCTTAAAAGAAAGCTCCTTCAGTCAGTGGTTAAGCAAGTATATTTTGAGATGACTGCAGTAACAGATACTGATTCAAGCTGAAGAAAGCAACTATACCGTGATATGCAACCAGTAAGAGATGAAGAGAACACACACACACAAAAAAAAAAAAAATAAAAAGTTATACATAAGCCTGCGTATTTCAAATATCAGACACCAGAATTTAAAGATTTCCCTAAATAAAGATTTCCCTTTCCCATCTCTCTCCCATCTCATCCTCTCTTTCAAAACCCTCCAGAGTTGTGTTTGTACTGAAACATCTGGCAGAGCTTCATAAAACTCAAGAGATAAGTGTCAGACTTCAGATCTTTGGTATTGTTTCCAAAGTTAAAAGAACAAAATGGAATAAACCCCAAAACAATCTCATATGAGTTTTTATTTATGCATGTGTTCAACTTCCCAAACACAAGCTGAAAGTAGACTAATACTTCCAGAACTCAGGACATAAATTATGACTGCATTAAATCTAGTCCCCTCATTTGGAAACTTCTGGTAGAGCCTTTTCACTACAACCAACAAGATAATTATCATAAGTTGAGCTATCTCCCTTCCTCCCCCCTTTTCTTCTTTCAGCACTGGCATACAAGCCATGCTATTTTAACTTCTTTCCTGTTCTCCCAGTTCTTCTGGAACATTTTATTTTCAACAGTCAACTCATTTGGAGAAGTGCCATGCTGAAGTTCAACCGTTTACAATGTTAACTGTGTCTCTGCCAGCAGCTGAAGCCTTACACCACACCACCTTCTCCAGCACCTCTTTCATTAAAAATTTTGAGTTCCTGTCTCTGAAGAACTTAAGTTTCTGCAGTTTAGCAAATATTTAAGCAATTTTAATTCTTTCATTCTCCTTTCTTCTCTTCAAAACTGCCCTCACTTTCACTCCCTGAAGAGTAAGGTGGCAGTTCTCATCCCCTCCTCAATTAATACTTCATTGACAGCTTCTCATGTGCTATGGGCCCATATTATATCTTAATGCTACCTGAAAGATTTCCATGAGACAAGCCCTTTCAGAGAGACTGATTAGTTAGCACTCTAGAAGGAAGCAACTGTTTGAAAAGATAGCAAGCATTTAGCTTGATGAAGTTAAACATTTTACTAAAGCCAGCAATTAGAACTTCATACTTGATCATATCCTTAAGTGTTAAGCAAATCATACAGCTGATAATAACAGCAGACCTTTTTCCTCTGGAACAAGTTCATGAAAGACATGATGGTTCAGTTCAAAACAAAGATTAAGGGGGGAAAAAAAGAGCATTTATATTATTTTCTGCTACCATACGTTGACAATTTAACAAAGTACAAAGCATAGGGCGAGTACCTGAAATGACTCAAAGATGACCTTTCGTGGACCTTTCCAGATCTGTCAGAAGAGTATCTCCCTTCCTCTACCATTGTGCTTCTTCCAAATATTCTTTTCAGTATTTCAGTTCATTTTTTGTTGTCGTGTTTTTTTTGTTGTTAGGATTGTTGTTTTTTTTGATAATTATTCTTCTACAGGTTCTGTTGCTAGGTTTGGTTAGTGTTAGCTTCATAACAGGGCAATGTGAGTAAATGAAGTAGGAAACTGCAGAAAAAGGACTTATACCAGTGAAATTATTGAAGAGCTATGTAGCATTCATTTACTCACATTGCCCTATTATGAAGCTCAAAGTAGTGTCCTTCTGCTCAGTTTAAGTAATTATCCACAACAACGTGGCAAGAAAGTGTTACAGCAAAAATAGAGCAATCTCATTTTATACTGTAACTCTACATGTTGTTTGGAATCATAGGAAAATTCACAGGAAAATCTCATTTACACTTGTTTCTTGGAATTCCAAATTTCAGGAGGCATCTTTGGGCTTTTCTGAAGTAACCTTCCTCAAACTGTAACCTGTACTAATATAAGATTTTAGCTCTTCACATATCCTAAGACTAAAGTTAAACTTTTCCATTCTTTGGGGCCCAGGGTAACATCTGCCAGATGTCCAGACATCTATGTTGAAGGGAGTTCTTCTCCAATACTTATCAACTCTTTAACTACTCATGTCTTCATAAGCGTCAATTCTCCTTTAAATCAAAGTTCACAACACTACAAAATTTGTTATAAACTTTACTAAATTAAAATGACCATCTTTTTTCCACTTGTGTTTGCAGTTGTACTACTTTCCATTTCCAGTATCCAATTGTGTACTCATATTGCTCACTGCCTAGGCATATAAAACACATTTTTAGATTTCCTCCTGAATCAAAATTATTTTTAAAACCAATTGAAAGAAATCCTAAACATAACATTTTAAGTTTCTCCAGAATGTAGTTCATTATTAACCTAATAAAAATGCGTAAGGAAATCAACTATTTGTTTAAATATTTTTAAAGCAATGGTCCTTAGGTTATGTCTAGTGGGGTGGAGAAAAGTAATTAAGAAAATCTAGTTTATACACTGAACAATAAGCTATGAATGCAGTTTCTGATAGATCTTGCACCATGGACAAACTGTGAGTGCTCATAAATCTAAAGCAATTGAAGGCTTTTTTTTTTTTTTTCTGAATGAAGAAATTTGTGTCTGATGACAAATACTGGTCACCACTATCTCTTGAATTAAAATTATCATTCTAGATCCCCTGAAAGCCTTTTGTTTCATTTTTTGCTTTTTTGTTTTGAAAAATAAAAGTCACTCAGCTAGTCTTCTAACAGTAAGGTGAAATTCAGTCTGGACAGACTAAAGCAAGGAACATCATTAACGAGAATATTCTTCTCTGAAGATATTTCAGTCTCATAGTAAAGAAAACACCCATAGAAATACCCCTCTCCAATACAAACCATTGCAAAAACGTTCTTTTTCCTAGGGTGTCTGTCACCACAGGAGAGGGACAAGATGCCCTCCCATCAAGATCCCCAGCTTAAATACCAAACTTGTTCTTGTATTGCACATGCCACATTTATGAACTACGTATCTGCAGGTCATGTTGTAGTGTAAACACTGAGTTGACTTCTCAAAGAAGTAAGAGGAAATTCATGATTTCAAACCATGAAACACGATCAGATGCCTATGGAGACAATATACCTAATAGAGAGGATGGATACTTAGGATCTGACCCAACCAGCAGAGGTCAGTGAGGACTTTGTTATTATCTTCAGTGGATGCTGATTTAGACCTGTACAGAAATCGTAAAGTGCATCAATGAACATCACATCAGGGAAAAATAAAATAAGAATAAAAAAAGAAAATAAAAAATAAAAATAAAAAAATAAAAAAAAAGAAGAAGAAGAAGAAGAAAAACAGTTCACCTCCCTTCTTACTTGTCAAGGCATAAGGTGAAGCATACATGAAAAGGTATGTTGCATGGTCCACCTCTGAAAGTGCTTCATGTTAGAAGGGTGGAGATAACCACAGTATCTCAGTACTTTGTGTGACATTATCAGCAACCAGAACTAACAAAATACACTGATAACGCAGTACAGTACACTTTCCAATAATATTAGAGTATATACTATACAATTTATTCCACAGGAAAAATGAAACAAGGACATTGATTTTAACCTTGCAGTAGCTGGATCCCAAGTTCATCTTTGGTGATTACAGTCATCAAATCTTTCTATTATTGGTGCCCATGTGGGAGTGTGTTTTGATTCAGATTCACTGGTCTCCTATTCTATGACATATACCTCCCATATATAACACATTCTTTCTTAAATGCTTCAAAATAATCTACATATGAATGCTACCTTCCTATGGAGCTGTGCATTCAACCTCAGTAGCGCAGCATCCTGGTATCCACCTCATGCATTGCAGCATGTAGTTTGAATTTTTTGAGGAACTGCATCTACTATGCATCTGATGTGCAAATCAAGATTGGTGGGAAAACAGTGAGGCCTGGTTTGAGACTACTAAAACTGATTTCAGATTAAAAGGTGGGCTAAAAAAAATCACACAAATTCCTTTTCAACTGCTATCTCTCTTTAAAGATCTTAGGTTTCCATAATTACATTAAAATCATAACAAGAATGTTGCCATAAGTTTTCAGAAAAAAAACGTTTAAAGATACCAAAAAAGACAGCTGTGAAAACGGTTTCATTTTTTCCAAGAGAAATCGTGTATTTTATGATGCTCCGAGGAACCTACTAAAAGCTTGCCAATATTGTTTTAATGCAACCTAGTGAGTGGGGAGAAATATTCCATCTTAATATAAAATAAATCCAAAAGAAGGAATGCTCTTGAAAATCAGAAGTTAAAAATCCCATAAATCAGGCATCAACAGCATCACCTAGAAAAAAAAATGACATTTCATGACATTCTCTGGAAGAACCTGAGCAGCCTCAATCTGTGTGCACTTACCTCCAAATGCTTTCAAAAATCTATAAATATAAGCATACATACACAATTCTTTGGTCAACTGATCAACCTCCTAAATTCTGTGGTCTTTAACCAAAGAAAAATGTCTAGAAAGGTGACCTCCAAATGAAAGCATAAGAGCAAAAAAGCCTGAGGATGTGTTTCTCTGTGTGAAGGAGAATCTGAGCAATTTCCTCCAATCCTCATTTCCTGATAGCATGAAGTCAGAGAGAAGACCCATCACAATGTTGTACATTGAAAAAAACTGAAGAAACCCTAGGGGAAAAAATCATGATTAAGCCAGCTTCTGCCAGCAAAGCTTCAAAACATGGAGACACATCCACGACGTTAGGAGCACTTCCCATCTCAGCTTTGTCTACTCTCTCTCTCCTCCATTTTCTGGTGGAGCTAGAGAACATGACATGGCTTACCTGACTCAGATCACAGCTCTCTGCCAAACTAGTCACTTCCTCTTAGACATGCAAGCAGCTTCATGAGACAAACAGACCCCCACAGACACACACACAAAAGCAACAGCAGAAAGCACTCAAACTTGAAGGTCTTTCTCCTTCCAAACACCAGAAAAACGAATGAAACTTTTCCCTTTTCTCCCCCAAAAGAGGGATGTGAGGCGGGGAGAAATCCTATCAGATCACAACTACATGAAGCTCCAGGAGGATCTCTCTGTGTGGAGAATAGAAACCACAATGCTAAGAGGACGCGGGGGGGGAGAGAAGAAGGTTACTCCAGAAGACATAAAGAGCCTGTAGACTGTGTGTGTGCATGTGTGCGAGAGCGAGGAGAAGCTTTGTGTTGTGGAGCCTGGACTGGAACCAAAGCAGACAGCTTGCAAATGGAGGGCAGGGAGATAAAGAAAGGGAAAGAGGGGGAGAGATAGGGAGAAAGCTGCTCCGGGTGGTGGAGAAAGGGGCAGGGGAGAAAGCTCCTTCTCCCTTGCCTGGTTTAAAGGTAGGGACATCGGAGAACTGAGCGAGAAGTGGGCTCCTTCCCTTTCCTTTCTTCCCTTCTCGCTCTCTTTCTCTCAAAGGAGAGCAGAAGCGTGTGTAATGGCTCCTGCTCTCCAGCTGAATGCTGTCCTCCTCCAAGCAACCTCCTGCGGGCACCACCAGCCCCCCAGCCCCGGCGCCGCCGGGGACCCCCGCATCCCAAGTGGAGGAGCGCGGCGGCGGGGGCACCAGCGGCGGGGTGAGGGACCAGCCTCGCCAGCGGCGAGAGAGAGGGCAGCGAGAGGGGACGAGGAGAAAGAGCAGGAGAGGAAGAGGGGGAGAGAGAGAGGGAGAGAGAGGGAGAGAAAGAAAGAAAGGAAGAAAGAAAGAGAGAAAGAAAGAAAGGAAGAAAGAGGTCACCCGATTGCCTGGGTCGTGCCAGCACGGAGCTTTTCTCTCCTCCGTGTCTCTCCCGTCTCTGATCCAAGTCCACACGCACAGCACCATCCAGACCTCGCGCACACACACACATATCCACACGGGCACCCCCACCCCGAAAGCTCGACTGATATCTCACTTATCTCCCCATACACCCCCCCCCCTCTTTAATGCAACAACAAAAAATTAATTAACCGCCTTCCTCCTCCTCCCACCACCACCACCACCACCACCAGCACCTCCTCCTCTTCTCCTCCTCCATGCAAGAGACTTCTCTCAAACAAAACACCCCGCTCTCGCTCCCTCTCTTCTCTCTCTCTTTTTTTTTTTTTCTTCCTTTCTTTCTTCCTCCTTCCTCCGTTGGCCGAATGAATGGATTTCAGAGGAAGGTGGTGGAAAGAAAGAAAGACGGAGAAGACCAAACAAAAAGATATATATATACACATGAGAGATGATCTCTCCAATGCCAAACCGGAGATGGGTTTTAATTGCAAGAACTTACAGGAGCGTCCCGGCACTGCTGCTCTTGCTGCTGTCTCCTCTCCTCTTCCTCTCTGCCTAGCTCTTCTTCTTGTTATTGTTGTGGAAGTTGTTTTGTGAGTCTCATGTGCTCCTTGCCAGGTCTCAGCAATGGAGGATCGCCATCTTTCCCTGCTTTTCCCCCCCTCTCTCTCCCTCTCTCTCTCCTTCACTGGTTTGCTGCAGCTGCAGATGACCTGAGATATCCGTCTCTCTCTCTCTCTCTCACTCACCCTCTGTGTCTCTCTCTGAATAATGAGCAACCAGAGGGAGAGAGAGAAAGAAGACAATCTCCTCTCCTACCACACAAAACGCAAGAGCACCAGGGGGTGCAAGAATCCTTTCTAACAACAACAACAACGTGTAGGGGAAGAGGAGGAAAAAGAGAAAGAAAAGAGAAGAAAAGAGAGGAGGAAAATGCAAGAAGAAAGAGAAGGAGGGAGGTGGAAGAGGAGGGGGGAAAGCAAGCACACAAGAGAGATCCAGGAGGCAGACAGATGGAGGAGAAGATGGTAGTGATAGAGGAGGAGGTGTTGAAGATGAAGGAGATTAAGAGGAGGAAGGTGGTAACAAAAAGTTAAGGTTTGGGACACTGAATCACTCACGGGCCAGGGAGGAGGAGAAGAAGGGGGAAAGATCTGAAGAGCTTCCCCTTCCAAGCTGTTGCCTTCACAGAGCTTCCTGCACAGGAGCTCTCAGCAGCTCCTGCGATGCTGGGGGAGCCGCTCGGATGGAGCGCTCTGCTAGGTCATAGCTCTCTTCCAGCCATGGCAAAAACCGGTTTCTGCATGCAGATCTGCCCCTGAGGTGATCCCTCAGACACATCCATCTAGAGGCTAATCTTCCCTGAGCAGGGTAAAGAACATAAATGGAGCTGGAGGTTGCAAAGTATAAAACCAGATCTACCACGTGGTTGGTTTTTAATCCCCCTTCCAGCTCGCATTTGATGTGGAGAAAGGAGACTCAAATTGTCCATTTCTGGCACGTATTTTGAAGTCTACTCCCGGAAATAAAGACAGTCATCTCCAGGTTTTTTATTTCTCACAAGCATTTAGGAGAAAAGAGAGCTTGTACTACCGAGCACCAAAATCACTTCCTACATTGGTGAAACGTTTTTGGCTGCAAAATAAAATAAATAATCCTACTTAAAATAACTTTTATGCCTTCCAACACCTAGTTGTCTGTTCTTTTGTGATTGATTATTTAAAACCGAGGAAAGAAACGATCAAGGCTCACAAAGAAAGGTATCTTGGTGATGAAGGCAAGCAAGGAAAGACAAAGCTGCTGTAGTCTGCATTTATATTTAGCCTCGTTCTATTAAGCATTGTGCTTAGCTACTTCTTTTGCTCGACCCCCCTCCCCCCCAGCCCTCCACTCTTTCTACAACAACAGGTCAGATTCTTTCTAGGGTTATGCCTAACACTGGGGGTGGGGGAAGTGGGGGGATTAGGGGTTATGTGCAGACTCATAAAATCAATGCACGGGAGTGAGGGAAAATCAATTTGAGCACAAGGGCATGGCTGGTATTGGAACATCACTAGGATTTCTCGAGCCCTCAAGCGCTGCAATTTGCATGGGTGGAAGAGAGACTAGAACCACGGAGCTCTGGTTCGGGTGAAGGGGGAGATCCCTCCCCAGCTCCGAGGAAGTTTTGTGTGAGTGGTGAAGCTGAGATGATCTTCTTAAAGAAGTCCAGATTTTACTGGCTGTGGGAGAGGTCAGGCATGCTAGGACTTCATTGTCTGAACTCTCCCAGCTTAGCTGAAGACCAAATGCAGAAACTCTAACGATAGCAATAAAATAAAATAACAAAAATCGGTCACCCAGGTACTAGTCAAACATTAAACCCATGCACTCTCCAGTCTTCCCATCCGCAAGACTGCCGTAAGTACAAAGCACACAGGCAGGATCTCTCCTATTACATCTTCTCTTTCTTTGAGCCGTGCAAGTTAATCACTAAACAGGAGAAAGATCTTCTCCCTCCTCCTCTCTCCTCTTTCCGCTCCCCCCCGCTCTCCCCCTCGCCCCAAACAAGTGCTGTGAGAAATAGGAGGAAGGATAATATCTGGGCAGAAGGAGCACTGTTGGATTTAGAGAATCCTTCTTAAGGAAAAGGGGAAAAAAACATCAGAACTGGGGATTCCTACTAAGACTACTGGTTTCATGCAGACAAATGAAGCGGACACCTCCTAAGAAGCTGATAAAAGAACATTAAGGAAAAGGGAGGGACTGTCTTTAAGGCTGCCAGAATGTGCATGTGTTCTGCCTGCAATTTTCTATAAATCATCCTCTTCGCAGGAAGAGAGCGCCTGGGATTTGCAATCTTTGACGTACCATCAACGCCGAGGCAGATAATTTACCTCTTTGTCTCTCAGCATTGGATTTTAAATTAAAAAATAAATAAATAAAAAATAAAGGAAAATAGAACAACCCCACAACCACAAACCCCAAAACACCTGACTTCTGACCAGCTACCCTCCAGGGAAGCAACAATTCCGCTTCAAAATGAAGGTTCTTGGGAACAGTTGGCATCACACCTGGGAGAATAACAATAAAATAAAATATAAAATAAGT
>CM021797.1:53688588-53725788 GCA_011076525.1 Nettapus auritus | reverse complement strand
AAAGTAAATAATAAATTAAATTAAATTAAATTAAAAGTATCTTCATGGAGGTAGCCATGGAACAGTACCCTGCACTGTCCCCCGCAGCGTGGGTCTGAGCACCCACGCGGGGCCACCTGCGCGGGTGGGGATCTCGGGGGGATGAAGGTCAGGGCTGCCGGAGAAACCCCGGCGCTGGAGGGCAATGCCGGGGAGCCCGGGGCGGGGGGCTTCATCGCCAGGGGTCTGGTGGTCCATAACTTCGTCCCGCAGACTTTATGCATTCCCTTCCGGGCTGCGAGCGCTGGCGGGGAATGCGGGCGGCGAGGTGGACACTCTGGGCTGCGGGAGCCCCCCAAAAGGCGGCCGCCGGAGAAAAGAGAGGGGGGAGCCCCCTGTGTACACGCACGACTGGTTTCGCGAGGGGACGGGCTGCCGGCTCCGTGGAGGTGGGGAGGGCAAGTCCGGGGAGGCTCAGGACCCCCGCGGGGAGAGGGGGGGCGTGGAGGGGGGCTCGAGCCGCGGGGCAGCTCCCCCCGGCTCGCCCCCGTGCCGTGCCCAGCGATAAAGAGGTTAACCGCGCTGACACCCCCCTGGCCCTAATTACCCCAGCGAGTTAACAGTCCCATTAAGGGGAATGCAGATAGTTTGCACCTCCGCCGGTGCTGCATCTGGGGACGCCGGAGGAGATGAGGGTGCAGACAAAGGCGCCGGTGCCTCCCGTGCCGGGCAGCGCGGCAGCGGGGAGGCGGCGGGGGGAAAGCCGGCACCGACCCCAGGCGGGGGGGGGCTGAGCAGGAATGTCAGCCTGTCTCCGGCTTCACAGAGCTCGTGTCCCACCGCCGCCTTGGCAGAGGTCACAGGAAGAGGTGTTCTGGGCTAATAAATAAATAAATAAATTGAAATAAAAAAACTAGGTCCCCCTGTCCTCTCGCGACCTGGGGTTGGCGGATGATGCTCCACCATGAGGACAGGGGAAAGAAAGGAGAAAACGGTTTCCAGCCTCTTGGACTGCGTACACCTTTCCTGACCCAGAAAATCTGACCAGCATGGGCCCAAACCTTTATCCCCGGGCCAGGTCTTCGCTAGTGTGCAATGATTCAGGGTTGCATTGCCCCATTGCTCTGCCAGAAATCCACATCCCACTTCTCCAGCCACTGGAAGTCCATGGGGGCTGCAGAGTGAGCACCACAGCTGGAAGGCCACAAGCAGAGCAGTGAGCAGACCACAGGAAGCTCAAGATGGTGCTGTTCTGCCTTCTGATTTTTATTTATCTTTCTTTTTTAATTTATTTATTTCATTCTTTCTTTTTCTTTTAAAAAAAAAAAAAAAAAAAAAAAAAAAAAATTCCCCATAGGCTCTAATTAGCTCCTCAGGACAGGAAACTCTAATACATTTATCATAGACAGTGAGTATGACCTTAGTGAGCTGGAGACACTAGGAAAGCAATGTGGAAAATAAGACTCTGAAAGGACACTTCTCTATGCATAATCAACAGTGAAACACTGTTGTTCATGTCCTCTCACAGAACTGAAAGTGGCCTTTTCTTTCTCCACAGATCTGGAAGATTTTCTTCCTTTTCCTGCAACAAGTTTGAGTGAACTTCCAATTTATTCTTCACTTCTTCATGGCTATTTTATCCTACCAGAGCAAGGTTTCTCAGTCTTTATGCAAGAGGCAAGCATTGTATCAGCTCACTAGAGAACTGAATATCACTCTCTCTAGAATATTATGTTCTGCAGCTATTGAGAGAATTTCACTCTCCTATCTAAGAAGATTAGAAATGTGCTGTTCTGACCTTTACCCTGGCAACTTTCTTATTTCTTTAGCCTCCAAGGGTTTCGTTATTGTGAAGGACTTTGACGAGAAACTAGTTGGTTGGAAGCAGAGAAATCCTACTCTGGTCTATGAAAGACAAGAGATATCTACTCATCAAATTTTCTTTTAGCAAACAATCTTTTTGGGGACAGTGCATTCAAGAGGGTTTACATGCAAATAATCCAAATTCAGACTCTCGAGAACCCTTTGGAAGATTCTTCTATTAAAACCTAAACTTTCAGCTTGCTAATAAAATTTGAAGCATTTTATTTCTGGCAGTGCTCAGACTGAAATCTCCAGAAGTAAGCTCTCCATTATAAGATCACTTTATTATTTACAAGGCCAACTCAGAATATAGTACACATTGCAGACCCATAGAAAGATAAACCTTTATGTTGGTGTGAAGCTTAAGGGAAGAATGCTGGTGAAGTCTTGTATCAGCTGGGTATTGGAAGACACTTTATTGTTGGACAGATGTATAGCTTGAAATTACTAGAAATAAAATGTTTGCTCCCTCAAGAAAACTGAATCTTCAGTTGTCAGATGTTTTGGATAAACTCATGGTTATTTTTTATTCCTACCCTCAAGTTTCCTCAGAAACTCTACACCAAAACCAGGTGCCAATAAGTCAGTTCGTGAAGAGAACAAGTCCTGATCAGAACCTTTTAATTTAGGCATGAGTCAAGAGTAATGGGCACGCAGTGTTGGAAGGCTAAAGTAAACTTCAGAGTGCATTTGGTAAGTACTACATATCATTGATTCCCCAACCTCAGAACATGTTTGAAAAGTGCAGGCAGCAGAAAACCTTGTGTTTAGAGCCCAGTCAAATTCCCAGTAGATTTAATGAAAAAATTCCACAAGTGTTAAAATTAACTGGGTTGAAACCAAACAGAGCACATTCTTAGTAATTGAAACATGAACTACAAATGGCCCCAGACCTCTAGTAAGTACTACGTCAGTGTGTATTCTCCTTTAAATGATAAACTTGATTTAATAGATGGATAAAATACAGTCAGTCAAAAGGGTGTTTTAGCTGTCACCAGAAGGCAGGCAAAAAACTGATTTGGGGGGAAATCCATAATTACACAGAATCACAGAATCACAGAATTTCTAGGTTGGAAGAGACCTCAAGATCATCGAGTCCAACCTCTGACCTAACACTAACAGTCCCCACTAAACCATATCCCTAAGCTCTACATCTAAACGTCTTTTAAAGACCTCCAGGGATGGTGACTCCACCACTTCCCTGGGCAGCGCGTTCCAATGTCTAACAACCCTTTCGGTAAAGAAGTTCTTCCTAAGATCCAACCTAAAATTCCCCTGGCGCAACTTAAGCCCATTCCCCCTCGTCCTGTCACCAGGCACGTGGGAGAACAGACCAACCCCCACCTCGCTACAGCCTCCTTTCAGGTACCTGTAGAGAGCGATAAGGTCACCCCTGAGCCTCCTTTTCTCCAGGCTGAACAATCCCAGCTCCCTCAGCCGCTCCTCGTAGGGCTTGTTCTCCAGGCCCCTCACCAGCTTCGTCGCTCTTCTCTGAACTCGCTCAAGCACCTCGATGTCCTTCTTGTAGTGAGGGGCCCAAAACTGAACACAGTATTCGAGGTGCGGCCTCACCAGAGCCGAGTACAGGGGACAATCACCTCCCTAGCCCTGCTGGTCACACTGCTTCTTATACAGGCCAGGATGCTGTTGGCCTTCATGGCCACCTGAGCACACTGCTGGCTCATATTCAGCCGACTGTCAACCATCACTCCCAGGTCCTTCTCTGACAGGCAGCTCTCCAACCACTCATCTCCCAGCCTGTAGCTCTGCTTGGGGTTATTGCGTCCCAGGTGGAGGACCCGGCACTTGGCCTTGTTGAACTTCATACCGTTGACCTCAGTCCATCGGTGCAGCCTATCCAGATCCTCCTGCAGAGTCTTCCTGCCCTCGAGCAGATCGACACACGCACCTAACTTGGTGTCATCTGCAAACTTGCTGAGGGTGCACTCGATCCCCTCATCCAGATCATTGATGAAGATATTAAAGAGGACCGGCCCCAGCACCGAGCCCTGGGGAACGCCACTAGCGACCGGCCTCCAACTGGATTTGACTCCATTTACCACGACTCTTTGGGCCCGGCCATCCAGCCAGTTTCTAACCCAACGAAGCGTGCGCCAGTCCAAGCCAAGAGCAGCCAGTTTCCTGAGGAGAATGCTGTGGGAAACGGTGTCAAAAGCCTTGCTGAAGTCAAGGTAGACCACATCCACAGCCTTTCCCTCGTCCACCCAGCGCGTCACTTTGTCATAGAAGGAGATCAGGTTCGTCAAGCAGGACCTGCCCTTCATAAACCCATGCTGACTGGGCCTGATTGCCTGCTTGCCCCGCAAGTGCTGCGTGATGACTCTCAAGATAATCTGCTCCATGAGCTTCCCTGGCACTGAGGTCAAACTGACAGGCCTGTAGTTTCCCGGGTCAGTCCTCCGGCCCTTCTTGTAGATGGGCGTCACGTTTGCTAGCCGCCAGTCAACTGGGATCTCCCCCGATAGCCAGGACTGTTGATAAATGATGGTAAGCGGCTTGGCCAGCTCCTCTGCCAGTTCTCTCAGTACCCTCGGGTGGATCCCGTCCGGCCCCATCGACTTGTGCTCTTCCAAGTGCCGTACCAGGTCACCAACCATTTCTTCATGTATAGCGAGGGCCACATCCTGCTCCCCATCCCCTTCTACCAGTTCAGGGAATTGGGTATCCAGAGAACAACCGGTATTGCCGCTAAAGACTGAGGCAAAGAAGGCATTAAGCACCTCCACCTTTTCCTCATCTCTTGTAACTAAGTTTCCCCCCGCATCCAGTAAAGGATGGAGATTCTCCTTAGTCCTCCTTTTTGTATTGATGTATTTATAAAAACATTTTCTGTTATCTTTAACGGCAGTAGCCAGATTGAGCTCCAGATGAGCTTTGGCTTTTCTAATTTTGTCCCTGCACAGCTTCGCAACATCCTTATAGTCCTCCTTAGTGGCCTGCCCACTTTTCCAAAGATTATAAACCCTCCTTTTCCTCCTAAGCTCAAGCCACAATTCTCTGTTTAGCCAGGCTGGTCTTCTGCCCCGCCAGCTCGTCTTTGGGCACGTGGGGACAGACCGTTCCTGCGCCATTAAGATTTCCCTCTTGAAGAGCGTGACAAGGGCTTCCTGAGCAACTAAAGACATGTTCTGACTTAATTTCTTGCTCTCTAAACAATGACCTTGAAGTTTAGTTAATTTCACTTGGCACTTTTGGAATGTTTAGATGCAAAATATTCTTCGCTATGAATGCAAATTAAGTTTTATGAATTCAGTTCTTCCAATCACACAGCTGGATTTCACTTAACTTCTGCATAGTTTTGGATGGAATCAATGAGACTGAAACCACAGTCACTTTACAACATCAGACCTTCTGGAATCATGATGACCACTTAGTGATTAGTATAGCAATGTCATATCCCAACATGATATTGCACTCGCTGGTAAGAAGACTTCAAGAGAGAAACAGCTTGATTTTGTCTTCAGAAGAGGTAGATACTGAGAGATTTGTGAAATAGTTTTGAGTCAGATTGGTCAGATATAAATGGTCACTGGCTATGTTTAATGGTCATTTTTTTATCCACCTCAACCTGTATATTTTACTAGGTGTTTGCAATTCAATACAAAGCTATTCTTACTTGCATATGCTGGAAAAATGCCTGTTTTTCCTTTTTATTTTTTTTTTAAGATCTAAATGCAACACTTGCATCTCTTGATCTCTCTTTCTAACACTCCAGTATTTTTAAAACTTAAGCTCTCAAATGCCAGTCAAACAATTTTTATTCCATATGTCCTATTCAACCGGTATAATATACAGCCTTCAATAGATTTGAGTTCCACTTCCTAGACAGTATTTCTGATATGTAATTTTTCTAGACCCACCATAAAATTGAGCAAGGCCATCTCTGGCTTTGTAGGGAAGTGCCTGGTACTGCTGAATAATCTGTCTGGTATATGCAGTGTGATGACATTTTTATTGATACATTACAAATTTAGCCCAAGTTTCATTTTTTGAAGCAAGTCCAGTAGGTATTTTCATTTCCCATGGAAGCATTACAGGCATAGATGATTTCCCATCTTGCATGTCTTTGAAGGTATAGAAAGGAAACAATGCATTCTATCTCCTACTTTTGAATTGCTTCAGCTTACAGTTTATTTCTTAACGAAGTTGTTTCTTCCTCTGCTTTTGCTGAAGTCCCAATTGTACATATGGGTCAATTCCAATTCATTTTCCCTATGAGCATTGGGATGCACATTGCAGAAAATTGAATACTGCTGAAGTGCATGCCAAAATTCTACCTTATTCTACTAATCACATCATTTGTTTTGGGCACACCATTGCTATTTGAGATCTTGTCACTGCTACTGTAAAATGGAGATGTTTTGGAAAAAAAAAAATACAGACTTTTATCACAATCTTAAATTTGGAACTAACAGAAAATGAAGGTCTTCCTCATCCATCTGCTGTCCATTTCTCTCTGTTAAAAGATTGAATTTGTTCTACTCCCATGTATTTATGGCACTTTTTTTTCCCATTCCACGTCTCCACATGATCAGCCAAATCCTCAACTGATGTAATTTGGCTGGCTTCATTGACTCCAGTGGATATACTGCTAATTCAAACCTTCTGCCTGGCTCATTCTTACATCTAATTGGGTTAATAATCTTTACCAATTACTTTCAATACTTTGTAGGTGCAGTTTCTTGAAATCAGACATTCTTCTCCATTGATGCTTTTGCTCTGATACTTCTGATAATATGATGCCTCATAGAGTGATATTCTGTTCTTTAAATTCGTATTTCTTGTGTTCTATTCCTGTGATCTTCCTAGAGTTACCCAGTTTCCTAATGCCCATCTTGACTTCCTACATTTTAAAGTACAGCCTTTTACTGAGTTTCTCTCTGTATTCATTTATTTCAACATGCTGTATTTCAAAGGAGCAGTTATTTTCCAGTAATATTGCATCTGCACTAGTAGAAACTGTCTCCAGTTTTCTTCTTTACAGCTAGCTGTTGTGTTCTCTAGAATTGAAGAGACACCATTTGTAATATGAATTCATGTTTACAATGTTGCACACTAATCATAGAATCATTGAATGGTTTGGGTTGGAAGGGACCTTAAAGATAATCTAATTCAGCTATGGGCCGGGATGCCACTCACTAAATTAAATACTGATCTGGTCAGAGGTGGCCAGTCATCATGAATTTTAACTGCATATGTAGGAAGATGTGCTATAGTGTAGACTTCAAAATAAATTTCATAACCCATGGCCATTTTAATTTGTCTTCAATCTTCCAGTATTAAAGTTTCTACATTAATGTGTGGAAATGGCTGGGTATGTTTTGCTTCCTTTTTAGCAGCACCATTTCAGTATCAGAATTTTCAAGCTTCTTTATGTAAACCCAGTCTACGTTTCAGTCTTGAAGGTGACTGGGTGGATCCTGTGAATAGGGAGAATGCAGGACACACACACACAAATTTAAAAAAAAAAAAAGAAAAAAGAAAAGAAAAGAAAATAACAAAAAAGGAAGTCCATAAATAGTACCAGTACACTTGGAAAAAAATCCCCACCTATAATTACAAAAACATTTTGGCAACCTATTCTATCTTCAGAAAGGTAACAATTATTTATACATATCAGTTTCTATGTAAATGTCACCTGTCCAATCAATATATTAATATTTGAATTAATTTCAAAAGAAGATGGCAGAAAGAAAAAAAAAAAAAAAAAAAAAAAAAAGCCATCATTTCCTCAGTAATGAACTAATTTATCTGAAAATCTGACAACTGCAAGTGGGTGGTACTCTTTCCTGTATAGTCTTACAAAAGATATTACTGCAATCAAGCTGGTACTTACTATTTTAATAGTAAAACATGCCGAGCATCAAAACTTGACATGGAATGTAATGAGAAGTGATATGATTGAGCAGAGATTTAACAGATATGTTAGTTATATTATGTTAGCATGATTTTTGCTGTGGATCTTGAAATCTTCACATACAAACACACACAAATACGTAACAAGAGAGAAAAATTCTTGTGGAAAATGTACTTTAATGAAAGCCTTGGAAGAGGAAACAAAAGAAATACCACCAATGAAGCAAGAATGCTCTCATTTTAAATGGGCAAATAAAAGAGGTTGTTATGACATATGTATAGTGCCTAATTCAACAGCATTTTTGCTTGGGATTGCCCCAGCCCAGATGCAAAACCTTGCCATTGGTCTTGTTGAACCTCATGAGGTTCACACAGGCCCACCTCTCAAGCCTGTCCAGGTCCCTCTGGATGGCATCCCTTCTCTCCAGCTTGTCTACCATACCACTGGTAAACTAGCTGAAGGTGCACTCAATCCCACTGTCCATGTCACTGACAAAGATGTTAAATAGATGCTTCTCAAAAAGAAAATAGAAGTTTTAATTTGACATGTTTGTAACAACCAGTGAAGGAGATTTAGGAGGGCACTAAAGTGTAGATGGAATGACAAGCTGAAGTATTTGGGACATGCAGAAGTGGACATGTCGGGTATCAAGGGAAAGCAGCACAGTGACTGTAGCAAAAGTACTCAGGCCAAAGGTGTGAAAAATGAAAATAAAATAAAATAAAATAAAATAAAAATAAAAATCAAGCCACAAGAAATTTGATATCTTAAGGGAAAACACTCAGAACTGATGTGTTAGATACAAAAAGTTGAGGGCAACACCAAGTCTGTAGCCGTTCAGAGAAACAAGTAGGTGGATTATGCATATAGGGATCATAACCAGGCTGTGCTGCAGTTAGTTAGGTATAGTTCAGTCAAATTTGCATTGAAAATTGCTCCCTGACTTTAGACTGGCTTACCATTATTGTGTCTGCTTGTCTGTACTGTTCTCAGATTGTTATTTGTGCTGCAGGTGCTGTTGCCTGTGGAAGCCCTGATGCCCAGTTGTGCTCCAAGGCCCAAGTCTGCATGTTGCATAACTTGTTCCTAATTTTTGTGGCAGCAAAGGAAATTCTGATAAATGTAACTCAAACACCAGCTGATGCAGGTACCTCTTCTGAGCCTGCAGAGAGCCTGGAGCAATAGCTCCAAGAGGTTTGAACCTTCTCATTCATCTCAATATGTTCTTAAATTGTCATTCTTCACCTTCTAACTTAATCATCAGCTTTAGAGCTGTCCCCACATTTTGAACTGTTTCTCTTTTGATCATTTCAGTAGAAACACTCTGAAGTTTTTATTCCCTAATTTCAAAGTGTTTCTTGTGCCCTCCAGGTGAGAAAGTCTAGAGCTGTGATGATATCTATCTTCCCTCTTGACAACTTCCAATCTTCAGATGGGAATTGCCAGTGCAAGAACCCATGGCATACTAGAAACAAACAAACAAACAAACAAAACAAAACAAACAAACAAACAAAAAACCATAGGGAGTCCAATAAATTATTTGATTTGCCTACCTACTTAGTTGTCCCTAAGATTAATGTACCGTATAATAAATTGCCTTCATAACTAGCTAATCACAGATTTCCAAAACTTTAATGTAAAAATCAAGCTGCCATGTAATTTCATGACAAAAATCCTTTGGTGTACCAACTCAAGTGTGGTTTGTTGGTGAGGAGGCATGGAGGTCTAAATGTCTTTCTCACACTTGGTCTTACATTTCCTAGATTAGAGGGCTGGTGTGAATATTTTTATTTATTTATTTATTTATTTTCCACCAAACATTACATAGTTGCCCTGACCAAATTCCAATTCATAATGCTTTAGTATTCTACAAGTTTATTCAAACATCCTCCTCTTCCCTTATGTTAAGCTCTTCATTTGTTCTTTGTCCCTTGGATGTGAAGATTTAAGAATGCAGTCAGGGGAAGTGTGAGTTGTAGGAGATGGCCGCTGCCATTCCTGTGAAATGTGCAGCTCTTGCCTCAATGTTCACCAGCCAGAAGGGCTCCAGTTTCCTAGCTAACATGTCTATCTGTCAGATGTTGTTTTCCCTGGTCTACCCCAATAAGCAGGACTGAAAGCCATCTTTGGAATAACCGGCTCGATGTCAGCCATACTCTATTCTGATTCGTAAGACAAGACAAACTTGTGTCTTCCTGTCTCATAATGATTTCTTTGCCTTACTAAGGACTTGTTTACACTGGGAAACTAACCAGCCAAGCTATAGCAGTATCATTATTTCAAAACAACCAGTCCATTTCCTGTGTAGACAAGACTATAGACTAATCTTCTTGTCTGACCCACGGCCCCTGTTGCAGAAACCTTGGAACATATTTCTGAGTCTTATTCCACTCCTAGATTACGAAGCATGCCAAACATTTTCATTTCACTCAAGGCTTTCTGCCATTTCAGCCCTGGAACCCATCTGATTCCAGATCTTTTGCCAGTCAGCCAAGACTCTCTAGCCAAGCCACACACATCCTACCACCAGGATGCTTCTGTTTTTGCCAAGCTCAAAATCCTCCTCTGTTCTTCTGTCCATGGATATCTAATCTTGTTCAAATGTGATCAAACCAAGCAATGGACAGCTTGAGGCCAGAATGCACGCCTGTAGTCGAATGGATCTATTCTTTTTCGTCCTTGCTAGCTTTCACATAGATGGATATAGCAGCCCCTACTCCTGAGTTACAAAAGCACCAATACACTCCAGTGTCTCTAATGTTTCCTGATGAAATCAATAAATTCCATCATTCGTCTTCAATCCTTTTCATAGTTTAAGCACCAGACACTGATTTCATCAACATACCTCTTTAAAAAAGACAGGCAAAAATGCCATTCTTCCTTCTGAACACTTTATTTCATGGCTTTCTACCTCTCACTATTTTTGCTTTTAGCTATTTTCTGCATCAAGTTGTTAAATTATATGAAGAAAATGCCAAAATACTAATGGATTTGCTGTAATACAGACCAATATGTCCTATGAAGACACCTAAATGCAAGTACACATCACAGGATAGGTGGATATTGGCTTTTTATTGGCTTGGTGTAATTCTCAGTATTAATTAGCCTCACACCATATTCCCTTTGTTTGTTTGTTTGTTTGATTGATTGATTGTTTTTTTCTTGGAGTCCCAGCCAGAATAACGTGAGTAAGCATAATGGAGATTTTTTTTTCATTGTAGTCAAGTGTTATAAAAAGAAGACTGCAATAGACATACAAGTTCTACTGCATAATAGTTATTCTTCCTCTTGCTATGTAAAATTCATCAGCACAAAAGAAAATCACTGCTCAAATGGTCTCAGGTAGTATGTGCAGTAACTCTTATAGCCTGGAAACTTGACACTTAGTTGAAGGAAAAAAAAATAAATCACCAAATAAAGATCACAATCCAAGCTATTTTCCTCATAATTTCAGGCTTATGTCTATGAAGTAATGCAAAGCTATGCTATTATTAGGGTATATGCTTCATAACCAAGGCCTCCTAAAATCCACCACTGACTGCCATCAGGCCCAGGCTTGCCACCTATGTCTTTCCCCTCTCATTTGCATCCAGTCTTTGGGGACCACACAAACCAGAAACCTTCACTTGTCCTTTGTAAGGATCTGTTTTACACAGGTGTGACTAGCCCATAACCTATTAGGGACCCACTTACTCTTCTTTGAATTCAAGGAAGGAATATATCCCTACTTCCAACCACCTCTTTCATCCTGCATTACCAGCCTTCTTTGGCAGCTCATTTTTCTCCAGTGAGTATTCAAGGTTGCGATCAGGGGTGGGAAAGGCCTTGAAAATGAAAGAACTGACCTGGAACAAAGGGTTGAAACCAAATGCTATAAAGATGAGGAACGGTATGTCTAGAGGTCAATCTAACCTTTTCCTATCTAAAAAGTGTATATGAAAGGAAGAAAAAGCTTAAACTTGAATGCTGTTGATTACTTTCTTTAGCTTATTAAGAAGTACTCTTGCAGGTGAGGATAGAACTCCAATTAGTCCTATTCCCTACTACTGGTAGAATGATTCTCTTCTTTGTGGTCTTGGGAACATAAATCATTCTCTATTTTCTCCTTTCCTCAGAAAGAACAAGATGCAATGGCTTTCAATTGATCTTCCTGAGAACAATAAGTATATTGGGTCACTTCAGCCATGCAATGAAACCCAATTAAGCCTATTCTAAAGGCTTAAAAAGCACACCATGGAAGGCCACCAGTGAATCTGGGCACTTCTCATTTTAGGTTTCCTTTTATAAATGGGTGTGTTTAATAAATGTTAAATAAAGTTGGCTGGGAGACACACTTTTGACTTCATGAGAGTTTGGATATTTTGAAACAGGTTTTGTTTGATTCAGAACAGGCAGTCAAAAATTCTTCTGAATATTTCAACATATTTAATTTCAATGATTCATTTTCTGATTAAAAATAGCCAAAATCATATTATGGCATTTTGGTAAAACTTTGTTTTCCAACAGAAACTGTTAACTCAATAGTCATCTAACTAATTCTCGTATGCATTTATGCATATCTCTAGCAGTAGGTGATAAAGTAATTCCAGGTGATGTAATTTTAAAAATAATAACAATTATTTATGTGTTTATTATTTATAGCTTCTTCCAACAAAAGTTTGATAGAAGAACTCTTGCACTGAAGTACCTTCATTTTAATAGAAATTCAATGGATACAGAGATGGGGATTTGAAGACTGTAAAATATGGACTGGATATTTTTATACCACTTTTATCACAATATTTTAAAAATTATTAACATTTGAGTTTATCAAATATTCATCCATTAGTGTATGATTTTGGGAAAACTATAAGCACAGTGATTAAGCTTTACAGAATAATTCAAGTGAAATTTGTATTTCATTTATCATGGTAAATTTGATAGAGGTATTTGTATTGTAAATATGTAAACAACTTCAGTATAAAATTGAAGTGAGCATCTTTAAAAAGTGTGTAGGCATAGCAGATACTGAAGACTAATATTTATTGAGCTAACATTTCTCAAGTGTTTTCAAAACTAGGTTGCTTACCAGTATATTCAAAATAATGAGAGGAGTAAAACAGGAAGGTGAACAAATCAAAGTTTGAATGACCACAGTTAAGTAGACTTGTAATAAGGGTGAAACAACACAAAAGCTAAACTGAACCTTTCAGAGCCAGCGTTGCCTGAGGAAACATGCAGTTAGCAGGAAAACGGTGTCTGTACCCAATTTAAGGCATAGGTGGACTTGGCTGTGTACATGAATGAAGAAGGAATAATCACTAATTATGCTACCTCTGACAGCTGCAAGCACTTTACTTTTACTACGTGTAGCAATGAGAGGCACAAACCATCCTTGCTCTGCTAATGCAGTTGCATTGTTTTCTGCTCAGGTCTGCAAAGAATCAGTATTTGTTGCTACATCTGACATACGAGAGGTCCTGATGAATCCCACACGTGCAAGTAGCTACAAGTCTGTCTTTTAGCTGTTTGTTGGATTGGTTACAGGATGTTTCCTGGGTATTGAATTGCCCAATATAGAGGGGGAAAAAATGGAAAAATGAATCCTAGGCCAATCTGATTATTCCAGAAGCCAGGGGAGCAATGTTTCATAAATGAAATAGTGTCCTGACCTGTGATTCTGTCCTCCTTCCACCCAACATTTTTCAGCCCTGCTGTTTTGTTGGTCTCATTTTGTTGCTCAGGTGAAACCAACATAATAACAGAGACTAGAGTTTGCAGGGTACATATCTGCCGGATTGTTCATGTACTCAACATTGCTGAAGGCAGGGTAATATTTATCTTGAAGATCAAAGGCTTCCTGTTGTGTGAACTGTATCTAAAAAAGACTTCATATACATTATGAGCCTTCACCTTTCTAATTCATTCCTGTCTTAGGGAACTGCTCACTCACTATCACCTAAACAATGTATGTCATGAATCATTCATTAATTCCACTCACATGAATGGAAAGCTTTCCATCAACCTCAGTGGGGTTTGACTCAAACCTTGAGGGCTGATGCATCTACTCTTTCTCACACTGAGTGATGTTTTACGTTGGATATAGCCCCCTCATCCTTAGCAGCACCTGCCTCCTCCTCCCCAGTACAGCCACTGGCTTGCTCTTTTAGCTGCAAGGGCTGTCACAAGCAGAGGCAGGCTGCTTCCCCTCTCTCCTTCTCCATGATGCCATTTCTTTTCTCATCTACTGAGACAAGCCATCAGACACTTCAGAACAGAAGGCAGCAGGATAAGGAAAGCTTATGGGCTGCCTGTCACATTCACTTGTTGGAGTTCTGTTTGCTTTTTCAGATGGTTCTTTCCAGAAGATTAGCTCCTTCTTGCCTTCCTTCTAAACCATTTGAGAAAGACCTGCATTTCTTACTAGGAGCACTTGTACTTTGCTCTTTTATAGAAGAATCCATCAATTCTTCAGTTTAGAAAGGTTCTCTCTTTGTTTGTCTGGAGAATAATGTCCCGTGGGGTGCCAATGCTTTCCAAGGTTACAAGTGTCCCTCATTCCTGCTGCAAAGTGGATCTTCACACAACACGCTGAAAAGAACACAGCACCTCTTCAGGGCTTGCACCCATGCTAAGAAATGGCCTTATTAGGACAACGGCAAACTGCAGTGCTGTTTAAAAAGGAAACTGTATTTCTTTGAAATTTCTTTGTCTCATGCAAATAGATAGCCACAAGCATATGTGTATGTGAAAGCTATACGCATGCAAACACGTACAACGATGCAAGCAGTGTACCTGCTATCCCAAATGACCCATTGAAAGAGGATATGAGAACAGACATGCAATAGACCTACTAGAAACATGCAGAGGCCCAAGTGATGAGTGTGCTATACGAACCCCAAGCAGAAAAGAACAGAAAGCTCTTCAACTAGTTAAAGTAAGTTGATTTTGGCTGGGCTACTAAAGAACATTTGATAAAGTCAAAGTTTTGGCAGGCTCCAGGCTCCTCAATCCAAGCTCAATATAGTGTGGATTGTTCTACAGAAATGAAGGGATTGCCTGTTCTATTTTGGCCAAATAGTTTACAGGGTTGAGTATTAGTAACACTTGGGTTTAAGAGTGACTATCATCCTCACAGTGTTAACTCCCCAGGGGCCTTCAGATTCCTCTGTGTTTAAATCTTCCACAGCACTGGCAGTAGCCTGATCCTATGTGGTTTTTGCTTCTGTTGCTAGTATGTATGCTTTATCTCATTCCCAACTAAGTTTATTTGGGAGGGGTGGAGTGGTGGGGTGTTGTTCAGTCATTCTGAAATCAATAAAATCAGTCTGGGCAAGGCTACAAATCTGAGCTGTGTTTAAGTAAAAGTGAATGACATGACTAAATGTTATTCTCTGATACCATATTCAAAGACTTTGGCTTGAAAACTCTGTTCTGGGGTACAGCAGGTCAGATACGTTTTGTTGGATTTACTGTCCTGTAAGCCAGCTGTTGTTCAAAGTGCGAAGCTGGAATAAATTGACTGGAAGCCCCTTCTAGCTAATTATGCATGACACTGTATATGGACATATACAACTATACAACTTAATTCTCTCAGTATGTAGTAGTATATACAGTTTTGTAGAGGCTTATCCATTATTATTATTATTATTATTATTATTATTATTATTATTATTCAGAGTCTGCTTAACTATACCAGAGAGAGATGTCTCTGGAGCTGTTCTGGCATCATATTCCTTCCTCAAGAATCTACTGTTGGCCATTGGCAGAGACAGGATTACTCTGACCTAATGTGACAAATCTTACATACCTTACCCTAGGTAATTGTGTATTTATTTTTTTCTTGAGTGTTGTGGTGAATGGTCAAACAAGATGGAGTCTTACTCATGCCTGATGCTGTTAAAATAAATAGTATTATTAGAAAAAATAAAAAGGAAATTGATTAAATTCCAGAATCTTGCCACTGCAGCATCTCTACAGCATAGTTTTCTCTGTTAGGAATACAATTGACATTCATAACTCATCAGTACATTAAGCTAAGCTAAAGTAGGCCTCAGGTTTTGAACAGAATTTAAACAGGTTTTCTGATGTCTTGTTATTTATTTGTCAGGAAGCATGTCAAGTTTTAGATGAAATTTCTCTTTTGTTAACTCTTAAAAATGAAGAAAGTGTCATTTTGTACTTCTGGTTAAGGCTGAGATACTGGTTATCAGGAGAAACCTCATGTTTTCATTTTACGAAGCAGCTAATAAAGCAGGCATCCTTTCAGAAGAGGAATTTGAGGTATTCTTATGATGGAAACATGAGCCACTTATGTTTGTTGTGGGCACATCAACAGTGCTGCTGTTAATAGGGGTGCACAGATTTTATGTTCCCACATCCTTGGTCAGCATACATCAGTGTCATAACATTTCCTTCAGCAGAACTGGGTTAACTGCAGTGGTTGATGGAGTGCATTGTCCACTGCAGGTATCCAGACATTTATGTCGGCATATATGATAATTTGCAATTCCAGAAGATGCTGTATTTGCTTACCTTTCCTATTGGTTGGGCAGGAAGCTCTAGGTGAGGACTAGAGCTATGGTGAGGACTGAGGATCTAGCTACTTTGTATCTATCTCAGAAGCCCCAAGATAGATTCTATTTGGCCCTTATTCATTTTTGATAAATATATTGTCAGATATTAATTTACTAGACCATAATTTTCCCCTATAACTTTTAAATTAAAAAATAAATAAAAATTGGAAATTGTACAGGAAGAAATTATTCGTGTGAAGCAACCACTTCAATCTAAACTTTTCAGTCTTTGTTAGCTCTCCTTTTTTTTTTTTTAATGAAAAAATAGCATTTTACAAAATGAGCAATATATTGTGTATGATTTTATTTTTCATGAGTAAAAAATAAAATTATGAACAGTTATATTATAGACATGTTTAACTTTTGAAATGTAAACATCTAGAATAAGAGAGATTTTGTCTTTTCATTGGCATGAATACTGTTGAACTAAAGAAGTATATCCCTGTTCTTCCTGCTTGATTTAATCTCCTATTAGCTAGTTTTATAGTCAAGTATAAAAATGTGAGCAATGTATTTTGTAAATCACATATAAATAGAGGCATCTCACATATTGTAGAAGTTCTGTATATCTTTAAAAGAATAATTCCTGGAAAGATTTGAGTTGGTGAGAGGTAGAATGGAAAGACCAAAAAAATGATTTGTAAATGCTGTAAGTGGAGAAATAGTTGGATGGAATGGTAAAAGGATATAAGATCAGAAGTCTGAACCAGAGGAAAAGGATGTTGAAGCTCTCTTGTGCCTTCAAGATACTTGAATTAATGAAGAAAAGATGTCCTCCATGAGTAGCAGAAATACAGGTTATTTATTTATTTTATTTTATTTTATTTTTAGCATCTCTTTCCTGTGCTTTTCCCTTATCTAATAAAGGGTGAAGTTATTAGCCGCTCTCAGGGACAGAGGAGGGAAACTTCATACAGGCACTCAACTATATAAATGTCTTCTTGTTAGAAAATGGGTTGAACTTATTGCAAAGCCTGTGGAAACGGAGTAGAGCCAAAGTTACAAACACCCCAGAAACGAATAAAATATTTGAGGAAAAATTATGGTGTGTTGATCTCAGTGATGAAGATTTCATTGACTTTACAATACTGGGCTTTCATCCCAGTTTTCGCTTGTCTTTTAAGGGAAAACAGCTCTGTCTCTTTTCCATAAAGGTAAGATATTAAATGTTTAGTAGCCTTTTTGTTCTTGATTAGCCAAGATTTCCCAGCTATCTGGGGATGAATTAAGATAATCTAAAATTAAAAAGTGCCCCAGCCATGAAGCTGGTCAAAGACACTGGCATTATCTCAGGCTAAAATATCAGAAGGCTGCAATGCTGGAGGAGAGGCTTAGCACATCGACTTTTCTGTTAAAAAAAAATAAAAAATAAAATAATAATAAAAAAATAGTACTCTGATGATGCAGTGATAAAGCTAACATGGTTATGAAGGCAAGTGACTACAGACTTTCCAAGCTTAAGGATTAAGGTTTTAGGTTAAGCAGTCCTTCTGGACAGAAAGGGGGAAGGATTAAAAATCAGAAGGAAGATCAACTGTCTCTGTTCAAAAATGGGTGATAGGTAAATTGGAAAAGCACTATTAAAATATTTTGCAGTTATAATATTAGGGTGAATGAACATGCAGGGCCACATGGCAGAGAGTTAGTCCTCATATGTTAAACCCCAGCTGTGTGACAAGAAGTTTTCGCATGACATGGGCTAATCTGTTTACAGCAGCGATGCAGATGATCTCATGTTTTTGTTGTTGTTGTTGTTTGTTTTGTTTTGTTTTATTTTCTTTAGGGTAATATACTGGCATAATCCATAGATCTGAATCTGCAGAACAAAAATTTAAAATCTCCTTCTGCTTCTCAATTCTACAGGTTTAGTTAGAGTCATCTCTGAGCTCTTAGCAAGAAAGGAATGCTCTTCCAAAGAGAAAGTGAAGCAAATCTGCCTCTGAATTTTACAATGGCCAAAAAGCAGACAATGCAAGAGTCTTTGTGGTGTGGGTGATTAGCCATTCTTCTTTGTTCAGACGCAGACACAAATCCAACTTCTTTTTCCTCTTAATCTTGGTTTGTGGAAACTTGATTTAAAATAAAATAAAATAAAATAAAATAAAAAAGGGGGGGATATCTTTGCTTGAACTTTAGAAGTATGCAAGTATTTTTATACATGGTGCACAAAAGGTGTTACAGAATTCGTTTGGTGGTGGGGCAATGTAGGAAATCTATCCCATCATCTCAAATATTTACAGAGCTAGAAAAATCAATATTAATTTGCATAGTGTTAGGAAAAAAAAAAAAAAAAAAAAAAAAAAAGAACCATTTAAATTTCTGATGCAAAACACATTGAATAAACTATGACTTTTGGGGAAAAACAGAGTGCTACAAAGGCTGAGTTATAATCAGCTCAGCAAAGGTCATAGCAGGTTGATCCAACAGCCATCCTCGCTGAGGTCCCAGTTCCATTCAGCATTTAAATGCATGCTTAATTTTAATCACATACATAAGTCCTGCATGACCTTAATGTTAAGCACACGCTTGAGTGCATTGCTGAAGTGCGGATGGAGAAGCGGTTTCATGAGTGCTGGAAACAGGAAGAAGAAAGAACCCCTTACTGTAGGTCTCACTTACAGAGCTCATTTCAGGATCAAAGGCTGCAGTATTAGTTCTGAAGCAGGAAATGTCCATATAATACTGTGAAGCAGAGAACAGTAAATAATTTGTAATGGAAGGTGCACTAGGAACTGCAAAACATGTCCCACAGATTGACAATGCACCTTTTTTTTTTTTTTTTTTTTTTCCTATGTGGGCTGCATTCAACCCTATGGTCCTCATTCTGTAAAGTTTTCAGCAAATGCTTACAGTCAGTAACTAACGACTTCCCTGGAAAAGTTAATCACAGGTCAAAATTGAACCCATACTCTGCTTTTGCAGAATATAAATTTACACACTAGTCATTGATACAGGGTTGAATTTTACCACCAACTTTCCTTAAGAATTTGCTGTCATTCGATTTGACCAAAGTTTTCCTTCTATGTAAGAAGGTGAAAAATGGGTTCATAATATCAAAACTGTTTTCACTTGGCCCAATTCTCTTCAATTTGTAACACTGTCCCACCAGTAAGATTTCAGTAGAATTTACTCACATTGCTTTAAATGGAAGAACAACTGGATCAAACAGCCCCTAGAATGAAAATGCATTGTAAGAGAAGCACCCTATGCAAAGATGCAGTCTCTTCTAGCGCAGTGCCCGGACTGGCATGCAGGAGGATGGTTTTGCTTCTCTGAAATTCGCAAGTCTTCTGCAGAAACATCTCTGCTTCTCCATCCACACCAGGGGAAAACATGGCACTGCTTGCCTTACTCATAAAAGGCGTCATGGAAAGTACTATGGTAAGCCCCATAACACCATTTTTTAATCTAATGGTGTGTTGAGCTCGAGGGAGGAGCTAGCGTGGCTCATTGTTCACCACCCATTTTGCTGTGATTCCAGCCAGCGTGGCTGGCAGCACATGGTCTTCTTTAGCAATCCCCCTGTTTGGCCTCAGCCAGAAAGTGTGTTCATGACTTGAGCAGATGTTTCTGCTTTTAGGAATCAGTCGTTTTCTCTTTTCCAGAAGCACATGCCAGCACAGTCAATATCTGGAAACCTGCTGCTTCACAGTAGGTCTAGAGTCTAAACTGGTACTTTACTAGAGAATGGTAATAAAGCAGTTTGAATTGCTTTTCATCCTTCGTGCTCTTAATGGTTTTCAGGTTCATATGAGACCAATCAATTAATCCTGCTTCAGACCTAGAGAAATGGGATGTTTCCTACCCTCTGAACAGGAGAGAAACCCATAACAGAGATTACCAATCTACTTATTAAGACTTATGTCAGTAGTATAGTCTAACAGAGCCTCCAGCTGGGGTTGGGACTACAGATTTGAAATCTTGCATAAGCCTAATGTTCACTAGTCATATGCTAATTAATTGCTAAATCACAAAAGGCAAATTATAATTATTGTTTCAGGTTAGCAATTTTCCCTGACCTGATTGCATGCTTGCTGTTTCAAAGAATTAAGAAATGAGGCTCATTTAGGATCATTTACCTGTATAACCTATGTTTCTAATTCTCTTTGTTCTTGTGTACAGGTGTTGAAAATTTCTATTCAATTTTAACAATTCTTGGACAGATTCTACTACTCTTAATGATTCTGTGAGATCAGTCAAGAAGTAGGATGGTAATAATGAGAGAGAGTAAAATCACATAATGTTGAACAGATCATGTCTCTGGTCCAGTATATTTCATGCAATGGCCAGTCATCTTCAGCTGAATTTGTGCAGACAAGGGGAACTTCCTGTGCTGCTTCTTTCTGGAGGCAACCAGACCATTTGTACAGCAAACTCATGCTTTTCTATCTTCTCTATTTCTCCTAGGTAGTGTTAGAACTCAGTTAGAAGTTTCTGCTACAGTTGTAATTTGTGGATGGAGCACAGAAATTTTAAATGCTCTTCCAAAAAGCCCACTGAGATCAGAAGCAAAGCTCCTCCTGATCTGAGGCTTAAAGTCAAGCTTTTGTTTAATAATTGGTAAAGTCATATTTGAAAACAACAGACCAAAGGAAACATCTCCAGGCTTTTTTTTGTCACCTGGTCCTGTACACCCAGAACTCCCAGTGAAGTCAATGGGACACCAGGAAACCTTCTTGCTTCCAGTCAGGCATTCACAAATTAGGGATGGCTGATGTGGCTAAAGTCAGGAGGATGCAGAGGATTCTGCTTTGGCTCAGAAAGATCTTGCTTAGCTTGCTATCTAAAGCTGTCCCAGGCCATCAAACCTATCACATCTCTTCCAGTCATTATCTTCTTGTAGTGTCATGAGAAGGTTGAGCTGGCAGCTTTGGAATGACAATATAGAAATTAGAGTAATTTCCTAGCTAAGATTAAGGTAGTTCTGGAAATCCAGAGAGTAACTACTGAACAGAGCCAGGTCTGCTGCATAAATGCCTAGTCTGAGGAACAAACAGACACTGATCTGTCCATTACTTGTTGTAGTCATATGTAAAAGATTTTGATGGCTGCACTGAATTAGCCAATACTCAGGACAGTTTATCCCTGCTGATCTGTGTTTTCTGGTTTTAAACAGGGACTGCAGAAGAACAACCCCTGGCAAAGGACACCTGCATAAGTTCTTGGGAAAAAAAAAAAAAAAAGAGAGAGAGAAAAAAAGAGTCACAGCTCCTGGACATTAGATGATTCAGGAACACTGATGGAATTTTCTAGCAAGTAAGAAGCTTCTGCAGATGAAGGGACATTTGCGTTTGGTTCCCTCCACGCTGCTGTAACTCTAGCCTGCCAGTGAATCAACACAGCAGACATTCAGTGGTACTGGCCCCAGCCCAAGTCTCCGTGCCAGACTCCTAGCACACCTGTTAAACAGATTCCTTTCACCCAGCTTTCAGCTAACATTTCAGCTGTAGCTGGTGATACACTCAGCCTGCTGCAGTCTTATGGCTGCAAGCTGCATTCATCATCTATCACACTTCAGCTTGCACCATGGCACTGGGACGTCAAAACCAGGCAAAGAGCATGGTTGACCTGTACTCTATAGGAAAACCCACCTGACTGGTGTAATACTAAGAGCACAGGGAAGATGTTGTGTTGGTGTTGGCCAGCACTAGGGAAGGGTGATGGTGAGTTCCCCAGCATGCTGACACACAACCTCTCACAAATGTCTTGCCTTCTCTCCTTAGCACTCCAGCTGTCTGGGTCATTTGTCCTGCAGGAGCATGCCCTGCCAGTCCCATATGAGTATGGTGAGAGTTTCTTGGTCTCAGTGCTGGCTGGAGATGGTGCTCTTCTTTCCTTTAGGATGCTCAAGGGGAAGACTGGGAGGTGTCTGACAGCAGTGTCTCAAGGCCTCTCCCTAGAAGGTGCAGAGCTGTGAGAACTGGGTAGCGAGTATTAGGGGCAAGGTTTCAAAGGGAAACTGAGGCTTCCCTGCCCTCTTTCTTTGCGGAGCCCTGTTGCTTTGAAGTTTAAGTCTGAAGTCTGGAAATTGGAGCTAATTTAAGCTTATAATGAATTTCTTAAGAAAAAAAGAGGGGAAAGGAGCTTCATGGAGACTAGGAGAAGCCACAGCAGATTCTTCAAAGGATAAGGTGGGCTTCAACTGCCTTTTGAGTCATCTGTAACATTTGAATAGGGCACATATTCAGCCACATAGGTAAAACAGGGAGCAGACAATGATCTCCTCCTCCTCCCTTTTTTCCTTGTCTCTTTCCCTTGTCTATAAACATGGATGGAAGGTTTTTGACTTAGATTTTGATGAGCAAGTTCCAGGTTTGCCCTAATTAATTTTGATCCAATATTGTGATACCAAGAGAATTAATATGGCTTCTTACATAACCTCCAGGTGGTGGCTGTCCACAGCTCGAAAGTGCATTGGGGAGTTTCTGTAGCAAGTTCTTAGAGAAACAGCAACAAATATTTTTACCTGTCCTTCTGGGTTAGAATCAAGACTTTTGGAAACCTCAACAAGAAAGAAAAAGAGAGGTGCATACATCTGGACTCCATGCACAAGGGTAGGATTATTTGGTAGGATGATTTATTCCATCTCAATTTGCAGCTAAATATGCCACTGTTTGTATGTAGTGGGTTTTTGTTGTTGTTTTCGTTTTAAGTACTGTTGCTGAAGCTGAAGTTGGTCTTCATTTTTGTAAACCTAGAGATAAAGCCTTAATACTTGCAATATAACACGATTCACACACAGTGATGGATGAAATTCACAGCTATTTAATTTCAGGCATCCGCATCTGACAACACCCTGAGGGTGGGGAAGAGTCACAGAGGTTTGGTCTCTTCCTAGCAGGCTACAGAGAAAGCATTATCTAAACTAATTATGGAGAAGCCTTAGACTTCTCTGCTGATCTTGGTCTAGCTGAGTTCTTGATCCTGCTCCAAGTTACCAGGGCTGGAACTGGCTTGAAAAAATTTGGTTTGGCTCCTTTCTTGTGTTAGGACCCTTTCTCTTTCTATAGCTGTTTAGCACAATGGCTTTTCTCTCACATGGAGAATGCATTGCTTGTGTAGGCTTCACCGTGATGAAATGAAGGTCTGATTCTTTTAGTTACCAAAGTCACGTGTGAGATGTTCACTCAGCAGTGCTCAAGGGTAGTGTTAATTTATTTTTGTAAGTCTTTTTTAGAAAGAGGAGTTGGTGACAGCCATAATTTATTCATGGTGTTATGCAGCTTTGCATAGCATGTCACACTGGTCTGCAGCAACTGGAAGTACTTATTTTCCTAGGAAAGTGTAGAGACCAAAACTGATAACGCATAGTGACGTACAGGAATCTGCTTATGTTTGGGGAAGATAATGCACATCAGTAACAGGAACTGCAGATGGTTAAGAGTTCTTGTTTTCCTCGTGGCTTGTTCTCTTTCACAGCTTTTCTGATGTGGGTGTGTTTGACTTCATAAAAAGATGTTTGCAGCAAGCAGAAATTATTATTTGCATGCATTTGTATTGGTGTTCACAGCTAATACAATCAGAGAGTTGTGTTTAAGGGTTTTCTCCACAATTCCTCAGAAAAGACATGATGATATAACCAGGTCTGTTCTTTAGGGATGAAAGCTCAAAGTCACATCTGCTCTCATTAGGTTCAAATTTGACTATGCTGAACACATGCCATCATCACTATCATTTCCATGGTAACACATTGCATATACTACACTATTCAAGTCATGTGACAGAAGGTCAGGCTGAAAAGAAACCTGGGCTGGGAGAAATGAAGCACTTGTGTCTTTGGTGGTATTAATAAACAAAACAGATACCAGCAAAGTAAATTGGTTTTTGTATAAAAATTCCTTCCTCTAGCTTGCTTGAATGAAAAAGCTGTTCTCTAGGGATTTGTTCAGCAATTTGGTCTGTCTGGGGCTATAGGCTGCTTATTCTTCCTCTATGAACTCTCTACAGCTTTACTACTGTCTTTCCGTGGAGTTGTTGGGAGGAATCTAGTTTCATTTTGCACAGTTCCTATCAAATTATAAAAGAGGATATCTCAGGAAACCAGGTGGTCAGCTTCATGCAGTTTATGAATGTTAACCTCCCTGTTTCTCTGATGGAATGCCATACATTTCTTACTTTATTTTTTTTCTTTATGATTGATGAAGTCTGTTCTTCTGTTCAAAGAGAGGTGTAAAAACAAATCTTTAAGACTGAAGCAACATTTGAATAGTTTATTCAGATTTACTTTCAGGAAATTCTGTATTAAAAGGAAATTAAAAACAAAGATAAGAAATTCAAAATTAGCATTGTTGTTCTTTCTCAAAAAGTCCTGAGGTCATTCAGTGTCCTTCCTCTGATTTCCAAAGGCTTTAACAAGATCTCCAATAGCCATAATATCCCAGTTCTTTCCCATTAAAGACAAAAAAGTAATCACTAGACAGTTTGTTACATCCAAAGAGTTTCACACTGTATACAAGTTGAGGGCTTGTTATGCCACAATTTGGGGAAAATAAAATAAAATAAAGTAAAATAAAATAAAATGGAAAATTATCTAGCAATGTCATCCTGTGAAAATTCAATTTCACCATGAAAATCTGAAAACATCATTTAGTATTTTGTCATTGTAAATACAGGCAGAATCATTTTCAAAGACAATGATGGTTCAAGTTTCTATTTCAAGAATTAAAGCATAAAGTTAATTAATTAGCATATTTCATATCTTTGAAGTACAGGTTATATGAAAATTAACTAGAGAGAGCAAAATCAGCAAAGACATAAAAGGGAAGATAGTAAATGTGTTCTGGATCTTTAAAACCCCACACCTCCCCATCATTTCAGGGACAATATTCCATTTACACTGTCTTTTCCAAGTGAAAGGCACATGAATAATTATGGTAAAATTTCTAATTTACTGTGGACATTTCTATTCTGAATGCATTTTAAGAAAGCCAGGCAAAAATAATAAATAAATAAATAAATAAATAAAGATGTCCAACAGCCACTGAGGAACAACAACCAGGAAGATTTGATTTGCAAACCACAGATGTCAAGAAAAAGGGCTCTCTTTGGTTTAATGGTTGGACTGGCTTCATAGTGTTCTATTATGAAACTTGATGCCAATCAATTTAAAAAGAACTAATACCTCTCCATTTCTAATTGGAAAAAATGAAATTGTGGAAAAGCTATCCTAGATATGCTGGTAGAAAATTCATACTTAGTCTTATCAGCCTGCATTTTTTATAAAATCAGGTTGGAATCATTCAGCCTTAGAAGAAATTTCATTAATGTCAATATAGCAAAAAAAGGCTGTTTATTTATTCATTTCTACAGTCTGTTTTCTTTTTTTTTTTTTTTTTTTGTTTTTTTTTTTTTTTTTAATATCATTACATGCTATAACATCTTAACAGCCTAAATATGTTAGATAATAAGTAGACATGGAATGATAGAATAATTTGTGCTGGAAGAGACCTCTGGAGGTCATATGGTGATTCAATATCATGGTCGATTTGCTCCAGAACTTCACAGAATCATGGAATATCTTGGATTGGAAGGGACCTTAAAGATCATCCAGTTCCAGCCCCCTGACATCAGGAGACCTCTCACCAGACCAGGTTGCTCAAAGCCCCATCCTTCCTGGCCTTGAACAGTTTTGGGGATGGGACATCCACAACTTCTCTTGGCAACCTGTGCCAGTGCCTCACCACCCTCAGAGTAAAGAATTTCCTCCTAACATCCAATCTAAATCTCTTCTCTTGACCAGGTGAATTTTAAATATCAAGTGTAGAGGCACATCCGTTCTGTGTCTCTGTTGCAGTGTTTGATTACCCTTACTAAGATTTCAGAACATCACTCGTTGGAGTTTGCAGCCATTGCCTTTCGCCTTATTGCTGTCTAACTTAAAGAAGAGATTGACTCTGTCCTCTGTACACACCCTCTGAAGGGCTGAAAACTGTAATAACGTCTTTCTTTAACACTCTCTTCGAAAGATGGTACAAAAATGAGACTGAACAAAGCAACTCATGGAAGAGTTCTGGAAATAAAAGTATATGTAAAATATATCAGTTATGAAATATACTCAGCATTATTTACATGGGAGAGGAGCCTAGAAACATCAGTTAAGAACAGAGAGTCTCTTTGCTGGGCACTGAGGAGGAACTATACTTTCCTGCACACAAATATTTTGCAGCAGTGGACCAAAAATAAACAGATGGGAGGGAAAATAAGGTACAAGGAAGTGAAGCTGTGATCTCATTAACATACTGTGAATTCACTGAGAAAAGCAAGATGGTGGCAGATGATCATAGAATCACAGACCTGTTTGGGTTGGAAGGGATCTTAAAGATCATCCAGTTCCAACCCTCTGACATCAGGAGGGATACCTCTCACTACACTAGACCAAGTTGCTAAAAGCCCCATCCAGCCTGGCCTTGAACACCTCCAGGGGTGGGGCATCCACAGCTTCTCTGGGCAACCTGTGCCAGTGCCTCACGACCCTCGGAGTAAAGAATTTCTTCCTTATGTCTAATCCAAATCTACCCTCTTTTCTAGCCATCTTTTTAAAAGCTATTACTTTGTCCTCTTACTACACTCTCTGATAAAGAAGGATCTTTACCATCTTTCTTTTACTACAGGAAAACCACTATGTGGCCTTCTCTTGATCTCTAAAAGCATTCTTGTTTTCCTTGTGGACTTTTCAATCAGGTCATCAGTACTACAAGAACTGTATTGAAGGAAAGAATACGGGGCTTCTCTACACACCCAGATATCAACTGAGCCTCCTACACATGTACAAAATGTATTACTTACATCATACTTTACCAATATGTGTTCATTTAAGTGTGATTAAATATCTCTGGGCCACCCTCCATTCTCAGAGCACTTGCAAGAGAATCTGGATAGACTTCTACGTGAATTGGGCTGTCCACAGCAAGAACTCTTGTAATGAACTGTCAGTGTAACTGGAATTATTTAAATTGTCAGATGTTTTTTTCTCTCACCTCTCACATTAGGAAGAATCTAAGAAAATTAATATCTGGTGTCCACAGTCAGACACATTAAAACAATTAAACCTACATGAAAGACGGAGGACAACACCTTGAACTGAGAGAAGGAGGGGAGAGCCTCTGTCAGAACTTGAGTCCTATTTGTTGTAGCAGTCTTTGCCATAATTTAAGAAACATCTCCAATCAGCAATGTCCAGGAGAATAGCTGCTGTCATTGTAACCTGCAGTATTACACATTCAGTAGATATGTGCTTTACTGCTAGCTACTGAGAGATCTGAGTTCATTAGTAGTGAATGAGAATTACCTACTTGAATACAGTTTCTCCATATGTGCAAATTCTCTTTTGGAGCTGACTCCAAACCTGAGATTAAAATATGTGCTTTGGAGGCTGACAAACAAAATTCTGTTAGCTGAAGGGCAGCCAGGAGGTAAGAAGTTCTTTTTCTTCTGGATATGTTCATACATCTATTTTTTGCAACATTAAATGCTAAGAGGGGTTGCCTTGAAGGCAATTACTGAGTTATGAAAAATTCCAAAAAAAGAATTTCTTTCTTCCTGGAATTAAAGAAAGAGAGTTAAACAAAAGCAAATCAAACAAACAAATAAAACCTCATAATACTGCTTTTTTGCTTTTTTTTTTTTTTTTTTTTTTTTTTTTAACCCCAGCTAAAAGTTTTTTCTCCATCAACTCAAGGTTTTTCCTTTAAGCTCAACTTTGTCTAGAGAATTTTTTGAAAGTTATAGTTACCTCTGTGTTTTGTTTTGTTGGAACACATTGATGGGGTGAACAAAACATTTCCCTCCACATTGTTTCTACTCCTACAAAGAAGTTTCCACATATACTTAAAGTAGATTATTACCTACTTCGGTCCTGTTTCCAAACACTACTAGTACCAGAAATCCAATCCACTGAAAGAAATAGGGCCATAATACAACAAAGTAATGGGAAGCCTGTTAATCTTAATAACTTTTGGATACAACATGTGAAGGAACACAGAATGGAAGATATTTAGGAAAGAAGAAACATATCCCTGTTGGACTCTCCAGGGCTGGATACTTTATTAAGCTACGTGCCTGGGGCTCACAGAATTTAGTCTCATGAAATTCTTCAACATCCTCCTCCAGCCCCTCTAGCACAACGCTGAAGCTCTCCATATGCCACCTCTCCATAAGAATAGGAGATACAATCCAGCCAGCCTGGAGCCCTGGAGCAATGCTGGCCACCCTGATTCTCAGCACTTTGCACTGTTTAGAACCTGAGATAACTGAGGGCAAAGAGATACACCTGCTTTCTGGGAGCCGTGAACCACTGTTCCAACACTTTAGCTCATACAAGGAAAACACAGCTTCAGGCTAAATCAAACACTGTTCTGTTTGGTTGCTTCACCATTCTTCCTTTTTGGCTTTAGGCATCCATTAAAGGGTTCAGGATGTTCCTTCCTCCACAAAAGTCCTCCTTTGAATCATGCAGCTGATTCTCTGCAGCCCAGCCAGCTTCCTTCTGTCTTGGCTGATCTTACAAGTCAACAAAAACCACCTGCCACCTAAGGATGTCCTGCTCAGAGGTCCTCAACTTGGAGCCTCTTCTCCAGCTTCTCATACCTCATACATTTTAGAAGGCTGCATTGGTATCTGGCTTCTTTGTTTTGGCTCCAGGAAAATTCTGCTGCCTGCAGCCTGCCCTGAGCATGGACTCATGTCCTCAGCCATCCCATTGCTTTACTGATGCTTTCACATAAATGGAAGATGTTTAAATTAATTTAAATATTGTTAACCACGTGTCATTGTTAACCATGTGTCCCATTGTTAACCATGTGTCAGCCCTCCTGTGCAATCTCAGTTCAAAATGGTGGTAAAAACATGGCCAGGAGGGATAACTCCCTGCTTTCAAAGCTGGGTTTCCAGTCTGCCAAAGTCCTGAAATATCAAGAAGAATTAATAAATTTAATCTATTTCCAAATATACAAGTCTGCCAGTAGTCTCTGTTTCACATTTGATTTTAGAGAAGGATTTCTAAATTGACCACAGGCCATATAATTAAGTTAATAGCTAATAATCTATATATATAGTTTAAAAGAGATATTTAACAAATACTTAGATGAAGTTGATAAAGCATCTTGAAGAAAGTTCATTGGCTCACTGTCTTCAAAGCTGATTTTTGTTAGTATGCTGATGTAACATGACTGGAAACTATCTTAGAGTGCCCTATCTTCCATAGTAAAAAAAATATTGGGGCTTTCAAGCCTATTAGAGACTGAGATAACCAAGATGCATTTGGAGAGAGCCTTGGAATTTACTTATTAAATTTCATCAAGTTCACTTCACTTCACCGTGCTCAGTTCCTCCCTCCACCTCTTTTTTTTTTTTTTTTTCTTTGTTTCTTTTCTTTGTTTCTTTTTCCCTATATTAGCCTTTTGGATAAACTCAGGCCATAAATTTTAGAGCAAATAATTCAAAATCTCCATGGTGAGTTTTTCAAAATTGCATAGCACTGGCCAAATGATGTTCTCACTGAAGTCAGTGGTAAAGTACCCAGCAACTTCAAAGGAAGTAAAGTTAAACCAACACAGAGTCTTTATTAAAACCCCACCTTTAGTATTTTAAAAAGAAGGGGAAGTTTAAAAGGACTAACTGAGGAAATTCAATGCCCAAGTTCCATTGTAATTCAATAGGGATTGGGCGCCAAATTCCCTTAGGCTGGTTTGCAAATCTTCTCCTACAATGGATGCCAAACTGGCTCCCATAATGAGCCAGTCATTCTTCAGTATCAGAGGGTCAAGGTGATTGCTAGGTGGTGATATCTGGCTTTAGCTGAAATAAAGAAGTACTCTGCAAGTACTATGTTTACATCATTGTGAGTCTGTGAAAGAAAATCATCCGGGTGAGGTTAGAATGGGTTAAGAATGACCCAGCTTGAAGCAGGAGAGGATGGGGCTTGTTGCTGACTTTAAGAGGGCCATTTAATGTCTCCAGAATGCTTCACCTCCACCTCTAGGACCTCTTGAGTCCTAGACAGAGTGATAGGGCAAGTAAATTACAGGCAAGATCACAAAGGCATGAAATGTAGGTTTGAGAAATCACCCAAAAGATCAAAGACCATTCTTTATGGTTGTCTCTCCAAATCAAGGAAAGGCAGTTGGTGGTGATTCTTCAGTTTGAGCGGGAGTCTGTTGAGCCCACAGGCAAGGTGTTGACACTTCATCTCCACTTGTCATTGTGCTGCATAAAGCATATCTTCTACTGCAGCAGAGACTTGGAAAGCTACATCCAGCAATGGCAGAGCCTCCACTCCGTTCCACCAGCCATGATATTGTTCCTGCAGTGTTTGCAGCAGGACGAGGAACCAGTGACTCTTCTCATTTGCAGCCTTGTGTTCCAGCTCCCTCTGTACCTAACAATATTCACCTGTAAGATCATATGAGTATAAAGTGACTTTAGGGAAAAGAAGTTCAAATGACTTCACACACCAAGTCAGAATTTCTCCAGAAGAAAAGCCTGTAATATTTTCCACACTAGCTTCAGTCAAGAAGTCATTTATACTGAGGTCTATTAATGCTTCCTTCACCTTCAGAACAAGAGCCCTCTTCGAAAAATTAAAATATAAGCATCCTCCTCCTCACCCCCTACTGTTAAGACTGGTGATCTTCGTGGGCTGAACAAAAAGTTATATATATGATTTCTTTCGTGTGGTTTGATTAACTCCATATGGGCTTGGATTCCTAGATATTTTTTAATATACAAGATTAAAGCAGTACATTGTTTTGATAACTCAACATTTTAAATAGATAGATCAACTTTTGCATTAGATGAACTACTTTCTCTTTACCTCAAAGCTACCTACCAGAGTCCAAGGGAAAGAACCCAACAGTGCCTCAAGAATGTGTTTGTTTCAAGTGGGCTCAAAAGTGGTCCCTTCAGAGTTGTATTCCTCATGATTCTCATGATGTTTTTAGGAGGCAAATTCTGTGATTATGCATGATTTGGGATTGTTAATAGAATTAATCGGTTTACAGGCACTGTTTCATTAATAATTCCCAACAGCAGAGATTTCCACTTTGTTGGTATTATTTACAACAGAGTAGGTTAACATCACATATTAGGAAGACAGCACTGTATATCATAGCGATATGGTTTATCTTAGCAATTGGTGTATTTTTTCAGAGGATCTAAAGCAAAGCTCATGGAAGTCTACAAAAACATGCCATTTGCTTGGTTGGGTAGCTTAACATCAGCAAAAAGCTCAGAGCTGACAATACCCTGTCCTGACTGCAGAATTATTATTCATATATATTTTTTTCCAATTGTCTTCAGTTCAGCTTCTCCAAAAGTAAATAAATAAATAAATAAATTTATCTACATCAACAGCTACCTCTTATTCTTATATATAACAAATCAGTTATGCTGTCAATACTGCCTGCAATGGATTTTATGAAGGACTGGATCTGAAGCATTCCTCATGCTCACTGTGAAGTTACTGACATGTACAGGAAATGACTGATGGAGCTGGCTAGAGGGTAAGCTTTGAGGTTGCAATGGGTATAGGAAACAATTCTGACCCACAGCCAACTGTCTGTTTTTAGGTGCACACTTCATGGTTTGAAGCAGAAACCCGTATCTGGAGTAATTTAGTCCTTCACAGGAGGACAGCCATGGACAGACGTATTGTTTTTCTGTAAAAACTACTTCCAAAAAGTATTTCAGGTTCATTCTTCCTCAGAGCAGTGAGGGCTAGTGGGTATGAAGTGGACAGGAAATGAAGATTCCTCAGAATTCTCTCTGACATGGTTGCAAGTTTTTGAGTGAATAAGACCACCTCTCATTGTCTGTTTTCCTCATTCTCCTCAGCTTATTAGGAGCTTCTGTGCATGCAACTATTCCAAGTTGACTGCTTGTAGGGACATTTTTATTCAGATAAGCACTCTCTTTTAGAGTTTGCTTTAATCCACTTTAGAGCAACAAGGCATTCCTAACAGTGAAACGAAAGAAGCTGCCAAATGGTCATTTCACTTAGCTCCATGAAGTGTAGTACTCAGATTCCTGGTCCTCTGTGATCTGAACGGACAGAGAAAAAGTCACTGTCACTCCTTCTAGAGAGACCTCCTGTCCACAGCCCAACAACACTGAAGTTGTGTTTTTTCACAACATCAAAAAGAATCAGTCAAAATTCCCAGCCTAATGCTTCAGTTGTCCTGCATTAGGACCTTGACAAGTTACGCTGTTTAAGTTTTCCCCTTCAGGTGGTTGTTGCAGGTACAGTCTCCTGCAGTGCAGCTGGAAAAGACCACAAGGCACAAAGGCCTCACAGGCAGGGTGCTTTCTTCCACAGCTTATGCATGGGCTTCCCTGAAAATTCTGTGATTATGCAAAAGGAGTTTTGTCTAAAATGCAGCTATTTAAGTTATGCAGGCACCTGAAACAAAATATCCCACGTGGACAGGCCTTGCAGTTGGTCTCTCTCTTTATCTACGTATACTTCCGCCTGCTCTTCCAGGCACTGTGGACATTTTATATTAATTCCCACAGTTATCATAGTCAGTGAGTCACAGAACCTTACTGATGTGACCATGTAACTAATAATTAGTTATAATCATATACCATTTTATCAGTCATTTTGGATTTTCCATTGTTAAGTTTTCCCTTACAGTGCCAACAGCATACATACAGTTTTATGTTATGCTTCACATTTATGTTATTCACCAGAAATGACAAAGAGAATATAAAAATATGCTTCAAGTAATTCAAAACTGAAACTAGGGCTCTCAATTCATCTATCTATGCCATTTGAGGACAAGCAAACAAATTCTTAGATGAGAGTGAAATGTACACTTGTCAATGTGTTATTTTTTTGGGGGGGAAAGCACTTGCTCACAAATGAATCCCTGGTGATGCACAAAGGCAGCTTCTTTTCTTTGTTTTTGCATTTGATATGTGGAGATGCTTAACACATTATCCTTGCAATGTTGCATTCTGATCAAGGACCACTAAAATAAAACATTTTGTATCAGCGTTATCACCAAGCTTATATAAATTGTCATATGTTTTAAAATATAACTCACCCACACTGGCCTTGTCTAGTGCTGTTTTCTAGCCTCAGTAATCATCTTTGAAGGTCTTTTCATGCTGTTCCCCTAAAAACTCTGGTAAGTAGATATATCCAGTAATTCTGCTCTGGACTTACTAAGTAACTCACCTCCCATGAGTCCCCCTTGCAATGTTTTCATGTTCCCCTTGGTTCCTCCCTACCACTCAAACATCCAGAAAAAAGAAACGTCCTTCTGGGATTTCAGCAATATTTCTAACATCAGTGCTACTGAGAGGGTGGAACTGCAACGTGTAGAACAACGTGGGAACAAGGGGGTCCCATTACCTTGGACATAAGCTTGTCTGAGAGTTTCCACTGGTGTTATTAAGCAAAAGCAGAAAATATGTGTGATCAGAGCTCTAAGTGAAAGCAGTGCCAAAACAGGAAGATGTTCTTCATCATCTTTTGTTTCTGTCAATTTCTGATTTGTTTATTTGTGGAGTTTTTCATGAATGTTACAGCACATAAGGACAAGCATAGTCACCTCTTTTGTTTCTTTTCCCAAAAGGTGATCCAAGGAATTTACCTTAGCAGAATTTCTCCATTAAATACGTAACTTAAACTGTAGTCTACACTTTTGGAAAGAAGAAACTAGTGATTTCCTAAAACAGTTATTCCATTAATGTCCTTCCCTATATATCTCCTCTAATATTGTCAAGCATCATGTCCCATGCACTCATTATTGCCGTTTACCTTAACTATCATATAAAAGAAAATATCAGAAGACAGTGGATAGTGTCAGACATCCAGGCTTGCCTACCTCCCTTGGGCATGGCTGAACCTGTCATGATGCTGCCTTTCTTCTGTGCCTCCATAACCCTTCCTTATCAGTAGATTTATTTTGCTGCTCATGGCAAATTTCCCTCTTTCTTGGGCACAAGGAAGAGGGGAAGGAACCCCAGGGGTCATTCCTCTCATTCCTCAGAAATAGACCACTACACTCAAGTGCCTGCTTTGCTGGTTTGCCAAGCGAAGGGCTTAAATGCACTTTTCTTTTTCCTGCTCACCGGCTTGCAAAGCCTTTCCCTCTTTTTGTCTCCATACGTTTCAAGCTATTTGCAGAAAGCTGAACAGCTTCAACAGAAAAAAAAGAAAAAAAAGAAAAAAGAAAAAAAAAAAGAAAAGAAAAAAGCCATAATTTGATGAACACTCCCTTCTGCCAAAAAGGACAACTTGTTCATAGTTCATCCTTTACCTCTCGCTTCTGCCCACTCAGTTGTACCAGCTCAAGTTTTTTGCAGCTGAACAGAATAAGGAAAATTATCTCAGTTAAAAACACACCCTCTGTTTTTTTAATCCCTAATTTCACAAACAATTGTAATAGCATGACTGGGGAGGGAGAGGAGAGCTGCACAAAGGTATGAATTAAAGCAGCATTACTGTTGAAAGTTCACAAAACTGTGGTGTCAGAGAGCTCCGCCTCAAACACCCTACACTTCACCTGATAGACTATTCTCCCAGAGATTTGCAGGAGAGAGTAAAGGCACTAATTCCTACATTTGGTCTCCCCAGTCTAAGCATGCCACCTAAACTGGCATAAAAAAAAAAAAAAAAAAAAGTGAAAACAATAAACCAGTCCTTTACTCCTTTGGAAAAATGTGACAGGAACCTTGACGTATAAGTAAGATGTTCTGGATTGAATTACAAAGTTTTGTTGTTGTTGTTGTTGTTCTTTTTTGTTTGTTTGTTTTTCTCTTGAGTTACTGAAAGGAAGCTGTTATAAAAGAGATAAGCTACTCTATACTCAGCAAGCCTGCCTGCCCTGAACTGCTCCAGGTCCTATTAAATGGATTGCAGGCACAGGATGAAAATTATTGGCCCAGTGAACATCACTCAGGTCAGATCTGACACTCACTTGTATTAGAGACTTTTTTTTTTTTTAAATAAATCCTATGGCTTTGAGTTAATCAAAATGAACCTGGAATGACAAGTCTGCAGTGTTAACATGCAAACACAGCAAAAATTCTTGGCTTCCAGAGGATCTCTGTACAGATAAGAAGAAATCTAATTATTTTAATTATTCATCTGAATAAATGGGCATTCCTTCCACTGCTTCCCAAAGTGGAGCATCCCTTTAGCAGGATCAATCCTTTGTAATTTTATCCTGAACACATCCAGACAGGAAGGAATCTTTGCCTTTTCAGTAGATGTAGAAAAAGGCATTTGATTGTGTTGGGTGACTCCTTGCTTCTTGTAAAGTTGTTTAGCTCAGAAGTGAGTTTGGTTTTTATTAATTTATTTTTCAACCATAGAGAAAAGCCTTAGGTCAAGTGGCCTCTCTTTTTTTTTTTTTTTTTTTTTTCCCCACAGCCACAACTGAAACTCAGTTTAAACAGCACTATGTTACATGCTTTCCAAGGACTTTGCAAACAACTTCTCTGAGGAAGGGTTGGGCACTACCCCTGAGTCAGAGTTTTTAAACCAGAGCTGGCTCCTGAGTGAAAACAGTGTACTATTTCTCTATTTCAGCGTGAACTGAAAATCCAAGGGACAAAGAGCCCTGCTGCCCTCTACCATGCCAGCTGCAAATACCACTATCTGACTAGGCTAGAGTAGTCTGCAGGGGCCAAATTCAGGCACTGGACAACTTTTTGGATCTTTAATACATAGATTCCTGGGTGTCTTTCTGCTGTGAAAAATGACATGGGGCACTTGACAATGATGATGCATAGGTAAGAGAGGTGATTGTATTTATGTAATAATGTCTGCTGTTACATGTAAAAATATCCAAGTTGATTGGTTGTCTGCTCTCTCTGTGCATTCAGCAGTGCTGAAACATGACTAGATATTGTTGCTGAATAAATAAAACCAAGAAGTAAATTCAGATGTACACAGAATTCAGCAAAAATCAGTTTCCCTGGTATGAACTGCTCATTGACAGCTATTTTTAGACAGGGACATCCCTAGCCCAATCTATTTGACTCTCGGCAGATGCTTCCCACATCAGACAGATCCAGCTCATGTTAGAGGCAATGAAGCCTCCCACCAGCACCCCTCCACACTGGCTCAGGTCCCATTGTGAGCCATTCCTCCTCTTCCACTGGTTCTTTAATTCAGACTTGACATCCTAGGATGCAGATTTAAATCCTACTATAGGACAACTATTAATAATCTGACAAATGCTAAGGATGAGAATTCTCAGCGAATTTAAAGCTGAGGGATGATTGCCAAGAAAATTTGGCTCTGACTCCCCTGTTGCTTTGATGCCCTCACTTTCCATTCTCACAGCCTAAGAAAACACTTTTTCCCTCCCCTCTGCTTTCTCCCTAATCTCCCCAGGTATGAGCAGTGAAGGAGATGAAGCCCCCTTTCAACAGCTGCCCAAGCCTGCCTCTCCTCACTTATCTGGCAATTCTTCCTGCCTTTTAATGGTGCTGGCAACTTCTTACTCTCCACAGCTCATTTCCCACCACTGCTGCCAGCCTGGAGAGCAGGCTGGTCCCAGGGTGGGAATCAAGGCAGGGAGCACTCTGCCCAAGCCTTGTACAGAGCAGAAGCCCTGCCATGACAAGGCAGCACAAGTGTGGTCTTAGATGCCACCACGCAGCACCTCCTGGGAGCCAGTGTCCACCCTCCCTGTAAAAGGCATGCAGGACAAATGATAAAGGCAAGAGTGCAGCAGGGAGCTCTAAGCCAACAGAAGTTTTGCTCTCCAGACTGGGAATTTTCAGATGACTGCAAATGTTAACTGTCTGGTTCACAAGAACACACATTCAGAGAAATAATTTTGGCAAGGGGAGGGGTTGAGGGAGGATTTGATTTTTTCTTTTGGGTGTTTTGTGTTGTGATACCAAGTTCCAGCAACTTGAATGTGGGGTGTTTTTTCTTCTCTTCCTTTCTTTTCTTTTCTTTTCTTTTCT
>CM021797.1:53672717-53686322 GCA_011076525.1 Nettapus auritus | reverse complement strand
TCCTTTTTTTTCTTTTTTTTTCTTTTCTTTTTTTTTCTTTTTTTTTCTTTTTTCCACACATGCACACTCTTCCACAGCCTGGTGTTTCACCACCGTGGGATAGGATATCCACCCTTGTTACCAAGTGCACCTAGGGAATGGACTCACATTCAAGTTTTGTAGTCACTGATCAGACTCTGAGTAAGTAGCAGCCCTTGCTCCAAAGCATTTGCAGTTTGCACAGCTAAGACAGAGGAGGGACACGGAGGCACAGAGAGTTGAAATGACTTGTGAAAGGTCGTTTGACATCCTTTGGCAGATGCCTGTTGAAAAAGGGGGAAAATACATATGTATGTTCTCCCCATGATGTTTCTTTGCCTCATCTCCTCCTTATACTTGTCTTTTCTTTTTTTGCCTTCTCAAGGGATCATTTTTTCTGTGGTTGCTCACCAACCACTCTTTTTTTTTTTTTTTTTTTTTTTTTCCTTTTTCTCTTCTTCTCTGCATTTCACAACCTTTGCAAAGCACAGCTCATGCACAGCAAGGTCATGATTCATCACATTTAAGTGGGACACAAGGAAGCTAGGTGATTTCACGTGGCACCAAACATGACTTCCAAATGCTGCTGCTGGTCTGCTTCAGAGTGCTAATGGTCACTGGAAGATATCTGAGGAATCTAAACCTTATGAAGGAAGCAAGGGAGAAAATAATAAATAAAGAATTTCCACGTTTTGTCCCATATTGATGTTTCTTTTCTTGCTCTGATCTCTCAATTCAATAGCAGAACTCTGTAGAGCAACTTGTATTCATCAAATGAAAATGTCACTGGGGGAGGTGCTATGCCAAAATCAAAACACTGCCAAAGCAGTGGTCTTTAAAGTCAAGTTGATAAAGAAGTCCAGCCTTGGTGTTGATTTACAGAGCCACGGAAATAAGCTCTTCATGGTGCTTTGTGATTGGTAAGACTGAATGACCCAGCTGAACAGACAAAAATGTTCCTAATGAATTGTTTTCACAAGACTATGTCCTGCCGGACCATGGCATCAGCTTAACTCCAACAAGAACTGAAGAAGAAACAAAAAAGAGGCAAGCATTCTATAACTGCAGTCAGATAGATTGATTCTCTATGGATCTTGCCTGATTTACACCAGTCCAGGATCCCATCCACAGCATTCCTGTGTCATGACACAAGGTAACCACAAAGATGAGCCATCTTTTCTCTTCTGTTCACCTTGCAGTTCAAGTTGGGCAATCTGGAAAAGAGAAACCACCTCAGCTTCTGATAAATTAGGAGTTGGAAGCTGCATAGTAAGCCATCCCTTGAGACAAGCTGGAAAGTTATATTCCTCTGCAAATTTTTCCATTTCACTTAGCTATGTATGTGGTTCTTTATAACAGAGGCCACAGTTCCACTTCCAACTTACTGCATCTTCATTTAAATTAACCTCACTATGTGAGAGGAAGAGTCTGGAGCTTTGAAGCAACATTAACATATGTATATAAAGAAATATATATATTTCACTAACAATAAAACAGCAGCTTTTTTTGCAAACCAAGGAGGAAAAATAAAACAAAAACACCCAGAAAAAAATATATAAAATTGAGATATTAAAAACATTTTTAATGTCTGTGTCAGTCTGTATATGACAGTCCTGAATGTTATGAATTACCACATCAACCTTATCACCACACAGAGGATGAATATTCAGGTTTATAATTTCACCTGCACTATGTCTGTATTAAAAGAAGCAATTTACAAACAGCTTCAATCTGTTGTGTCTATTTTTTTTTTCTCCAAATTTGGAAATTCCACTGGAAGTAGCTCCCACTCAGCTTCTCAGGATCCAGATCAGTGCAAATAAGGCTTTAAAGATGAGAGCATACATAGCAAAGTTCTGCACATATTTAAACAAGAAAAAAGTATTTATTCATAACATACATTCACATAGCATACATTCACATATAGATAGTAAAAGACAGTGGAGAATGTTGTAAAACTTATTCATTCATGAAGTAGGCAATGTTGCTACCTAAGCAGGCTGAGAGAATACTGAAAATGATGCTAAAAATTCATTCAAACTCTTTAAGACTTTTATTTTTACTTTTTACAACATGATGGGAAAGGCTTTGAATTTTTTTCTTTCTTTCTTTCTATCATGTATTAAAAACTACACTAAAATACTTGGTGTTTGGAATTATTTTAGGGAAACATTTTAATAAGCTCTTCACTCATTGGACATTATTTTCCAAATGGTACAATTACACTATTCCAACAACAACAACAATAACAACAGCAACAATAATAATAATAAACAACAACAACAAGAAAAGGGAACAAATATTTGCAATTATTTCTATTATTTTCTAATTAGCTTTTTCTTTCACCTGATATAGTCATTTCGTAATTATGCTTTTATTACTTTTATATCGCAGACAAAAAGTGCACAAAAGTTCCCAGGATCATGTTCTTGGTGTACAATTCATAATGCAGTGCAGTCCCAGTCTCTAGCAAGCGTTTATTGTGTACTAAAATAGAGATTGAACAAATGCAATACAATACCAGTTATTTTTCATGTGCTGCAAGAACAAACTTAGAAATCAGACCTGCATCAGAGATGCTGAACTTCCTTATGAATGTAGCTGTCTGTTATCCATTATAATTGTGTTTACATTTTCCAGACGTACTTACTTTTCTACATCCATAGCCTATTCCATACAATGATGATGTGATCGGAAATCATTACCTATATTACTATATTATTAGAAGACTCACTGAACACCAAGGCCCCAGTGCTGCAGTCACTGCCCTAACCAAATACTGTCTGGTCCATGAGTGTTTAGCAGCGAAGGTGGGCAAATGTGATTTGGATCCTATGGACTGAAATGTATGCTTGCTCAGAAACAGATAGCCTGGTCTGCAGGTACAGCCCTAGCTAGAGGGACCATCAGACATCAGTGCTGCTCCCATCTGCATCGTTTACAAAACAGAAGTACAAAGGTAAGCTCACCAACATCCATGTCTTCCACCATGTCTTCCTTTTCTGCACAGTGAGCAAAGGCATTCCCCAAACAGAAAGAGTCTGGGAAAGTTTTGCTCCATCTGCATTTTCCAGCCAACTATACTTGTGATTCTTTCACAGTGCACCAAATCTGTCTTACTGTTTTCGTTGTCTGACAAACAACTGTTTAAGAACTCATTATAAAATTGGTGTTATCTGTTAAGTCTGATTATTACCAGTCTTGGCACCATGCTTTATGATCTGATATCTTCAAGTATACGGCAGCACACAATCCAAAACTCTATGTGTATTTTCATAACAATCTTTTTATGTAGCACAATGATTACTCAGTTAACCAATGTAAAATTGTGTGCCTTGGCCATTACACTTTGGATCAGGATCTGATCTACTCCTTCTGTTGGTTTCTAATCTATGCATTCACCTAGGGTCTTCATTCATATTCAGGCAATCCAACTGCCTGATTAGATACATATGAACAAATAAAAGAGGGATTGTCCTTTTCACATCTTGTCCCAGATGGAAAGTAAAGCTGGCTGAAGAGATGTTGAAGGATCTTTCAAGATTATTTCCTCCAGTACCCTGTACTAGTAATATATTCAATTTTTTGTTGTTTTATATGTTCATCTTGAGCATACAGATGATCTTTTAAAAATATGAAAATGTAGCCAATGCAATATTTACCATGCTTGCATTCCTTCCTACCCTTAGGTCTTCCAAGAAAATGAGATGTGACATTTCATGATACATGTATTAATTTTAACTTGGAAAGGAAAAAAAATGTTTCCTAAAAAATAGGTAAATAAATACAAAAGCATCTCATAAATATTTTTCTAGGTTTGATGGAAAGTCATATCCTTCTGCTGAAGAAATGTTGCCCTTTCAGAGGTTTCACCAGAAACTGTTTGATGCATTTCACTGTTCAGGGGGAAATATTTGGAAAACAAAACAAAACAAAACAAAACCAACCAACAAACAAACAAACAAAAACTAATAAGCTGCAGCTTTAGATGCTGCCTTTACAATGGCCAAATCATCTGCTGACAGAGATTTCATCAATCAGTAGCCCTTACTGAGGATTCCTGGGCTGAAGACTTTTATATATGCATTAGTATGGGTTACTACATATGAAGAGAAGAACCTGACAAAACTATTCCACTTTATCTCCGTTCCAGGAAAATGGGCCAATTCTCAGCTGCAATACTTTGGAGAATTTCCTGTCTGGTAGTTCAGAAACTGCCAAAAGCAGGGCGTAGAAGCCAGAAAGTACGCTGCTGTCATTGGCCCAAACAAACAAACAAAGATCCCCAACAGAAAATAACTCTCCCCAAAATAAAAATAGTTCTAAAAGATCAACAAAAACAAAAATGGACCAGATTTTAAATGAGAGTTGTGTTTTACATATCATGTGGCTAGACATAGATTTTGGAAGAAATCCAGCTCAGCCCACTTTTCCCCACCATCTGTCAGCAGTAGGTTTGCTGACTGCGAAGAGCTTAGAGGCAACGCGTAAAAGGCGAGTGTTAGACAATCGAGTTTAAACATGACAAGAGCAGGATAATTCAAATACTTGATGATGTAATGTGCTAACACTTAGCTGTTGTGAGAAAAAGAGGAGGAGGAGGATAACACATCACAGAGAACAGGGTCGCTCACCTTTAGGCTGGATTCTCTGGCTCTTATCAGTTTGTACTGAGACCCTGACATTATTTAAACATGTGGTTGGAAGTGTTTATTTTAGACATAGGCCAAAGAGATTTGGGATGGGGATTTAGATGTAGATTATGGCCCCAGGTTTAGACCTGTTGAGAAGCCAAGTCCCATTCTAAAGAACTGAAAACTTCTGAGATGACGAGATGAGTCAGGAAGACGGGGGCCACCAGAAGATGAGCTAGCTGTGAATTTTGTGTCCTTTGTCTGTATCTCAGGCTCATCGGGAGTGGAGGCACCTGACATCCTTGTATCAGCCACATTTGTAGACAAGCAGCTCCACTAAACTGTCATCTTTGCTGTGGGTCTACAGGAAGGAACAGACCAAAATGCTAATCATCTGCCCACCTCTAAGTTCTGTAGACTTAAGCAGTATACCAAGTCATGTGTATGAAGTTGAATAAGGAGGGAACAGTTGAAACCTCAAGGGGCTGTTCTTAGACCGTGTTTGGAGCTATAATTCTGAACAATGCTCAGAAGAGTTTGGTTTGGTCCCAAAAGTTCTTCAGGAAATAGATCTGTCTGCCAGCCAAATGGGATCATGGTACGAAGCTGTGCCCCTTCCAAAATGGGAAAGTATTTGCACATGAGAGTTCAGCCTTGACTGAAGTTTTTACTTAATTCCCCCAAATTCCCTCCTGAATGACGTGCTATCAGAAAGAAACTTAACACTGTTCCATGTGCTATATAAAAACATATCTCATATACAGGAGATTAGGAGGTTGGGAAAATGCACACTATGAACAGAAGGATACCCACTGAGCTTGTGATGGTAATTATAGTATTGGGTCTTATTTGCGTTGCTGTAAAAGATTCTTTGAGAAATGCACTTCTGATCTGGTCTTCAGCAGCAGGCAGAAGGATTTCTTAAACTCTCTTTGAACAGGGCTATGTTGGAAAAATCTCAGACCAGTCTAGCTAAACTGGCTGCTAAAATTACAGCCAGTTTGGGAACTGGCTATTAAAAACTCTCCAACAAGCTTCATTTCCTCCTGATGGTCATTGCTTGTCTGCTGGGAATCCTGTGCTTGGCCCAGCAGACAGCTTGTCCTTTTCCTCCTCTCTCACCCACTCTGCTCTGGCTTGGTCCCAAAGTCACCACTGCTTCGTATACATTTGATGCTCAGTCCTGAAAGCACCACGTCTGCCAGCCTTACCTCTGGTATTCCGTGGAAGGCGAAACTCTGCTTTCAAATGCTGTTTTTTTGTCTTTTCCAGTGAAAAGATGCAGAACATGGGGCTTCTTGGGTCCCATTGTGCCACCAGAGTCTGGTTCATCTTGGAAGTAAAAGGCATCTGAGGGAAAGCAAGGACAATGGCTTTTCCTGCTTTTGTTTCTTGGGAGAAGAAACTAACTGTGGGTTTTAATTAAACTGTCTGTGGGTTTGCACCATTGGGCATGACAGCTAAGCCCAGCCCCAAAAGCCACAGACTAGCAGAAGTCTTCTGAGTGTGGTGTGAGCAGGGCAATGGATCAGCACCTGTGGACTGATTATAGATTTTGATGTGGTGCCATGACTAGGATCTATGCCAGTAAAAAACCTTATAAAAAGTGTGGACATAATTTACTGCATACCTGCTGTAATCTGTTTTAAAATCACAACATTTCCCTTGGTTTTGGTTGGGTCTTTTTTGTTTTCAAAAGATGGTAAGAGAGCAATTTCATCTTCAGATCAAAGTTATAAAGCCTCAAGAAACCATCTGAAACTTATAAACTCTCCATTTTGTTTTACATTTAGGTAATTAAAAAATACCAAACTATATATATTTTTTAATTGGGATTTTAAAAATGACTCCCAGTCACATACCTTGTAAACTAAGTTTCATTGAGCAGTAAAGTTTAAAAAGCTCAGTTAAAACAACTTTTGAAAAAGTGTTGTAATAAGTGTTGTTTTTTTTTTTTTAATTATTATTATTATTAATGAAATACTGACAAACTGGTGAATGTTGTAATCAGGTAGAAACTGCTGCCTGAGGGGAAAAAAAAAAAAAAAAAAAAAAAAAAAAAAAAAAAACTGTAATAAAAAAAAAAAAAAAAAAAGTAAAAAAAGGAAAGTTCTTTGTTTCCACTAGTATATATTCCTACTCTGTCATAACCTACAAAATTCACCATGACAAGTGACTAAAACATAGAAAAATGGTTTCATTGTTGAATCGCAACAGTTTAAGAAATCCCAGAATAGCTGTGGCTGGTTGCCTCTAGGCATGTTCATACATACAGCAGGTAGGATGGTTCCTCCAAGAAAACCTTGTTCTGGAAACCTCCACTCAGCATTGTGAAAGACATGTAATGACCACGGCTCTTCTGTCATCCAGCAAGAAGCCACCTACTGCAATCTTAGAGTTCAGAGATGCTGAGAAAGAACAGCACCCTGTGTCAGCCCTCATTTTCCTCTGAATAAAGCACGGAAGTATGGGGTATGCCAGGAACAGCATAGCACACCGCTGAAGCTTGCTAGCAAGCAGCAATGAATCTGGCCCCAACTCCAAGTGCTGCCAGCATCATCCTTTGTGCCATGCAGGCATGCCATCCTGTGCTGGCATGCATGGTGTGCCAGGGGTCAATACAACTTTGCTAACGTGAGGTAGAGAGCCAAGACTGCTGGCTCTATGTTGCTCAAACAGCCAGACCTGCAGGCACTGAGCCCCATCCATAGCTAATTTCTTGCATGGGACATTGTGAGGATTTGTAACCTTCCACCAACCAAATGGAGAGCCAAGCCACACTGCTCACTGCCAGCAGGTCCACTCAGGCTCTCAGTTTTTTTTTTGTTTGTTTGTTTGTTTGTTTTTTCACAGTGAAGTTCTTCTGGACAAAGATAGTAGAAAAGTCCTAATATACTTTGATAAAGCCAAAGCTAAAGCACCCCATAAATACAGTCATCTGGTTGAGACAAAATTGAACTTATTTTCCACATGGTTGTATACGTCTGTATTGTGCTTTACAATTTAAGAGAGACTCAACAACTGTCATCTCCCTTTCTATACAGCTTTCAGTCCCTACCAAATTTCCCTTAACTTGACATATCCTATACAAATTTGCTGAGCTCTCTGAAATCTGGAATATGGCCAAGTATCATTTTGTTGTAAAGTGGGAGACAGAGACATGTAAGATTCATACACAGATTTTTAAACTGTGCACTGCCTAAGTGGCAGAAGGAAAACCTAAGAGCTTGCTGCAAGCTGAGCCAGAACATTCATCATTTTTACTATTTATTTCCAGCATTTTAAACATTTTGAATTTTAATTCATCAAATTTATTAAAAAAAAAAAAAAAAAAGGCATAATTAGAGCTTTCATTTATGATTGTAAATCCCAATAAATCTGCGGAACTACCCAAGAAGACAACAGAGGATTATCAGCTTGTATCTCTCAAGAACCCTACCTGCAACTCTTACATCATGCTGTTTCAGTGTAATCACTATGTGGCCAGCTGAGGCTTGCTTTGAACTACCTAACTGATGGATTAATTTAGACTAATAAAGAGTTTTTATACATTCATTAACAACCACTGTGAAAATAAATAAATAAATAAATAAATAAATAAATAAATGAAACATTGTAGTTTCCCTGGCAATGAAAAACAGAGTGAATGAAAGGTCTAATGTTCAAAAATAGTGGGCAAGGGGAATTAAGGTAAAAGGGTCAGTGAACATTAAAAAATTAAGACCAAATTTCCCCCCAAATTCACAAAAAGTACTGTTATATTGAACAAAAATGCAAAGGATAAAAGTAGGTCAATCCTAGAGCTTTCAAACCTCCTCTAGGTAGAGTGGTGAGCCAATGAATAGAAACAAACAGAAACTTAACCAATAAACAATGTAAAAAAGTACGACATTGTCTGATGAATTTTACATGTGTAGCTTAGAAAGAGATCACCTGGCACTATGAGACTTTCTCCATCTGGCTCGTTTGAGCACTAGCCCAATTCTGATCATTGGGATGTGCAGCAGTGAGAATTTGTCCACGCTACAGACTTGTGCTGTAGTCACTTCCGAGCATAGACAGCGACAGAAAGAGTTTTCCTGTTAGTGTCATTACACCACTTCTTCAAAGGATATGGGCTAAGCCAACAAAAGCTGTTCGCTGTCAGCATGGCTCTATCCATTTGGGAGGTTTTCTGGAACAATGGTGAGAATGAAAGAGTGAGAATTTATATGTTGAAACACTGTAGAGGAGATGAGGTGTATGTGCAATAGTGGTGAAAGAGAATGAGCCAAGTTAGGTAATAAGTTTCAGATGAAATAGGCTAAATAAGAGCTGTTGAGCTATTTTATGTAGCTTGCATTCAGTAGCTCGTAATCCTCACCACTCATATTCTCTGTGTACATCAGGACAGACTGTAGCAATCTCTTTGTCCCTTACCCTCTTCACAACCAGTACCCATGAGTAAAATATTGACATTATCCAAGTCAAAATCTGTATGGCCAAGAGAATTTCATCCTCTAGAAATAGTGAGTCTTCTGGAGAGTAAAGTGCAATAAGAGCAGAGTCAGGCTCTCTAGATCTGGCTAAGGAAAGACCATATAAATAGCTTCCAAAACAACTGCTGAAATGTGTCATCTTCCTTTTCAGATTATTGTTTTAGAGAGTTTTAATTTAAAACTCTTTTTAAAGAATTTTAAAGAGTTTTAATTTAGTGCTATAAATGTAGAAGGCCATGATCAGACTGTGCCTGCATTACTTTACACTGCTTTAATCCCAGCACAGTTGTCCTCTGGGTAAGTCCTCCTGATCTACACAGCAGCAAAGCACAGCCATGGCTGCAATCATCAGTGGCTTGAAGTTCATCTCAGAAGAGTCAGAAAGACAGCTAGGAGGAAAGACAGCTGCCCAAGTATGGCAAAACATACACAAACTAAAGCTCCAAGGAAAATGTTTAGAAATCAAAACCTCTGCTGGGGAAAAGTTGCATAAAATTTAGAGTTGATACAAAAAATACTTACAGAAGTGTTTGTTGACCAACCAGTTCTTCGAGGTGTGACAGTTTAATGCATTTTCCTGGTTTTCTTGCTGTGCATTGCAAACTCAAGTGTAGCTGTATGAATACATTCCTGATGTCCTGATGAAGAGGGGAGCCTCAAAAGCTTCTCAAACTGATTTGCTACAGCAGCAGGAAGATGGATTTAGTTTTCAGGTGGTTGCAACAGTCTGAATGAGATGACAATCTCATGCTGTCTCATGCAGATTGTTTATACTGACACTGTAAATAAACCTGGAGGAGCAAGGCATATTTTGGCCTGCTCTGGCTGGTGGTTTCTGATGTCTGTTAAACTATGTTAAACAAAGGTGACAGCAGTAAAGCCAGTGTCATCATCCTGCATTTACTCTGGGATAATGGGGGTCAGAATATGCAGGGGGAAAATAGGTATTACATATAAAATATATTGCAGGTACTCATTATAAAATATATCCAATATATGTGTTACATATAATTCTACATTCATAATTCTATATGCATAATTCATTATAGTAAGTGAATACTACACATATAAATTGTGACTGATGATCTTGAAAGAGACTGAGAGCTTTTCTCTTTCTTCTGGTTTATCCAATAAGCATACTCTAGATACTGGAGGTAACTATTCAGTAGTGAAGTGGGCAATCAGCTGTAAAGGCTAGAGGGAAAAGCAAAAGCAATAAATTGACATTCACCACCCAACTAATGCATTGCTGCTGTGATTCCCTGCCCATGCCTCCCAAGCCCACTCCCTCTTTTCAGAGAGTCATTCTTGGTCTGTAGGTGGGAGTTGGAGCCCTCCTGGGCATCTCAACAATTTAGAGGTTTCCATAAGTTAAATAACAACATGGGAAGAATTTTGAAGGCATGGGGGCAATTAAGTGCAAAGATTGTCAGTGGGAGCTGGATAGCTACCAAACATTTTGGCCCTTATGATCCTTGTCTGGATAAAGACGTCACTTTGGGCATATCGACAGAAAATGTTCCAGGTAGACACAAGCTTGCACTTCCCATTCTTTGTGAAGGCTGTGAGCTTTAAGAAAGCAAGATCACAGCACCATGTCCAAACTAATAAGCCCTGTTGGGGTCACAGTGCCAGGAAAAAGTTGCCACATGAAAATTACTGTGGAGTGGGCTCACACACTGATAATTCAGAGCATAGGCGGAGTAAGCTGAGGTTGGCCACTGTTCATATGGATGTCATCTTGTGTGGTTTGGGACATCCTGAATGAGCCATGCAGATGGCTCAAAGTGCAGATAGGGAAGGACTATGGCAACATGCAAAGCCTCACTAAGATATCCTGTCTAATTTACAGTTCTTTGTTACCTTACTCCTGGTTTGTGTCAGTGCAACAGAGAAGAGGATCAAGTTTTTCTTTCTCGACGTTAAGAAGCCTGAGGAAATATAAGTAAAAAGAATAAAGATTTTGGAGGAGGAAGGGAAGAGGAGAAAATCTGAAAGCCTCTGGGTTGCTGTGAATGTAGGGAACCTGGGTGAGAAGCTGTGGGGAACAGTCAGAGAGAAACCTGGCCACACAGCTCCTCTTGAAGTGGAGGAGAAGAAACTCAGCAGCACTTGCTGCTCTAGTTAAATGTCAGTGAGGTAAGTTGACCAAAAGAATGCCTCCTGAGGGGGGAGAAAACAAGCACAGTGTCAGGACCAGCTGGCAGCTTGAGAAAAACAACCATACAGTTAAACAGCACCACTGGGAGCACTGGATGCCTACCCCTGCCTCCTCATCATCACTATTCAGGGCTTGTCAGAAGAATAATAAAAGGTGCTATAAAGAGAAGACAAATCTCAGGCAGTCAGAGCAGCAATAGGACTGGCCAGAAGGGATGGCATTCAGAGCTGGATTCCTGAAGCTATGAGAGTATTTAGGGGCCTGCAGAAGTGTCTGGCTTTGGAGGCATGCTTTCTGTCTCCAAAGGTGACAAGGCAAAGGGAGGGCCTGCCCGCGACCCTACACCACACAGGGGTCAGGTTCTTTCTCTGATCAAAAATGCATGAGGTTTGGGCTGTCCCTTCATTTCCTAGCAGTTTTCATCTGTCAGAGTGCTAAAGAAATGCTGGAGGACAGAACTGTGGCTGTCAGGTCTCTGGTCTGGAAATCTTCATATAGCAGCTTCAGTCAGGTTCCAGTTTTCAGCCACATCTGCACCTCCCTCCATTAGTGCCAACACTGTAATGTGTTCCCAGCGTATCAGAATACGGCACTGAGAGAAGCACCTCATGAGTGTGACTCACTACAACCCTTCATTTTAAATGACCTGATCCATAAAATTACCTGCTCAGTTTTGAGAGGAGCCAGAGATGGAATTTCACCCAGGCATGGAGATAATTTTCACTGTCTCCAAAACAGGAATCCTTGAGAAGGACGGATTCCTCCAAGCAATAAAGGCTAGGAAGGAAATCATTTTTGAAGGCCAGAAGATCCTATTCTTTCCAGATTTAGGCACAGTGATAAACATCAAAAGGAAACAATGGATACCCACTTCTGCAGGTGTTTCCTTCATACTTAACTGCTCCCCTCCAGCCTGTTGGGAATTCTGTTCTTGCCTATTGTTTGGTAAATTCCAAGAATCATATTTATATCTATTAAGTGAAGGACTGCGTGCTGGGTACAAATTCCCCAGTGCATGGCTACATTATTGTGCCAACTGGAACACTGGGGAAGCCAAATCACAGCTAGGTTCCCCAAGACAAAACCCTAGGACTCAAAGTCACTCCACAGTTCAAGACAATATCAGATTCCTCTAGTTGGAAAACGGAAAACAGCAACTGTTTGTCTTCACAGACATTTTGTTTTCTTGTGTTAGAAAACATTTCTTCACACCCATCTCTACCACGCCAATAACAAGACCTGCTCTGCATTGCTGCAGCTGACCTGAAATAACATGCCAAATAACACAAACATGAAAAGCTACTCAAGGAGAGGCAGCATTTTGAAACACAGCTCAAAAATTTTCCTAACCAAAAAGGTGGTAGAACAAAGACATTGAATAAACACCCCAGGAAGATGAGGTCATCCATCTGATGAGCTCTAGTCCTGGAATCTTCTGTCTCCATCTTTATATGGCAGAGATGAACAACAGAAAGATAATTTCTGGAAAGAAAAGTCAGATGAGCATATACATGAGGGATAGCAAACTTGGCATATTGATATAGACATGCCAGTAGATTAAGCAACATCTTGGAGTGTGTCACTCTAATTTTCTGTTTGTATATTATAAGTATAATAGTTATTCTAAAGTAGCTTTTCCATGGACACTACTTTAAACTCTCTCCACCAGGAAAAATAAATAAATAAATAAATAAAATAAAAATTACGGATGGGGAAACTGAGTCACCAAGCCATAACTGATGTTTCCTAAGGTGCATGGTACTACATAAATGGGAAAAGACAGTCCTAAAAACTCTCAGTGAAGTGTTTTTTTCCCCACAGGCACAATGCATTTTCATGTTCATGGATATATGCAATGGACACTGATGTTCAAACTCAGAATACCAAGTCCCCTAGCCCTGTTGAAAACAATAATTACCTGATGTAGCTGCAGTTTGTCTGGTAAGACACCACAGAATCCAAAGCAAGATTTGAGATTCCTAGTTTATGCCTTCGGAACTCTGTATTTCCCAGCTTGCATGAACCACCATACTATTAAAGTAGCAGAAGGACCATCTATCAACAGATAGCAATATTAAATTTTAACAACAAAAATTACATTCAATAACCTAAATTCAGGTCTCTGAGTTTAACAAACTTCTTGAAATTTGAGCATCAACAACCAAAACACTACTTGTGCTTTAGAAAGAAAAAAGTCACCTCAAAGTCAAAGCTAGTGTGCATCTCTGCCCATCAGCAGTGTTAATTCTTCCTCCCAAAATACTCCCTTTTAGAAGTTTTTTTTTTTTTTTTTTTTTTTTTTTTTTTTTTTTTT
>CM021797.1:53648756-53672617 GCA_011076525.1 Nettapus auritus | reverse complement strand
TTTTTTTTTTTTTTTTTTTTTTTTTTTTTTTTTTTTTTGTTAAGTGTGGGAAAATGAAGCACTCCGCTTCATGCCATTTGTCACACAGGAAGTCTGTGACAGAGATGAAGTTCTCCAGGATATGGCCCTTGATGGCCCAGAACTGTTTCTGTGAGGGACACCCACAAGTCTTCTTTGGGTGTTTTGTGTGAGAATGCAAAATGCAAGCTCACCACTCCTCCTACCTGCCACTTGGCCTGGGAGCTGCTGTTGACACAAAGGAAAAAAAAAAAAAAAAAAAAAAAAAAAAAACAAGAGAGGGGAGGGAAGGAGAGGAAGGGGACTTTTCTTCTTTGCCTGAAGAAAACCAACCTGCTCTATAAAAGGTGTTTTTGCCACAACCAATGATGTAGAAACTGTAGGTTTCCATCTCAGAAAAGCTCATCACTTTTCACAGATCTACTTTTTGCCAGCTCTCTGTTCACAACCCACCTTTCTTCAAAACTGCAGTGAGTAAAACCCATTTTTTACCACAGAATTTCTGTGCAGCAGTTAAGTTGTGCAGTTCTGACCCAGTAAAAGATAAAGGACAACACGTATTAGTCAGCAGAAGGGAAGTTTTTATCTATTATTTATAGGCTTTTTTTATAGTGCTCATCACCATTGTCTCTGAGCACTTTATAACCATTAATGACTATTCCCTCACAGCACCCCACTGGGGCTGGTCACCTGTAATGTCCTCATTTCTCAGAGGCTGGGCAAAGGCCACAGGGCCAAACCTCAGCCCTCAGATTCCCAGACCTTCGGAACCCTTTCCATTGCCCCAAGCAGAAGATAAGTCTTCCTTATCCCCTCTCCATTCTTCTCCAAGCATTTTACTTGTCAGTGCCACAAAACTCAAGTACATGCTTAACAAGCATGTCCCATGAAGCACAATAAGATCATTCACAGTGCTTGAAGCAAAGCAGGTGGGAGAGCCTTTGTTGGTTGGCAACGTAGTTTGGCACGCGGCTCTGCTGCTGCATGGAGCTGAAATGAGATGTGTGAGGAAGGTTGACTTGTTTACAGCATCCCTATAATTAATAACCACACTGGAAAATGTTTGCAGATATATACATACCAAGTTCTGAAGCATGACATGCACTTTGATTCATGTACGACGCGCTCTCCGATACGTAAAATTCTCGGTGGCCTGGAGTTTGTCATCCTGTTGATTCTGCTGAAACATATGTTGGTCTATTGAGGGAGCTGCGTGATGGGCAATTTCTCAAATGTCCCAATTTGGAAATGTAGCTGCAGTCACTGTTTTAGAGGAAGTGCTGTGTGATTGAAAGCTGAAGCTGCACCATGCAGTTCAAATTAGATTTGGACATTGTGTGCACTGTCAGTTTGGAGAACTCTTCACATGCTTGCCAGTAGTTTATAGGAAATATAGGCACGAGGCATAGACAACATCTAGTCCTCCAGTTTCTATTTAGTTTTAATCAGACAAACCCCCTGAAACACAAAGGGATGGAACTTTGAATTTCAACAGGGAACACGCAAAAGAACAGGGTTGGAAGGAATGAGAGAACAGCTTATTCCTGCATAATCTTTGTTCTTCACATGACCAGCAGCCTGCTGATCTCAGTTAGTCCTGGGGAGTGTGGAAACCAAAACTAGCAGCCTGCAGGTCATTTGGAGGAGGGAAATCACAGAATCTGTTTAGAACTAGATACTTTCTCATAACCTCACTCATTTCATTCACCAGCTGTTTTTCTGAAAGGTGGTGAAGCAATAAAACACACCCTTGCTCTCCTTTTTCTTTCCTTCTCAAATCTTTTCAGGTTGTTGTCGTTGTTGTTGTTTTGTTTTGTTTTGTTTTTGAAATTGGAGAAGTGTCAAAAAATCCAATTGCATCTAAGCCTTGATCCAGCACCCATTGCCCTCATAAGGTGTTGAATGGTGTCCACAGGCCTGAGTTTGCACAAAGCTGGATTCAGAAAGTCACTTAATCACATTGCCTGAAGTCCTGCTGACTTCACTGCAAACTTTTTCCATCATGCTTGTTAAAGGTGAGGATGCTGTGAGTAATTTTCCCTTCAATGCATATGTTTAAATTCATTGCAGCAAAGAAAACTCAAACTGAGCTGAGGCCCAATTGATTCCAATGGGATTAAGCATTTGTTTACAGGCAGGCATGTGTGTAAGCACCTTCCTGGATTACAGCCTTACATCTACTCAGGTCGAAATGACTGTGCTTGTGTTGTGCTGAAACAGGGTCCTTATTGTCCTTCAGACTGAAGGCTAAGAGTCTTCCCTCTGCTTTGATGGCTCCACTGAAGGACATTTTTAGAGGAAATCTGTCTCCATGTAAGTCAAGACAACTTTTTCCATTCACGGCTGTGGAGTTAAGATTCACTTTCATCTGCACAGGACCATGGAAAAAATCAAGGTTGACTAGGATAACCATTTTTCTATGTGATCATTTTCATAAATTATTAATAAATAAATAAATAAATAAATAAATAAAAAACCCTGCTATTATCTAAAGCCCCGTTTGATATAAAGCAGATAAAGCAGGCTGGTGCCTTTTATTTATTTATTTATTTATTATTATTATTATTTTGTGAGTGACTAACTATTACTTGATAAATCAGTTTCAACCAGAAGTATATATCTGTTTGTGCTTTCATGACTATGCTGGCCTTCTACCAATTACATGTAAATTATGCAATTTTATGTAAATCATGGAATACAATAGCATGAGCCATCTATCATCATACAAACATGTTCCACAGCCCACATTTCTAGTATAACACAATGAAGCTAAAGAAAATCAGGAAAAAAAAAATGGAGGGGAATTAAAAGAAGTAAAGCTTGAAATAATAGTAATAATAATTAATAATTAAATAAATAAAGCCAGACTAAGAAGTATTTACTTGTAGCCTGATACAATGCAGAGTAAGTTCAGTGAGATCTCTTCTGCTGATTTCAGTGGGAAATGAATTAGGTCCTTCTTTCCTATGCATGGAAACCAGATAGCAAAGGCAGTTTGCTTTTCTTCTTCTCAGGAATTTAATCTAATTTACTCAAATCAAAACTATACCCTTGTTTTTGTAAGTCTTTCACTAGTGGGCACCAATGAAATTTAGTCCCTTCTCAAGCCCTCAGCTTCAAGTTAGCAGTAGCAAATACAAACAGCTGAGATGAAGTAGAAAGATATAATCCAAAGAAAAATCCTAAATGCCTAAAAGCCTAAATACATATGTATATGAACATATCCTTCTGAGTGGGAACTGCACATGCCTAAAACATAGTGCCCACTGAAGACTGGGTGAAGTCTCAACATTTTGCTCAGGTTGAACACCTGATCATAGAATCATAGAATTATAGAAAGGTTTGGGTTGGAAGGGATCTTAAAGACAATCTTATTCCACCCCCTCTACCATGAGCAGTAACACCTCCCACCAGACAAGATTGCCCAAAGCCCCATCCAACCTAACCCTGAACACCTCCAGGGATGGGGCATCCACAGCTTCTCTGGGCAACCTGTGCCAGTGCCTCATCACCCTCTGAGTATGGAATTTCTTCCTTATATCTAATCTAAACCTACACTCTTTTAGTTTAAAACCTTTACCCTTGTCCACTCCCTAGCAAAGACCCCCTCCCCAGCTTTTCTGTAGGCCCCCTTTAGGCACTGGAAGGCCACTGTAAGGTCTGCCTGGAGCCTTCTCTTCTCCAGGCTGAACAACCCCAACACCCTCAGCCTGTCTCCATAGGAGAGGTGCTCCAGCTGCTTGATCATCCTCATGGCCCTCCTCTGGACTTGTTCTAACATGTCCATGTCCTCCTTGTGCTGGGGGCCCCACAGCAGAATGTAGTGCTCCAGGTGGGGTCTCACGAGAGCAGAGAAGAGGTGGACAATCACCTCCACAGGCCTGCTGGCCACGCTGCTTTTGGTGCAGTCAGGATACGGTTGGATTTCTGGGCTGCAAGCACACAGTGCTGGCTCATGGTGAGGCTCTTGTGAGTTGCAAAGTTAACACAGTGATTCTGAACCAGAATTCTCCAAGCAGAGTCTTTCCTACTTCAGGGTTCTCTGATCCTGTCCCTCCACTTGGGACCTCTGGAACACACAGGGTTGTCAGTTAACAGTGACACTATCTTCTGCAGGAACATGACATGCCAAACATGACAAGTTCTGCATTAGGGCCGGGATAGAGAGGAAAAACAGGCCCACTATGCACTGTTTGAGGAGAAATGAAAAGACAAGTGCAAAGCAGGACATACATACATTTAGGACTCTGACTCATGAGTGGATAGATTTAGCTGGATTAGCTAAGGCAGCCACTGCCTCAGCTGTTTGCCCCAGTCTTCTGCCAAAGGTTATTTTGGGCCTTCTGGATGGGAAGGGGACCCATTCTTGTCCCATATGGACCTAAAGCATCCCATGGAGGTGGCGAAGTTCAAAGGCAGGTACAGTCCCTGCTCAGCCACTTGGTCCTCCCTGCCTGTGGTGAGGAGCACCATGGAGGTTGGCCACCTAGCACCACTCATATAAGCATTTGCAAAAATGTTAAAGGATCGCTGCATGTATCTGAAAAAAGACAGTGTTCAAGAAACACATTATTTCTCATTGGAGGTTAATAAAATTTCTCTGAAGCTTTTTGAATGTAATGATTCTGGGGGACCACAGGTTTTGGTATCCAGCTCACAACACCCAAAGCGCTTTTATAAAATAGGTCAAATGCTTGAAATTTTATGAAAATAAGGCACTCTAAGTTCAAAAAAGGAGTATCAGTGTTCCCTCAACAGTAAGTAATGTTCCTGAATTCATAGACTGCCACTTCCACGCAATAACTGTATGAGCTGCGGAAGAGTAGCACCAAAACATGACTCTCTCCGTTGCACAAGCAGCACAAATTAACTCACAGTCTGTCCACTCAGGGACAGGTAGAAGAAGCAGAAGAGCACCACCAACACATGGCTCTCTCCATGCACAAGTAGCACAAATTATCTCTCAGTCTGTACATGCAAGGATGAAAGAGCAAGGTGAGGCTGGCTGTGCAGTGAATGAGAAACGCTACATGCTCTGCCACAGCCTCTCTGTCTTTGGAGATGATTCAGCACTTCCTTTAACAGGGCTCCCCACTGATGGTGGCTCCTCATTTCCATGGGCCAGTTCCAGCCTCCTCATGAAGCAACACTAAATGCTCTCAGACTGATATATTTAAACAACAGCTTAAGCCTCATTTAGGCTATCTGCTTTCTCAAGAACTACCAGAAAAAGCCCAATGGTCTTTTGTTCACAGTGAAGACACAAGTGAGAGGATGTCTCCAGCTGGTGTAAAGAGGTCCCACAGCACTCCAGAGCTGCAGAGCAGGTAGAGGTTGTTTACTCTTGTTTTTATCAAAAAAAAAAAAAAAAAAAAAAAAAGGGTACTGTTTATACTGAAGAAATGAATGACGTGTTCCACCAACACAGGAGGAACATGCTTTCTGAGAGGGTGTGAGGGCAGTATGACCCGCTGAGGGCAGATTTAGCAGCCACCAGTGGTAGGGCCATAGCCAGCCTCCTGCTCTGGATGAAGGGGTTTCACAGAACCTCCAGCCAGGTCCCAGGAGAGCAGGTGCACTGGTGGCCAGCCCACTCCAGAAAGCTGATGAAAAAAGTTTGCCTGCTTCCTCCAACAGCTTGAGCATTTTCCCACAGCCTTGTATCTTCTGGAGAATGACTGCCAAGCTCTCTCTAGCTTGGTTTCCACTAAAGAAGACTTAATCAACTGTGGGATGCCCAGGGAAGCTCCTGAGATGGGCCAGCACTGAGTGTGAAGCCCCACTGCAGGCAGCAGTGCCTTTGGCAGGCTCGCATGGATGGGGCTGAGGGCAGCTCATGAGGAGCCAGCCTCTGTTCTGTGCTCCAGCATGCCATGCAGTTTTTGGTTGCATGCAGCTAGCAGCCTGCCGGGAGATAGCTTTAAAGCAAACATAGGTATATACATCAGCCTGGAGACAGAGAAGTGACAGCAGGTTGGACATACCTTGCAGCTAGCTAATCCAGACACTTCATTAACCAAGGCATTGGCAAGACTTTTTAGGGCCTCCACTGCATTTTCCCTAACTAATCAAGCTGAAGGCTTAGCACAGACCTCACTGCCAAGACAGAGTACCGAGTGCCACGCACAATGGCTCCTTCTGGGTAACCCAGCCAGTTTTGCTAACAGGGACAGTCGGCTTTGGAGTGATGAATGCTATGTTATTGGCTGAAACTTGTTAGATAGGTGGAATGCTCTCAACATGATCTCCCAACAGAGGAGAACAAAATACAGGCAGGATACAGGCAGGCTTGTATTTTCCTGCTAATGCATTCACGAAGAAACAGAAAGCCCTAAGAAAGTACGCCTGCTGGTTCCTCGCCTGCATTACCCACATTGAGCTCCGTGCTGACAGAGTTTGTAGAGATGTTGGGAAATAATGTGTTTTTGGAACACTAAAACTATCATTGCCTCTGATTAAAACAATCCAGCTCCCAGTTTGGTACAGTCATGATCACATACTGTTCTAAACATATATTCCAGCCTCTCTACTTATGTTCCCAGTTTCATATCTGAAACCCATGATTTCACAAAAGGTCATTTATACACCTTGAGTGAAGTAACATAAAATTACCTCTGATGTGGGCCTGGAAATAGCCTTCCCCCCCTCTTTCTCTTTGTGTGTTTGTGTGAGCATGTGTTTGTGCATGTATATGTTCTTGAGTCGACATCTATTAAAGACTGAACTCATTTGTGTTGAACATGCCACCTACAGGGAGTGTTTTGGAGCAGTCAAGTTAGAGGAGATAGATAAAAGAGAAGAAGAGGTAATGAATATGGAGTGTAAATGCCTTAGCAAAGTAATGGAGACATGTACTAACAGCAAGTGAAATTTGACCTTCTGGCTGAAAACCTGATAGCGACCCAATTGGAGAACTTTAGAAAATTGGATCAGCCTCAATGGGCACAGAGTAAACATTGGGAGTGCAATACAGTCTTATTAAACATAATGCACATTTAATGCATAATTTTATTGCAACCAATTTCATGCTACTGCCTTAAATGAGTCTGGGTCTACTTCCACCGTAGCAGTCCACTACCATTAGTGCCTCTTAAAAGAATTGCAAGGCCAGTAAACTATCACTGGTCTGATCTCTCCCTTAGCCCATACTTTCTGCTTCATAAACTCTCCCAGCTCCCACAGCTTGTAGTGAGATCTTGTCTTCGTTCAGTACACGGCTTTTGAAACACTAAACTGTTTTGGCAAGTCTTTCACAGATGGGAATGTTACAACATTTCCATTTTATGCTGGTGCAGTAAAGCAGTGAACCTTTGCAGCTATAGATCAGTCATCTGAATCCCAGCCTTACAACAGGAGTTCCTGGAACCTATACAATCAGCCTAGTGCTGAAGATTTCTCAAGCACAGCAGGCAAAATCCTATTTTTCTAAGTGACAGCAATAGTGTTTGCCCTCTGACAGGAACAAGGAATAAGGAAAACAAATGATGCTGAGTGCTAAGAAAGTGAGTAGCCCCCTCACAGACAGATAAGAGTATGGCAGGATTAACACAAAAGAAACTGCAAAGATGGAAAAGTAAGTGCTTAATTTATACTATCAGAGTATGGAAATCCATAGTGAATTTCCAATCATTGCTTGCTGAGATCTTCACAGACTTCAGAGTTATTATCTGCACCTTGTAGAAACACCATCAAGAAATGTTTCAGTGTCATCCTGGGAATTTCTAGGTATTAAAGATATCCTATCTTTAGTTGAGCTTGGATTTTCTATGGCCACAAATTTCAGGGGTGTTTGAGTCCAGAATCTTGATCTGAGCCCATTCCTACATCTGAGACTGGTCTTTCATGCTTTATCACAGAATGTTGTTAGTAACATTTGCAGAAGAGTGCTGGTGGAGCTCTCTGTAAGGGTCCTGTTTGCTAAGCACCACATGTATAGGTATGTGAGAGCCATCACTTATGTTGACAACGTTTAGGGTTTCAGCTAGTAGCAAAATGCAGCACAAGGCTGACACACACAGAGTCAAAGAGGCCACCACACTTTCCACCAAGGGGTATGAAGTCATGAGTCAAGCCTTCAGCGCTAGTGAAAAATTTTGCTTGTTTTTGATACACATTCTGAATATTCAACCCCCCCCCCCCCCCCCTCCACCATGATCACTACACCTAGAACTCACTTTTTCATTGGACAGAAAGCTATGGAGCTGGAAGTTTTGTGGAAAGAAGACCCAAGCACCAGGATACTCTTTATTCAACTTCTGAATGTGGTAACTGCAGAAAGCTAGAAAGGCTACTGGAGTCCTGATATCAGAAGACCATAACTTGGGGATACCAGTGTATGAAAAGTTGGATGTGAGCCAGCAATATGTGATTCAAAGGCAGAAATTCAATGCTATCCTGGGTTCCATAAAAAGATGTGACCACTAGGTTGAGGGAGGTGATTTTCCACCCCTACTCTGCTCTTCTGAGACGTCACCTAGAGTATTGCATCTGGTTCTGGGACCCCAGCAAAAGACACAGACCTGTGAAAGTGCATCCAGAGGGCCACAAAGATGATCAGGGGTCTGGAGCACCTCTCCTACAAAGAAAGGTTGAGAGGTTTGGAATTATTCAGCCTGGAGAAGACAGGCTCTGGGCAGACCTTATTGCACCCTTGAAATACTTAAAAGTGGCTTGCAAGAAAGATGGGGAGATACTCTTTACCAGTGTATGTAGTGATAGGGCAAGGTGTAATGGCTTTAAACTAAAAAAAAAGGGAGATTTAGATTAGAGGTTAGGAGGAAATTCTCTACTCAGAGGATGATGAGGCACTGGAGCAGGTTGCCCAGAGAAGCTGTGGATGCCCCATCCGTGAAAGTGTTCAAGGCCAGGATGGATGGGGCTTTGAGCAACCTGGTCTAGTGGGAGGTGTTCCTGCCCATGGCAGTGATGTTGGAACTGGGTGATTTTTAGAGATCCCTTCCAACCCAAACCATTCTATAGTTCTATGATTCTATGGTTCTGGAGCAGACAGGTGTCCATAAGTGTGGTCCCCAAATGTAGTAAGGATCTGTTGATGTTATGCCAAAGTGTAATATCTGCTGTCCCATTTATTTGGACAGTATAGGAGATTTCAATACATCTCAGAACTGAACATAATATTTTGCACTCCCTAAGAATGATCAGGCGGTCTTATGGTTTTGTGGAATATTGAACTTCACAGCTTTTGGTGCACAGGAGAAACTGAGTACCTTTTCTAAAACTTCATGCATATGCATCTATTGAACTTCACCTGGCAAAGACAATGCCCTAACTTCTCATTTGAGAACTTTTGGCATTTTTAACTCAAGTACATTCGGAACAAAATTGCTCAAAAGCTTTCTAAGGCAGCTCTTATAAAGACAGGATGCTCTGAAACCTATAGAGTGCTGCAAGGAAGTGCACATCTATGGCTTCTGACTGGCTACTCACCCAGTAATGAAATTTCTCAGAAATCTCCCAAACGAGAAGGGCGTGCAAATTTTTAAGGTTGCCAGATGAATTACAGTTCCTATTTCTGAAGAAATTTGTCGCTATTTGTAGAAGACCTGATTGAAAACTGTAACTTTTAAGTTGTTAAGCAATGCCAGCAGTTTTGACATCATTCACCTCCAATTGGAACGAAACCTTGAAATTACCTATGAAATGAAGTTTTTTGAATAAAGTGTTCCAGAAATATCAAAATGACCTTGCTGAAATGTAAGACAACATTTGCCAGTTGAGGTCATATGCTTAAACACATAAACCAGGTGTAGTTGGAGAAGTAGAAAAGATTTCCACTCTCAAAAACTTCTCTTTATGTTTGAAATACTTCAAAGCTGAAAATAAGTACTGTGAGCCAAATCAGATATATATCTGTTAGACTATCTCTGACAGAAAAGATCATTGGAAGCTACAGACTTTCTCTTGTTTATGTCCTGAGACTATCACAGCTGTAGTAAGACTACCCCTTCTCATGGGAGCTGCTCTTTCTGGCCTTTCAGCCTTCACCACTAAGAAGATATTTTTTTTTTCCAAAAATAATCATCAAATGATGTCCTTTCTGAGGTGTCTTGTACCTGTCTGAGGTGTCTTGTACTTGTCATTTATTATATTCATTGTTATATCTGTTAGAGCTGCAGCTGGAGTCAGAGGTCTCCACTGGTCCAAAACAAGTTGTGTGTTGCAAGTTTATATTCTGATGGAGGATATCACCTTGGCTCGCTTTATCCTGAAAAGACAAACCAACAGAACTCATTGCTTGTAGAACAATAGCAAAAAGCAAACAATTAAATGGATACATTATCTGGAGAGCTTACAAAACTTGCTGCCACAGGATGTTAAAGAGAGAGGTGACTTTTCATGGAAGACCTACTTTTCATCCTTGTTCAGAATGTTGGAGCATGGTGAAGATGACTGTACCTCAGGCTTTCAGCCAGGGTCCAGCTATTTCTTTCCATGTTTTGATATCTTGTGTGCAGGCAAATTGTGTGAGACAAGGTGATGGTAATTCACCATCATGAAAAAAACAAACAAACAAAAAAACAACAACCATAAATTGTCAGATTTGCAAAGTTGAAAAGAAAGGAATACGACCTTTTACAGCATGCCAATACTCTGAACTTTTATATCTTTCTACAAGAAATAATCAAAAAGCACATAACTGTTCTACACTTTTCTAATTTCTAATCCAATTTTCTATAAGTCCAAGGTGATAAGACTATAATGTGTTTTAACTATGGGCAGATTTTAAGATCACATTGTTCTGAACCTTTGAAAATCAGGGTCCTTGATACAAACTATGATAAACCCTGAAGTCTGACTGTATGAGTAGGAACTGGTATCTCATATACAATTTATGGAAGATTTCAAATGTCCCTTCTGTGTTCTAAAAACATTATTCACTGCTAAAGGACTGTAAATCACAAAAAGTCTCAGAAGGCTTTCATTTGAAATATATATGTGTGAGTGTGTATATGTGTGTATACATATATTTATATAGTATATATAACTCCAGACCAATCAAAAAAATCAGTACGCAAAACTACATTCCCTCTGTCTTTAGTCAGTCCCTTGTTTTAAAATATGAAACTTAAATAAGAAACATGGCTGTTTAAACACATCTGCCATAATGGAGCAGTAGACCAAGTCTTCTATTGAAAGCGAGGAAGAGGGGCTGCCCATTAGGGAAGACATAGTCCAGTGACTCAATAAATAGATGCAGGAGGAGGAGGATCTGTTCCTAGTCTCACAGATAGCTTGTGGTGTGGTATAGTGTGGTGGGAAATTAATTTGCCTCTTTAAGCTCATTTTTCTCCTCCCACTCTGCTGTAAACTCCATAGGAAAAGGCAATGCTCCTGGGCTCTGTTGTGCGGGAAGACACCTACCATCTCCCTGGAAAAGGCTGGAGCAGAAATGGGAGGTCTCTGCTCTCGCTTGCCCCAACCATTTTGACAGTGTTCTCCCACAGAGTATTTTTCCCTGTTCAACTCTGTTGGCTTCTTTGTGAGCACCAACTCAAGGTGGTGGATGTTGACACAAGGTATCTGCATATTTTGTTAATAATAATAATAATAATAATCCTGGTGACTGAATTCTAAATGTTCAGGTTTAGTGTTAAGTGATTTAAGCTGTAGGGATTAACCCTGCATGGGAAGTCCTGTACCAGGTACTCAAATTCTGTGGTAATGTTTCAAAGGACAAAAGAGGAATTGATTTAATCCCAGGAAAGATGCTCCAACAGACTGCAACCATGCCCCCCTGAGCACATGGAAAATCCTGGTGGACACAAAGAGAGTCAGATAGGTTTCTCTCGGGTTTTAGTCTGCATCAGGGCTTTCTACCATGTAAGCACACACAAACACACAAAAGGAAAAGCTGAAATGTGGAAAGAAAACCAACCAGAAACTCTGCAATCTGGATATGTTTCAAGAGTTCAGGAATCATACTCTGATATTTTAGTTGCCTTGGCATGACAACTTAATAAACCAGCAGTTTTACTCCAAACGCCCCTCGACTGAGTCTTAGCAGCTCCAATCCTGCCTGCCTGGCAGAAAATAAGGTGATGTTCCTACTTTGTTTCACACTGATCAATGACTTATTTTATGAAACATTCCCGTTTCTCCCCTTTGGGTGTTGTTGTCAGTCATTCCTGTGGAGAAACAGGACCATCCAGCCTTGCATTGTTTTCTTTTCAGCCTCAGCAGAAACAACCACTGCTGGGGCAGCAGCCTCAGCCTTGCATGGTGCCTCCCAGGCTGAACCTCCTGAGCAGCAGCTGGGGAGGAAAAGTGTCCTTCAGCAGAGGTGGAAACACCAGGCTTTGGGGGCGGGGGCAGGGGGTGGTGGGGTGGACCGTGATGATTTCCACTGGCAGAGGATTTAGCCCACCCTGCCCTGCTTGCAGAGGCAACCCAAAACACGTCCATCTGACTGCTGGAGCTCAAGTCACCATTTGCCTGTCTGGAGTGGGATAATTTGTCAGACACCAGCTGCTGCGAGCGCTTTCCTCATGGGCACACTTGTTATTATGTTACAGCCTGCGCGAAGAATGTGGGACGTCGCTGAAGTGAAAATGATTACAATCGCGTTTGCACAAATAATCTGTGGACTTCTTTGTGCGAGAGCTTCTATCATGTGCGGCGTGTCAGTAAAGCAGTAACCAGCCTTGGGAGGGAAAAGGGGGGGGGGAAAGGAAGAAGAAGAGAAAAAAGCACGCTGGCAACGCTGGGGGAAGTGCTTTTGTGGCCACACAATGAGATTTAAGACCGGATGGAAGTGGTCCCCCCGCTCTCCCTCTCCCTCTCCGCTTCTCCCCCATCTCTGAAAGAGTTACTCGGGAAGATTTCAAGGGTAGGTTTCTAGAGCGACACCATGTCTAATTACGTACAAGACGGAATGAAAAGGTGTAGGCCTGTCTTTCCAGCTCAGAAAAAAAATGTGGTGTCCTGCGAATAAGAAATGAACAGACTGACCTTTTCAGAGCTGCTGAAAGAGAAAACCAGATGTATTCCTCAAGAGTCACTATGACTGAAGGGTGATAAAGGCTTGCATTGTGCACTTGAATAAAAGGAAAGCTAACCAGAAAACAGCAGCTGATAATAGTCAGGCCAGGCTGTGCTATTGTCCAAGGCACAAATGTTCAGCATTGGCCTAGACCACACTGCTGGTATATACAGCACAGACATGAGGGAGAAAAAAAAAAAAAAAAAAAAAAAAAAAAGCTTTTTTATTCCTGTTACCTAGAGGAGTTCGTACAAAACTGCCAGCAGTTATAGGACCACAGAGGAAGAAAATGATCCGGGATCCCTTCCCCACCACACACAAACACAAACACACACATGCTCCATTTCTAACATTATGTTCCTGTAAGATCTGAACCTAACCATCTGCCAAATGAATAGACAAAACCCAGCTTGTCTTCCAGGGTTCAGATGCAAGGGGGTGGATAAAGACGAAACATCACACTGGTGGAGAGGCTGGAGCTTACTGCACTGCAAAACAGGGGTCTCCAGAGCTCAGGACAACCAGTAAGAAACAACAGCAGCTTTAATTTCTTCAAGGACTAGGGGCTGGGCAGGGAGTATTTGGATGGCATGACGACCCCCACACCAGGCTGGTCTGTGCCACCATCATAAAACTCTGAGAAAAGCAGGGGCAGTGGTGGAGGGGGGTGTGTGCAGGGACAGAGGGGAAGAAAGGAGCATTTTATGGAAAACAAACAAACAAACAAACAAAACAAACAAACAAAAAAAACTAACAAAACAAAACAAAACAAAAAACAGGGAGAGCAAACTGCAGCCCTCAGCACCTCCCACTCTTGGGGAGAAAACTGGACTTCCCTAGTCAGAAGCCACTTGTTTTAAGCCCTGCTGCTGTGACTCTCTGGATTTTTAAGCATTACAGACCTGCCAAAGAGACTCTGCCACTTTTGAATGTCATGTCACTGTTTGCAAACCAAGGCTGGGGCTGAGTGAGCAGATCTTGTCCATTGGAGATGGTTATTTTTAGAGTGGGCATGATAAGCTTCTGCCAGGCACCATCCGCAGCCAGCCATGTCCATGCAGAAGTGTAAATCAGCCTCAGCGCTCGCTGGGAGACCTTGCCTTTTCTTATTTAAATATGTTCTCTGAAATAACTCTTTGGGACTGTTATCTGTGAATGCAGTGGGAGAGGGTTTCCCTGCTCCTCACTGCCCTTCCAGAAACAACAGAAGCACAAAGAAGCTATGGGGCTTTTATTTTTTTTATTTTTATTTTATTTTATTTTTTATTTTATTTATTTTTTTTTTTTTGTACAGCATTGGCTTTGTCCTTTACAAAATTAGTTCAAGGAGATTTATTGCTGGTGACAGGCACTGAGGGCTGGCCTGGTGCTTGTCTGCAGAAGATGAGACAGGGTGTTCCCACCACAAAGTGCCGCACTTTGGCCATCAGAAGATGAGGTGAAGTTTGCTTCCTGGCTTCTGGCCGCATGACCTTGGCTACGTACCTTCAGCACTCCCTGCCTACCCCAGTTTTCTCAGGACCATGCACTCACTTTGAAGGAAATTCTCCAGAGTCAGAGCTGGCTCTCACAATGCATATAGCTCCCAGCACAAAGATACTCAAGACCTCAACAGGGGATGGAGCAACTGTTTGTATAAGGAATTAATTATACCATCACTACCAGATACAAGTCCTCCACTGATCAGTGAAGCAAAGAAACAAGGGCTCAAAGGAGAAGCACCAGAGAGAGGACACAGGTATCTGCCAGCTGTGCAATCAGACAGGAGTGAGTCTGTTTCCCTCCGTTCTGCCTACCCAACGTGTTTCAGCCTAAACTGGGAAAATGACCCCAGGGAGCAAGCTATTTTGAGACTCCTGGGCCATGGCTTTTCTGCTGTGATTACCCCAGAGGCATCTAATTAGCAGCAAAAAAGACTGCCTTTTCTTTCTGATCTCTGCAAGGAACTGCACTGAGAAGCCACCAACTCATCTCATGCTGTACACACAAGACCTATGCAAGCTCCCTAGTCGGCTAGCTTTATTTTTCCAATGTCAACAAAAGAAGGAGTGATTTGGGGGGTGGAGTAGATGGACAGGAAGAGAAAGTGATTCACAGGGAAATAATATATTCCTGCCATACATTCAAAGAATTAAACAGCACATGTATACACACATGCACACACTCATGAGGCTGAGGAAGCAGGCTGAATGACTTTCAAAAGGCTTGCTGCATCTTGCTCCATGAGTGGGTATTGCCTGGCTATTTCTAAGAGACAGACATTAAAATCCGCAGCGCAGTCATTTAGAATTTCAAAGGATTCTTCTTCAGGGGGTGGAATACAAAAGACACCACAGTTATTCATATAATACAAGCAAGGTTGGGGAAACAGCAGCACGCCATTAGGTAAGACTGAGCAGAAAACCTTTCTGGAGAAGGCTAAGATCTATTCATTCAAAGTAAAGAAGTGACCATAATCATTTCTTATTTATGCATTTATCTGTGTGTGTATGTGTGAGTGTGCATGCACATTTAAAGAGAGATCTTTGTACAGCTATGTTTTCTACCCCACTTTGAGAAGAGCTTGAGAGAGGATCTGAAATGTGCACTGTGGTGCAGAAAATAAAATAAGGGGAAAAATAGATATATATATATACATATTCAAAATACATCACACATCATACACGCATCTACACAAACATGCTCGCGTTTCTTTCACCGTGAGCTTTGGGTGTCAATCAGCAGAGAACAAACAGCAAAATGAAAACCAGGAGCTCCTTCTGTTGAGGTTTTATGATAATGTCCTCCAACATTTCCCTGTTTTTGTTTTTAATGTGCTAAACTAACTGGATGGCTGGAGCAGCAAAGAATGCAAAGCTCACACATGTAAAGCATTGTGTCCTCTGACATACTATTACACAGAAGGCTCACAGTTCCCCTCTCTCCCTCCCCTTCCTGGTGTTGATGAATTACATGAGATGAATATCACAGATCTGGGTTTTTTAGACTGTGAGCTTAGGCAGCAACAACGACTGCAAAGCAGACATCGTTGTCTGAACCTCTATTGTTTCTATTTCGGGAGCACATTGAGTGATTAGTTTGGGTAACAGTAACATCACATTACCTTCTACAGGCTGGAAATGTCTTTTAAAACTGAAGCAACGCTGAAGCCATGTGATACAATACTGTAGACAGAGCCAAGTGGAATACATCAAAGAGTGCCTTGATGCAGATGTTTCATGCAGAAGAAAATTAGGTCAGAGACCACTTCAATTTCAGCTTCTGCCAGGCTTGTTTGAGAGCTTCCAGTGAATTCCTAATGAATAGCTTCTAGGGCACTTTTCTCTCATTCAGTCACAAACTGCCACAGCCAGATGAGCTTTCCATGTGGAATCTTTTCTCATTATTTAAAATACTATTACTTTGTGTTTGTTTAGAGATTCCAAAATCTTCCTTACAACAATAGTAAAAATTCCCACTCGTTCATCACCACCATCCCTCCCCCACCCCCAAAATGTGAGCAAAAGGAAAAGGTGAGAAGAAAAGCCAACTGATAAACAACGTATGCTAGAGGAAAAAAAAGGGGGGAGGGGGGAGGGAGGGGGCTGGAGCCTTTTACCAATTTTATGTGGTATATAAATACTTGCTAAGAGTACTTCTTGAATGCAGGGCTTTTTGAATCTCATGTGCTCAGGCTTGGGGAGGCAAAGCAGTCTGCAGAAACCCAAGTGTTATGCTGATTTTTAAAAAATTTCTCTCTCTCTCTTCCTTCCTTCCTTCCTTCCTTCCTTCCTTCCTTCCAACTAGAAGTTTTCCAGCGAAAGGACAGAAGAAAAACAACTTACCCCAGTGATAAAGATGTCACATCTTTTTCCTATTCTTTACTGACCACAGTCCTTCTTTTCAAACACAGTATCTCCCTTATCTCACAACTGCACTGTGTGTTTTAATATACCCTTTTGCCATGTCCTGCTTTGTGTTTTCTTCAGCCTTGTTTTTTCAAGGTTCACATAATTTTGCCAGAAATTCCTGTTCAGCAAGAAGTTTTTGTTTTGTTGTTTTTAACTTTTTAATGACAAAGAGTGAGATGCTTTAAAGATGTTTTTGTAGCCTGTGCACATATCAACTGGCACTGCCTGCTGTACCCATTGGACTGTTGCACTTCCAATGGGGGAGCAGAGTCTGCTTCAGACCTGCACATGATGCAACTACACAAAACCTTCTGAGCTTCTCTCGAGCCACAGTATCCATCCAAACTTCCCTTGATCTCATTCCCCTTCCATGAGTAGCTATGGGCATCTCTTTTGAATGTCATAAATAAAAAGCAAGTAGCAAGTGTGCTCAATAAGCACTTTAAATGCAGTTTTTTGTTTGTTTGTTTGTTTTTAATGCTCAGCATAAGCTGAGCAGAGCATCTTGCAATTCCGTACATGGCATACATCAGAGACTGCAAGATTTTGGCACTTAGAAATATAAACAATAGCCTACCACCTTCCTCAGCAGAAAGAAGTATCTAGTGTTTGTCTACTGGGTGCTTTTAGTGTGGCCCACTTTCATCCTGGAGTATAAAATCAGTTCATCAAGTTCTATGCCAGAGTCCAAGACTCTAGTCCTGCCCCCAGCACAGCCAGAAGTGTCTTTTTTAGTCTCAGGTAAATCACTTACTCCATGCTATGCCTGACTTTTTTCCTTCCCGTGATTGGCAGGGAGCCATATCTGAAGGTGGATTGAAATCTATAATGATCAGGGCTATCTAGAGAGCTAAAGAGGTGATGGGACAAGGCATTTTGGTAAGCCATCGATATAAATCTGACTGTTGAGATGCAAAAAGCTTTCTCACTGGTTACCATCCAGGCCCTATGCAAGGAGGAAGGTCTTGACATAACATCAAGGTCCTCTCTGACAGAGGATCAGGATCATCTATGAGTAATTCTACCTTGCAGTCCTGAGTGTCCTGTACTCCACCCACATGTTGCACAGGATCAAATCAAGAGCAATGACTCAGAGTGTCATCGGAGAGGATCCAGAAACTGACATCAGCCTCAACATGTCCAGCTGTTGTTGTTCACTGAGTCGTAGATTCATGACAGAACAGTGTGAACTCCCTTGTGTTCCCAGGGGCTTAGGTGGAACGAAAGCATAATATGAATTTGCAGCAGAACAGCCTTCATTCTGCATCTCCATTTTCCTGTGCAGAACTCAGAGTCTCACAGAAGTTCACAGATGTCATTTTGTCCACTCCAGGCAAAAAAACTGAGGCCCTCACACACCAAAGCCAACATTTCAGAGTTCTTTTGATATTTAAGATGTTTCCAAATTCACAGCATCATATAAAGCACTAGGATCTGAGCTTTCAGACATTTTTTCAGGCCATCTACAGATGGATTTTCTGGTTTGCACTCTGTCCAACCATGAGCACTCAGAAATGAAAGACTACAAAAACAAAGGCGATATTTGACTTTCTAAGCCCATGTTGCTTGAGATGACCATGCAGGATTAAGGTCAGAGCCCTGAACTGAATTGCAGGGACAGGACTTCTCTGCATATCTGAAGATCCCCAAGTCTGAACACGCAATGACAATGTTTTTTTTTGTCCCAATAGTTACATCAGAAGTCACTCCAAAGATCTCTTCTGTGAACCTCTGCATAGCTTATATTTAATTATACTTCTCAAAAGGCACAAGTTGTCTACAAAATGCCAAGCCTGGCTTCTCTCCTGCCCCACTTGCTGACTCAGTAGCAGATCTGTGTTTGTCCCTGGAGTCTCTCATCTTTTCTGGTTCTGACCCCATGGGAATCTATAGAAACTCCCTTGTAATCCACTCCCTCCAAGGTATTCACAGATAGAGTAAATGGAAGCACAGGAATCTTTCCTCACTTTATAATTTGAATTCTTAGACTCTCCTGAACACAGCTTCATGACCTTTGTATATCTGGAGTGTTTGTGCACTTCTCCAAGAGGTCTTGTTTCCACACCCTAAATTCTCAGGGCACACTGCAAAGATACAATGGTTCATCTAAATGCATCAATCTAAATGCACTTCTTTTTCTCAAAATCTCATTCCCTTTAGTTCAACAATTTGTCTTGCTTCACAAACTTTTCCAGTGCCTAACTGAACTCCCAGCATTTCTAAATTTCCAACTTAGTTTAAAAACACCATAATTTGAACACCACCACACAATCCTTGCATACAGAAAAAGAATTATGAAATACATTTGAATTCAATTTGTTTTGCATGTAATTGAGATACTTATATTCATTCATCAATGGCTACTAATGTACATGGCATCCTGGAATGGAAAACTGCTCACAAAATTAAAACATACCTAAGTAACCAACTTAAAGGAATTTAGTTTGTCAAAATAAACAATAAAATCTGTCTTGTATCTACCACCTGTTGCACACAGGGGACCACAGCAGGTGATCCTGCTGGCTTTAAAGGCAATGAAGCTCTTTTTTTTTTTTTTTTTTTTTTTTTTTTTTTTTTTTTTTTTTCTGACCGCTAACTGTAGAGATGAAAGCCTTCTTTCAGAGCGGAGCAGATACAACTTGGCAGTAACTGTGTCCACTTCTCATCACTGTCCTGCCTGCAGTCCCAGATATGGTTGCTCTCCTTACCCATACAGCCACTGGTATCCCTAGGGAGGGTATCAACTGCTGCGGAGTGGGGCTCTGATGTGGACACTTTTTGATGCAGACCTGGACAGTGGCCATCACATTTATATTTTACACAGACAACTGCACAGCCTCATATAGGATCAAAAGTGCCTGCTGTCTGCTAAGCCATTACTTTTCTGTTCCTAGAAGAGTCCATTTTTTGGCTGTATGTAGCCTCTGCTGCTCAGGATTCTCCTGTCCATTGGCAAGGGTCCAGGTAGCATCTTTGTCCTTTCCTGCCAAAGCAATGGCCACTCTCTCACTGCAGACCTGGATGGAGTAGGAGTGAGGGGAAAGTCTTCCACATAGAAAACAAAACAAAACAAAACCCTAGGCCCTGTGGTAAGATGTGGCCTACACACATCACCTGAACTTCAGAGGGCTTAGCCCTCTATCATGCTGGGTGGAACCAAAGGTATCTGATATTTCTGAAACAGCCAATGTCCAATGTTTATTTTAATCACCTAATTTCCAAAACCCCTTCTCCCCCCTCTTCTGTGATTACTCACCTATGCTGCCTGATTCTCAATTCTGGAGCTCAACAGATTAAAAAATATCTACCATACCAATTATTAACAGGCAAGGTTAAAAGAGTGTACACAAAGAAGGGGAGGATCTCAAAGACGGCAGACACATCACCTATCCCACAGCCAGCATAAATGGCAAAAGTTATGTTGAAAGAACTAGTTCATCTGCCCAACCCATTGAATTAGGAGTGTTTTTTAAATAGCCTCTTGACTGAGAATCGATGTCTCATTAATCTAAAGTATATCACAGTGAGAGCCCTAGTAATGCCAGATAGAATAACTCTCCATATTGCTGACACTGCAGCAGAGCTTTCACAGTAAAGGCCTTACATTTATTTGAGACTCCAACAAGCTTCTACATTAGGACTCCGAAGGACTGGTGAATATGATAACTCACCAGCTTTACATGGACATGCTGTGAAGGACTTGAGCGCATTGCCTCAAGGGGATGACACAAGAGCTGTGTGACCAAATTCTTTCAGTGTCAATGTTGCTCATGGATGAAATGTGACCAGTGGTCAAAGAGAAAAATGAAGCCTTAGTGACATGGCTTCATATCTGTCTGTTGCTGTCATGTGGTGTGATACTGGGCTTTGCTATCCTATTTTCCAGCAGCAGGTTGAAGGGAGGTAAAGAGAGTTCTCCTCCAAATGTAGATGAGCATGGAAAATTCAAAACCTGTACTCAAAAAAAATAAAATAAAAAAATAAAAAATAAAAAAGGCAGCCACTAACAGGCAGAGTTACTAAGTTTCATCTAGAACTCAGCAATAACCAGCATTATTTAATATTGTTTGTTTGTTTGTTTCCTTTCAAGAATTTTGCATGATTCTTTGTTTTATTCAAAAGCCTTCCTCCTCCTCTGTTCTTCACACTTCCACTAGGTCTGGCTGTCTGCAGGGTATCATTCATGATCAGATATTTTAAATTAGGGATAAGGTGAAGTTCCTGATTCATATCCTGATATGAAATTTAAATTTAGGTACATGCTGAAGTAGAACACTACACAAAATGTTGAACCAAAATACTTGGGCTTTTTCTCAGTTCATTTTTTTCTTGTCTTGAGTAGGTTGGAACTACGAATCTACTATCAATTTTGAACCATAATTTGATAAAGGAATTAACTTAAATTTAAATAAAAATATTAAATAATAAAAAATATTAAATTAATAATAAAATATTAAATAAAACAAAAATATTACTCTATCTAACAATACCTGAGTGGAACTCATTTCAAAGCCAGTTCACTGAAACATATGCAGATTTAAGGTCACAGTGGCTGAAAAGACTGGCTGAAGATGCTTGGAAAAGAAGGAAGAGAAGCAATGGCAAGGACTTGAGAGACACAACAGACTCAGAGAAGCTTCTTTGCAAGCCAAGAAAACTGCAGAAATGTCCCAGTGCCTGTGCAGAAGCCTGTTGACCATTGCGCATGTTGTTTTGCAGCATCAGGCTTCTTGCCGTCACAGCATGCTTCCCCCTGTCTCCCACTGCCACCCTCTCCCACCAGCTGTCAGGTGCTGGCACTGGCTCCAGGTGCTGGCAGAACTTCTGGTGCCTCCTTTCCAAACCAGAGAGAGGCCTGGGATTTCACATCTGATAGGACTCCCACCCCATCAGGTCTTGGAAAGACCCCATAACATCAATCAGACTGGCACGGGTGCCTCTGCGGCTTGTGAAAGGTATGAAAGAGCTTGCCTAGGTCAGGGTTTGGGTAGGCATTTATCGACACGTGATACTGTTTTTAAGTTCCTGGTGGAGGATCCTATAGGAACTCCAAGTGTTGTGTGAGTACCAATTTAAGACAGTATTAATACAACCTCAATGAAGGGCTAATTCAAGCTTTTGCTGTAATTCTGCATTCTCCTAGTGTGTATCGCCTTCAAAACTAGGCACAAGGAATTCTTTAGTGCATTTCTCCAGCCTTCGATCCCTGTTTTCTTGATTTTTTTATTTTATTTTATTTTTGCAGTTGCAGTTGCAGTGCTAGGGGTGTTGACATATGTTCAGCTCCAGACATGCCTGTGTGGGCATAGCTGAAGGGTCATTCCACATTTTGGTAAACATGTCTGTGTTTGAGTAACCTTTTGATGACCTTCATAAACTCCAAATAAAAGATATATCCTAAATAGTATGGAAGTGAGTGATCAATAAAAATTGCATGGGGTCTTACATGTTCATAAGTAGCTACTCTGTTCACAACTGGCCTTTTTTTATTGAGAAGGAACTGTTGGGTTCCCTGCCACGGTCACAAAAGGGAAGGTTAACAGTAAAATGATAGTGAGGAAGAACTTTGACATTCCCAGTATATAAGAGGTAGAAACATGTGCTCACCATCACAGACAAACAGATGTCACAACTATAGACAAGGCAAATTCTTGGAGAGCAAAAGAACCAGGCCATTCCACTTTGCCAAGCAGCTACTGCTGCAGTGCTTTTTTCTGTAGTCACTGACTACAGAGAAACCTAAACCTTTGGCTGAAACCAGGAACAGTTAGAGGGACTAAAAGCACATTTCCAGAGGTGAATGGTCTTCCTGCGGAGAGCACTAATCTTCCCATTCCTTCTGCAGAAAGCAACTCAGTGCCCTGATGGCTCCTCTTCCACACACTTAACTACTGACTGCCCCCTTTTCACCCCTACAGCCCCCTCATACAGTGAAGTTTAAAAAGTCAAGTCATAGGATACACGTAAGTCACAAAGGATGCCAACAATTTCATCATACTGTCACTGCCAAGTACCCAAGGTCTAGCTATAATGCAGACACACTTTTCAAAACTCCCAACTAAGTCAGCTGCTCCAAAGGCAGGACACATTCCCTCCAAGCACTAATTCGTTGCTAAGTACTGTAAGTCAACAGTTGGCTTCCTGCCTTCCTCTTAAGCTATCTACCATCAAAACAAGTCAGAATGGAGGAACATCAATTGTTGTCTAGTAAACAAAAGCAGATTTTTTTTTTTCCTTATTCTTTCCCTTTGGTCATCTCCTTTACATTGGCTCCTCACTATACTGTTACCAAGCACATGCTGGACAATACTTTAAGAGGGTAGGGTTCCTAAACAGAAGGCGCAATTTAATCACTTCTGAAGGAACCTGACAAACAAAAAGCTGAAGCATCCCAGAAATTCCTGACCATCTTGTTTTGCAATAGGCAAAACTTGCTGCCTAAGTGTCTAGTGTTGACCCTTCAAGTACCTGTGAAAATTGTAGTGTATCACACTGCAGCAACTAGTGTAACATAATAATTTATTACCACTAATTTATCATCATACTTGTGGCAGCATCAAGAGAGATTGCAGCATTATCCTGCATGGTACAATGCTTGCTAGTACATGCAAACTTCCCCTGTGTCAGTAGGTCACCAAGAAAAAGGGCATCATCATCATGGAAATTTATGGAATCTGTGGAATGGAATCTAATGGCAACTGAGAAAGCACGGCAGTATATAGGAAGAGATGCAACTTCAGCAAGGACAATTGTGCCTGGAGATACGGTATCTGATATATGCTGAACCCTGATTCAAGTACCAGTAAACCATTGAAAAATATGAAGAAAATAAAAGAAAAAAGAAAAAGAAAAGGAAAAAGAAAAGGAAAAAGAAAAAGAAAAAGAAAAAAGAAAAAGAAAAAAAAAAGAAAAAGAAAAAGAAAAAGAAAAAGAAAAAGAAAAAGAAAAAGAAA
>CM021797.1:53590955-53648746 GCA_011076525.1 Nettapus auritus | reverse complement strand
AGAAAAAGAAAAAGAAAAAGAAAAAGAAAAAGAAAAAGAAAAAGAAAGAAGATAGTTGTATCTGTGTCCTTATTATTCCAAGAATCAGGAGTTTTATAACTTCCTTGAAGAAAGTGACAGAAAGGACTGAAAAATAATTAAGATCTGTCTAGGTGGATGCTTCCAATTATCTTCAGTAGTCTATAAATAAGTAGATCATACAGAAAATTGGAAATGGTTCAGGCATTACTGATAACCTAAGGTTTATAAAATCCATGCTGACCCATGGACAGCAGTATCAAGAACTGACCAGGCAAAACTTATGCAGTAGAAATTCATAAAATGTAACGTCCAAATCTTTGATGATACTGTGTGACATCTGATTCAACACCAAACTCAATTTGTGAGCCAGAAGTTATTCTGCAAAAGATAATTTGATAGAGGAGGTTAGGAAAGAGAAAGATCAACCAGTTGAGCTCTAACAGTTTGTGTTCAATCTTCTGCAGTTAACTAGCTACAACCTTTTCTTTTTTTTCTTTTTTCTTTTTTATTTTTTTTCATGATATATTGTAGATACAGCTAGGTGTAACATGACTGGAAAAAAGCCTGTGATACTGGTAACATAATGCAAATGTCCACTGAAGACAGTAAATGCAGCTACAAACACAGAGTGTTTGAGTTCCAGCTCTGTCTCCCATATGTACCAGGGACCACACACAGCTTCGATTTTTATAAAGCCCACAGAGAAAGTTAATAGCTGAAAAATACATTTCAAGTAAACAGATTGGTACAAACACCAAATTCTAGTTCCAGTCATATGTTTTTGAACTTGTGCAAACCTCTCAGAAGTCAGAAGGGTTTTAAAAATATATTTATTTGTGCCTGTGTGCTGTTGTTGATTTTTTTTTTTTTTAAATATCTCATTTTATGTAGTGTTTGGAATATGAAACTTCTTTGCCCCAGAATTTCAGGCCACTTCATCCAGGAAATCTGGCTTCCAAACAGGTTTGGAGGGCACTAGGCAGTCTTGGTACAGACAAATGAGAAAGAAATTGGTCAGCCTCTGTGATTATATGTGCAGACTGGTCTTGCTAAGTTGGAGACAAAATGCCTGTTCACTTTGTTCCTCTGGCACAGCCTAGTAGTCTCAGTTTCAAAGTACTTTGTGAATCCAGGTCAACAAATGAGCACTGGCACTGAAACAAATCCAACACAGTGCAATAGCTTCAGGGTGTAGTCATGAAAACTGACTATATCACACACAAAATGTTTTACCTATTCCTTGATGACAATGCACTTGGAGGAGTTTGTGGGTTGGAGAGGTACAGGATGGGTCTCTGAAATATCTTTGGCCCACTCAGTCAATGTGGTTAAAGAAGGTTTTCCAGTCCCACAGCCCAGAAGAGATTAAAATGATTGGAGTCCTTTTTATCTGCCTTTCACAAAATCATTAAGGTTGGAAAAGAACTCTAATGTCATCTGGTCCAACCGCCCCCTACCACCAGTATCACCCACTAAACCATGTCCCTAAGCATCACATCCAACCTGTCCTTAAACACCCCCAGGGACAGCAAGTCCATAGTTACGTCTGTACTTATCTGCAGCTGAGTCAGTTCAGAGAAGTCCTCAGCATGAGTCTATAGCAAGGCTCAGTTTCATGCCCCTAGATGCCCACAAAAATGTCTTAAACAAGTGGTAACCCTCTCATGGCAACCCTCAGCTTATGTACACAACAAAATTACTTACTCATTTTAAACATCTAAATTCTCTGTTGGCATGATTCCATCTTGAAGTGAAAATGGAACTGATGGCCTCTTGCTTTGAAAGACATCACACTGACTCATGAACTACCAAAACATACTGTTTCTCCTCGATGAGATGGAATACAAGGCCATGTAGTGCTTCACCAAAATGCTGCTTGGTAAGGTCCCTCTATAGACAATGATCAGATGTCTAATCCATTCATTCCATGGGAGAGATGAGGTGGAAAGGCTGCTGCACAGAGCAGCTTGTCTCTGATCAGCTAGACCTTTCTGGTCTTTAAAATTAGTGACTGTAAGGGCAAAAAACACCCCAGCCAGAGTAATTACAACAATGTCAGCTGAAAAACCACAATAAAAGGATACTGCAAAGACATTAATCTCCAGGCCTGAAGGAGATGAATTGCAATCACTGCTGGTTTCGGCAAATGTGTTTATAAGGAGAAATTATCACCTTTTTGTATTATTTTGTATTGTTTTCTTTTTCTCCAAAGTGTCTTCTCTCAATTTTTATTTTCCTTCATAAGTGTCCACCTCTAAACAAAGCTGATTCTTTCCCTGATATGCCCCTTTTATTCTTCTTATACTGCAGGCTAGTGAGAATTTCATTTACTCTTTTCTTGACTTCTCCTGCGCAATAATTAGTGGTATCATAAAGGGTTATTACATTGCTCACTCCTGCCTCTTCTCAGCTTCTTAAAGACACACCCTAAAATATGCAGTCCCTTTTCAGAGGTGAGCTTACTATCTCCACTGCCATAGATTTCAGATCCTATATCCTTATTCTTGGCAATCTCCATATTTTAAACCACAGCCTCTATGTGGATCATTCCCAGCTTAACCACACTGATTGCTCTTTTCTCTGCAATCTCAAAATATGTCTCAGAACACTTCCTGAGTATTTTGCCATCATGTAAAATGCACCCTCTCCAAAACCACCATTGACAATCCCCTGTCTTTCCAGAACATAAGAATTATCCAACCTCTAGTTTGATGGCTGTCTTACAAACCCACCCATTTCCTTATTGTTTCATAGCATTTTCCCCAGTGGGCAAAAAGGATAGATCAGCATCTGTTAGGATTTAGCCATTTGCCTCTGTATAGTACTCCTGAAAGAAGTTAAGAACAAGGGAATCCCAGACTGCATATGGCTTTTGTGTCTTCCATGAACTTTTTCTGTTGGCCTTTGACACAACTATGACTTAGAGCTGCAGCACAGACAGCCCAAGGATAACACAGATAAAACACATACCACTGTGTGCCTCTCCCAGCCACTAATTTTTCTGGGTGCCTGTGACACTTCAGTACAGATGGACTCTCAGCCTGTCAGATTTATGGCCGTCTATCTGGGCTGCCCAGGATGCTGAAGTGTTTTGGCAGCACTGTGAAACACATTCTTGACTTGCTTCTTTTTCTTTCTTTTCAATTTTTCCCTTTATTGGTTACATTTTCAAGTGATTCCTTGTAGTTGGACTTTTCCTCTTGGTGGATCTAGAGCTTCTGCAACACTTTCATGTCTACCCAGCTAGTCGTGGTTGCAGAATGTGACTTATTATTACAGAGTCAAACATATCTGGACTTCCTGCATACATTTCAGTGTATGATGATGTATTCTGTGTTCTTCTGCTCCATGTGTGGAGGCTAAATATTCAGTTCTTGCCATCTGTTCAAAAGCACTTGTAAGTTCAAAGCCCCAGGAAAAATCAAACAACCCCCCAAGAGAAGTAAACTACGTGTAAACCTATGGAGAACAGACCATCCAACTAGCAAAGGGGGTGGAAAATGTATTTTCTGTAAGGCAGCTAAATAGGCTCCCTGTGCTGTAGTTGCAATGAAGTTCTATAATTGGGCCTGCAGTTAATGAAATTCCTGTAGGAGATTGTCAGAAGATCTAATTTCACTGTTTACTGAATTATCAACATAATAGTGAATCCCGTATGCCAGCTCTTCATGCCTAAGAAGGAAAATTGAGAATCCAGAGAACAGACTTCATCCGGAGGAAGCTTTCTGCAACATAGAGGGGTTAGCTGCCATTATACCCACAGTTTACTGGGGCAAATATATCCCTGATGAAACTCCTTTAAGTTAGATGAAATAATCATTCTCATCTCCAAATAGAGAGAATGCAGGAGGTTGGGGAAAATATCCAGTCATAACATCAAGTGATGCTACACAGACTAGCAGATCAGCCTGTTCAGTAGAAAAGCTACGATGTGTATTGGGCCCACAGGTTGTCTGTGATGCAAGGGGACCAAGAAAAATAAAAATGTAGGCAGTAAAGGGGAGTCATAAAATAATGGTTCACATTTAATGAAAGACTGCTATAAAAACATCTTCATGGAATGCAGTAACTACAGGACTGGGGCTCATGACACTAGCAGATTTGATCTAAACTCATATTTTATTTTAACATGCGCATCCGCTCTGATATTTCAGCAAAACACATTTACATAAAGAAATCATACAATTATGATTCCCCCCTTGCTGTATACCCATTGTACCTATGGCAGTGCAAAATGATGTAAAAATGGCATGTCAGAATGGCAGTGTTTTCTTCTTACCTTGCAGAAGCAGCTGATAAGGACCACAAGTCATGTAGGATGTGGAGCATAAACCAAAGCATTTTACTTAGCAGCTTTGTTTATGTCATATTACAAGTGCACAAGTGTCTTCGTTGGTTTTGATTCTATTAACTGTGTGGCAAACTGAAACTAATTGTGGAGAGGAAGTGAGTATTTCATTTTCTAAAGGAATTTTGTTGGCTATCTAAATGCTAATGTAAGATTACCCCCCAAAATAACATGCAAAATTACATGTTTAAATTTCATTTGAATTTTCACCCAAAAGGTATGAATTCTGAAATGTATTTCTGTTTTTCTTTTTGAAGAAAGGAAAAAACAAACAAACAAACAAAAAAAAACAACACTTTTTTATTGCAGTTGACCACATGACCACATAAATATAATATCATCCCAAAATATAAATGTTTAGAGGGTTGTGGCCTTTATTTTATTGGAAGCTCATATCTGTGAACAAAAATACCAGATAATGTTAGTTATACCATTCAAAAAAGCTGCCTAAGAGGAGAAGGCAATATGCAGAACATTCAAGTTTTTTCAGCCGTCATTGATATCCTTACCTATTACATCTTTTTGTGGCCAGTAATAGTTGACATATGCAGAGATGATCCATGAACTCAGCAAAGGACAGGTTAGCCTGGGTAAGAAGTTGGCAGTGCCTTTGTTGCATGATGACTAGCTCCAAGGGCTGAAAATGCTGCATTGTGTCCCCAGGCTTCACTTATTCTGCTTTTGAAGGCTTGTGTTACACAGCACTGTGGGGCAAGACAACTCTCCCATATGGACTCCAAATGTTTTAGGTTAGATCTAAAAGCACATTGCTCAATTACGATTTCAAATTAGTGATTGTCCAATAAGAAATGACGTAGGTCAGGCTTCTGAAGGATGGAGGAAGTGTACAGGAGTTTAACATCAGAAAAGGTATTAATTAGGAAAGCAGATCTTCTCTACTACCGTTAAAGCAGAAAGAAGCAAGACCATGTTTTTTGCTTGGAGGTATTAAGACCTCTGCCACCTGCTGCTATATATTTTAACCACTGAGCTTTTGCAACAGGGTATTTAATGTCAATCTGTCATGCCCCCTATCGTAGAGGACATCTGTAAATATCCTTTCAAGAATTCTGTGTAGAAATCAAAGAGTATTTCCATAATTACTCAATTACAACACTGTTAAAATTGGATAGACTATCTTCAGCAAGTGGCTTAACTTTTAATGTTTAATTCCTACATGAGACTATATAATATATAGCATAGTAAAATTTTACCAAATTGTTAAACATTTTTAAGCCATCACTACTTTACAGGTCAGTAGCCAACAATGTTTCTATGGGTTTCATCCTCAGTATTTGTTAAGGGAAAATACAAGTGGGAATAAAGTCACATAGACAGAGGCGCAAGCACAATTATTATGTCCATTATTGCCTACCTTCGAGACGAGGAGGCTACAACGTTTAGTTACAATTTCTTTCCATATTGTGTCATACAACTGTTCATTTTCTTTCTTTAATCCAGTCCCTATTGGCCATTCAACACTATCAAATGCTTTCCCAAAAGGTAATGATAATGAAAGCAACTGGTTTTTAAACAATTATTTATTGCATCAATAATTGCATGATATGCATCGATATTGCATCGATATTGAACGATATTGCATCAAACCTAAAAATCAATAGGAAGACCAAACTGTTTATGGGGAGGAAGAAAGAAGGGCTGACCTTATAGCTGTGAGTAATATTTTAGACACTTCCAGTTTCTAGAAGGTTAGTCCATCTTTTGATATCAAAATATGATGAAGTCATTACGCAGCAACTGTATCAACAAGCTATCAAATTACTTAATAGGAAATTAAATTCTAGAAGTATTCTGTTCTGCTCTACAAGTTTTGATTTCACTGCATTCAAACCCTCTCAGGGGCTGGAACACATGACAAACATGTAGACTGGAAAACCTAGAATTTTAATAAATGCACGTTAGTATAAACTGATACGGTTATTTCCATTTCTTTATTTTTCCTTTCCACTTCATTACACTTGTTACATCAAATGCCATGAAAGCTGAGAAAATCCATTACAAACACTGGCCAAAGATGCCATTCAGCTTAGAGAAGAGGGGACGGGGGGGTGACCTCATTGCTGTCTACAACTTCTTCATGAGGAGGAGCACAGAGGGAGGTGCTGATCTCTCTGGTGAATGGTGATAGAACATGAGGGAAGAGCTTAAAACTGCATAAGGGGAAGTTCAAATTGGATATTAGGAAAAGGCTCTTCACTGACAGGGCAATCAGGAACTGAAACATTCTCACCAGAGAAGTGGTCAAGGCCCCAAGCCTGTCAGAGCTCAAAAAGCATTTGGAAAATGCTTGTATATAAATAAAGTCATAGGTGTGTGGAGTCAGGAGTTGGACTCAATGATCTTCATGAGACTCTTTCAACTCAGGATATTCTATGATCCTAGGATACACAAATCCATCTGTCCCATCAAAAGAACCATAAAGGAGAACCAACGGACTAGTTCAGCAGGACACGCCTGTTGCACAATGTCCTGGGTGAATATAAATAAAGTGACAAACTAAGGGGTACACTTCCAGATGCAGAATCTATTTGGTTGTTTTTGTTTGGTTTGGTTTGGTTTTGGCTCAGGTTACAGACTGCAAAGCATGAAGAAATGCTTTTTGTTTTTCGTATTTCATTTTTTTCCATATTGAAGTTGAACTTGCAGTTGACTTGCAGGCATATTTCCAAACACTCACATTTTTCTTCACCTGATGAGTGAAGAAAATTCACATCTCACATCTGGTGAGATAAATACTCAGATTTAATCTCATAATTCCTTTTCCTGAGCAAATTTTTTAGTTACAGCTGCACCTTTTATTACAAAGTGCTGGGCCCAAGTCTTTTGAACATTTTATACTGTGTAGTTCACCTAAATGTTGTGTCAAAATGCAGAATTATGAATGGAAAACTGCTAACAATTACTCACACCTCCCCCCAACTGCATCCCACCCCCATCCCACTCTCACCCCACCCTTCAAAAAAAGAAAAAAACAACTGTGTATTTTGTGCACAGGACTAATTCCTGAAACGGAAACTGATTGTGGGACAGCTAAACATAAATAATAGCAAATGAGACAGTAAGAGTATGAATATCAACCTATATTCAAAGATCAAATGAGTATTGATGGTTGAAGGAAGGGGGAAACACTCTTGTACACACAGATAAAAGTTCGGTGATAGACAGGCACTGAAGAATGCAAAAAAAACATTCAAGTAGTAAGTGGGCCGCCCCTTCCCATGGCTAAAATAATCACAGAAAATAGGACTGTACAGAATCCTGAGTCCATCTCATCCTTTTGCCTAACCTAAATCAGTATTTTAACCACACCTAAGGAATTTCCCACAAATGTCCATCCAAGCTCTAGTGAGAGAGATCCTAGGTTCACATTTATGAAAGTTAACAAGACAGAGTATGATCAAGTGTGGGTCTGCCTGGATCCTACAACTCTGAAGAAAGACAGCACTATTTTAAACCTAACAAACCAGTTGGAGATAAATTGCTCAAATGTCAGCTGACAAGCCTCAGTATTGACAGGTTAGCTTAGACAGCAAGTTACTTGTGCTGAGCACTTTAAACACCCAGTGGGAAAAATTCAAATTCCACGGCTTAACTCTTGGAATCACAGTCTGCTAGAGAATTGTTTCAGCTGAAAAATGGTGCTTTTTTCAGACTTAGCAGGTGTCCACAGCATTGCAGACAGTATGATAATAGAGGCATAAACTCAGCAGGGACATGATCAGAAGCTAGGAGAGGTCAGAAAATGAGCATAAGCAGAAAACATCAAGTTTAATCAAGAGAGAAAATACACTCCAGGACAAAAAAAAAAAAAAAAAAAAAAAAAAAAAAACCATGAAGGAGAAGAGAAGTACTTGTGGCACATTCTTTCATATCAAAGAATCAGGACAGTCAAGATCACTCTATAAGACTATTGAACACAGTATTTTTCTAAAACATGGTGATTGTTAGGAGCTTTAAGGCACACCCTAAAAGAAGTAGGGACAGAAGTGATTGAAGTCTACATTGCTAAAAATCCTAAGCTAATCCTGAAACTTTCTGAGTAGCCCAAAGACATCTATGATGAAATTAATAATGATAATAAAAATCCTCATGAAGGTAAACAACACAAAACTCTTTATATGTTCCTGATCACAGCAAGCAATAACCATGCAGTCATATGTACCGATGAGTAGCATAATGGGGTGTGTCATGTAAGACAATACGTCCACTTCTGTTCATAAAGCATGGCTTCACTGCTAATATAGTTGAAAGAGACAATCCTTGCTCTAATGAACTTTCAAGCTCAACGGAGGCAAAAAAAACCATCCAAGAGTAAAATCCAAATTATGTACGTATGCCAGAGAAATTCCTCACTGTCTTAATCAAAGAAGTTTCATCATGGTCTCCTTGGGTGAGGCGTTCACATGTAAAATATCTGTTAGTTACCTTGAAGCTATCTAAATGTTTTGGAAGAAGAGCTGAAGTAAAATAGCATACACCTACATACACCTACATATCTTTATATTGTCTAGCTGGAGCAGACCACAATCTGTTCATTGACACAGAGATACAGTAGTACAGCAGCTTCTAAAAACATGAAAACATGGCAGTGAGTGGCAGGCAGCTGCAGATGAGGTTAGTTCAATTTTTCACAGCAAAGAACTTCAACAGTGAAATTTCTTTCTACTGGGCACTTTGAAGAAAAAATAACTAAAGCACAAGATACTATAACAATGAGTTATATATAATGTCTTCTCAAGTATCATGACAATAGGAACTCTGGAAAATCTTTTAAACTAGCTAATTCTACAAACCTCATATCTATCTGTACAGGACTAAATTGTCTTCTTGTCTGGGGTTAATCTCTCTGATCAGCTTTCTGGGACATTAGAGCAGGAGATTGGACTAGATGACCTCCTAGGATCCCTTACAGCCTAAATTAGTCTTTGATCCTGTGATCATCACAAAGAGTCTGAACACCCTCTACAACAGAAAGCAATCATTCATCAATCAGCAAAACCAAGAAGCAGATGATCTTTGTGAAATGCACGTGAGACACCAAGAAATTTGCTAAGCTGAGAAGGGCATGGCTGCATTTCAACACCTCTTAATCTGATTGGGCTACTCTCAAGGACGCAGGGTTACTATCTCACCTGTATGCTAAGCCTTGTCTCTGATCAGCTCAACCTTCTGCTCTGAGAGTCTGAATCTCTCTCCCTCACCTTTCAGAAGCTTGTCAAGTGTAGGAGCTCCACAGACCTGGAAATTGCATTAGGCAAATGCCCTTCCAGAGGGCACCAAGCCATGCTTTTATATGTCTCCTATGTTCCTGATGTCTTTCTGGAAGGTAGGCTGAAAAACATTTTTTGCCATAGCATGACAACCATTTACTCTCTCTCCTTGTGTTTGTTTCCATATGAAAGTGGCGGTCTTCTGCAGTATCTTGCTGGTCCACTTTGAATGTGAGATCAGCAGCACTGCAATCAAACAAACAAAAAACCTGTAAGTACAAATAGGAAGGGACAAATGGTCTGCTGACATCAGCAGGGTATATTTCAGCTGTGTCCACCTACAACTAAACAAAATTAACTCACTGAGTTATGCTTTAACACCTTTGAAACCACTTGCTCTCTTTCTGGTCACTTCAGTCCATGCCGTTCTCTTGTTTATATTTGTCCCTAATGCAATATTATAGGATTCCCAAGTTCCACTGACAAGCCTGAGGAAACCTAAGCACATCAAAACTGCATAAATTTCCTGATGTGAGCAGATTGTCCTCCTTATTTTGGCCATCTGCAACAACAATAGGATATGGTAAAAGAGGAAATGAGTTGTGCTGTCTGAGCCTACTGCAACATGACCTTTGCCTATATTTTAGTCCTTGCAATGAAAGTGATGCAGAGATCATTTGTTTCTTTGATGGCATTCTTCCATTCAGCTTGTTTTGTTGTTATCATTCTGTGTGTTGTTTTTTATTTGTATGTTTGTTTTCTTTTAGATTATATCAGTCCATTCCGCCAAGTTTGGCCCAAAACTGGAAAAGAGAAGAGGGAAAATGTTTAAAAAAAATGAAGTTCTGTTTTCAGAGAGGAGGCAAATAAGCAACAGCAACAACACAAGTGCAGGAAAAAAGGTTTTGGTTAGGAGATATGCTTCTGTAAAAAGTAGGTAGAAAGCAGTGTTCTGCTCTGCCCAATTCTGGGCTTGGACAGAGTGACAAAATAACATAGTTTTAAGACAATGTTGGAGAGTGAGCATTAACTCTTAACAGGACTTTCAGAATTGTAGCTTTCAGATTTTATCACAGTTTCATTCTCAAAGAGATGAGATACAGCAGAGCTATATCCACTTGGGACTCTGGCACTGATACAATCATACCCACAAAACTTAATAGTAAAATACAGTCCCACTGATGTAAAACATGTTTAACATGGTGCAGTTCCCTCTAGGAAAAAATGGTAAGGTAGACAGGTGCAAGCCACCAATACCTTCACAGAAATGGCTGCAGCAGTACTTATGTCAATATAAAGGTTCAAGTTGCTCTTACCAAGAGTCATCAACTAGTAAAGCTGAAGAATTTGCAGCATCATCATTTGCAGCATTGAAGTACATGGTCCTCCTGCCACAACAATTAGAACAGAAAACACAGCCTACCAGGTTCCACTGAAGCCTGGGAGAATATCATCTTTATGCCAGGAAGAGGAGATCAAGGTTAGTGATGAGCACTTTGGAAAGTTCTTTCCACTGCAAATATTTCAAATCCCTTTCCCTAATTGGAAGAAAGTCCTAGTAACATATAGGGTTTCAAGAATTCACAGAAGGAATTTAGTATATCTAGTAGCTGTTCTCAACGGCAATAATATTTTTATTGTGGTAGTACCTACAAACTAGGTGTTAGACCCATAAAATGTGGAAGAAAAGAGACTTTCTTTGCCTAAGAGCACTCGCTGTTTTCATACAAGAAGAATGCATGACCTTTTAAATGACCCATTCTACATGGATCTCAGTGAACAACCCAAATAAAGCCGGCGATTTAACACCAATGTAATTCCATTGAAAATCAGCAGAATTACATCAGCATGAGATCAGAAAGGGGAAGTAGGCCCAGATTTTGCAGACACTCACAGAATGTAGGAAGAGGTGTAGAAATCAATTTGTATGGGCAGTAACTGACTTCAGTGGAGGAAATGTGTGCTCAAACCAGCAAAAGGGAGCATACCAATGTGGTAGCTCTAGCAGGCATCTGTTTAATTATGTCTTGTGCTTAAACCATTCTATTTTTAATTAAAATCATTGAATTGATTAGTATAGGAGCAACCATGGAACCCTCATACTTTGAACATGAAGAAATAAATTATCATTTATTTGAGGGATTAGTACCTTCTGTTTTGATTTTAACAAAGATTAGAGAGGTAGAACAAAGACGTGGATCTACACAACCCCATATAACGAAGCACATGGTTTTTCTTTACCGAAACAAAGGAACAGATATATTAAACATACAGTAGAGATTTAACAAACCATCATTTGTGTTCTTCGTAAACTTTCTAAAAGGGATTTGGAAATTCATCTCATTCCAGAAAGCATGTTTTACCTGCAAATTAAAAGTGACTTCTAAATTAACTTTGATGGATTTTGCCTGCATCAGCTTGCAAAGGAGAAACTCTACATATCAGTCAATCAAACTGCCCTTTCAGCCTGTGGATTGCTTGGGTTTTTCAGTGATTGTTCAGGGAATCAGCAACTTCCTCCAAATCAAGGAAGCCCAAATTCCCTGAGTGTCAAAAATGTCATTTAAAAAGTAACGATGGATGAATCTACAGTTTTGACACTGTAGCAGGTCCCAGACATCTGGGTTCTATTGCTGGCTCTCCTGTGGTTTTCCTGTGAAACACCTGGGAAATGCCTGTGTAAACTTTTCACAAATACAGAGTTTTAAAGGCAAGGAGACACCACCTAATATTTCTGCATTTGGCCTCCATCACTCCATTGAAACTTTGTTTTCAAAAAGATGGAAAATTCTGATTAAGTTAAGAATCAGTTTGTTCCATAATGCATTAGTCTCTCTGTTAAAAACAACACACTTCATTCTTCACTAACAGGCAAGAATTCAAGTAAAAGCAATTGTAACCCCAAGAAAGGGTACAGAGAATACCAAACAAACCCTGCAGGAATTCAAGAAGACAAACATCAGTAAACTCAGAGGGACCATGGGTGACAAACCTACAGTAAAAGAGAGAACAATACTAACAACAAGAGAACAACTTATCCCAAAACTGAGGAGAGAAACTGCAGGAAAGACGAATCTGTTCGCACCACAACGTCTGTACTTTCCTGAAGAAGGAAAAAAAAAATATTAAAAAAAAAAAAAAATGTGAAAAGTAGGTCCAGTTGCAAAGTCAAACACAAAAGAATATCACAAATTCATAAAACTGAAAACAGTGATGCCAATGCAACAAAAGAATAACAAATATGCCAAAGCACCTCACTTAAATAAATAAATAAATAAATAAAGCCTGCTGCTCAATGGGGAGGGAAAGACACTGACAGAAGTATTTGATGTCTTTTTGCTTCACTCTTCAGTAAAGAGGTCAACTGCAACCAGGTGGCTAATCCAATGAATGGCAGCAACAAAGAGGTAATGTCAGGCCCAAAAAGGAAAAGAATGTGCTAGAGAACACTCCGATAAGTTAATGTTATCAAATCAGCTCCACCTGATGAACTTTATCCTGTAGTACTTAAAAGAACAGACTGAAGCAATTTCAGAGCTGTTAGTGGTTTTCTCTGAGAAGCTAGGAGAAAGGGTTATGTCCTAGAAAACTGGGAAAGAGCAAATACCACATGTAGCTTCTAAAAATGAGAAGAGGGAGCAGAAGCTCTAAGCCAGCCAGTTTAACCTCCATTCCTGCTAGATACTGTGCTAGTATTTTGACTACTTGTCCCAGATAAACTTATCTGTGAGCACTGAGAGGAAAACAGAAGATGAGCTGCAGTCAACCTGGGGCTGCGGAGAGCAAATCATGTCAAAGTAACCTGATTTCTTTCTCTGACAGGGAAACAGACCTTGTGTGGATGGATGTAGTAGGTATCATCTATCTTGACTTTGTAAGGCTTCTGACTTTGTTTCAGAAGATATTCTCACAAACAAGCTAAGAATATCTAAATTGAAGTGAAATAATATGGGAATAAAGTGGTTGTAAATCAGGATTGGGTAATAATATCGAATGGCTTGCTCTCAAAATCTAGGGATGTTTCAAAGGGGATGCTGCAGGGTTCTGTCTCCAGAGGAGTACTATTCACCATTTTAATTAATGACTTAGATGATAAGTGGAAATACAGGTAGATCTGGAGATAGTGCTGAGGTGAAAAAGGCTGCAAATGTGCTAATGAACAGAAAAGTTACATTGGCAGCTCATAGAACTGATAGGAAATTGGCAGGACACAAATCACAAGGACTGTTCTGGGGATAACCAACCACACAGATACACGATGGAGACACAACTAGCTCAGCAGCAATTGTGTAGAAAAGCATCTGTGGATGATTGTCAGTTTTGAGCTGAAGATGAGCCAACAATGTCACACTACTGAGAAAGGCTGACATCACTCTCACATGCATGAATAGGAGTGTCATCTAGCAGGCACATGAAGTAATTCTCTGTGCAACCCCTCGGCCAGAATACAGCATCTGGCTTTGGACACTACACCTGAGAAGAGACATGGACCCCTAGAGAAATTCCAGATGACAAAACGATCAAAATCTAAAAAAAACATGACTAAGAAGGAAAGACTAACTGAGGTAGGATTGGTCTGAAAAGAGAAAACTGTGGTGAGTCATGAAGGTAATTCTTACATAAAGCTGAGCTGCTGCAGACAGACAAGATATAAATGCTTCTCCCCACCCAAAGGCTTAAAATGCAGCAAGGAAGATTTACATCAGGCACTCATCAGCTTTCTGATGGTAAGAAGAGGACTGAGGAGGATTGTCCATGGAGGTTGTGGAATCTCCATCTCGCCAGCTTTTAAAAGAAGAGGTTAATGCAAATAAATGTAGATACAATGATAAAAGATTGCTTTTAAAATGTGTCCTTTTGTCTATCTTATTGCCATGATTCACATGCAAAATGAGAGTGATATTGCTTACCAACCTCATGGGGGTTTTCCAAGGACCATTAATGAGTGTTTGCAAGACACTGAGTGCTGCATAGATATGTACTCCAACGTGACAGGTAAATCACAGTCCTCACGTCCAACGGGAAGAGGAAAAAAAAATAAAAAAAAAATCAATACTGTGTTCTTTCTCATCTTATTGTCATGGATAATTGATTTGAAAGTGTTATATTAGATGTAGAAACTGAGGCAGGGGACTCAGCATGACCAAAGCCACACAGAAAATCATCAGCAGAGCTCAGAGCTGACCCCATGTGTTTTGTGGTCACTGAACTAGAGCAGCAAATGCTGGGAGCATCAGAGGCCCATAATGTGTGTGGTGGCACAGAGACAAGCAATGGGTAGCTACATAAAATCGTGTTGTCATTTCTGGTATCTGAAAAGCACACTGCCAATCAGCATCTAACTCTTAGAATGGTGATTGTTGTGCTTTAATATTTCTAAAATTATAGGCATATTGTTCAAAAATTGCACCTTTACAAGGTAGCCAGGTAGGTAGTCAGATCGATACAACTTTATTATCCTTTTTCACCGGGTGTCAGTGTGTTTCCTCCGAAGAAATGACTAATGACATCAGTTTCCATTTCCCCAGATTTCAGCCAAATCACAAGGACTTGGAGCAACATACATTCAACAGAGCAGTAATTAGAAGGACCTTTGGTTATCCTGGAAATGAGATTCAGATGGCAGAGATAAAACTGGTAGATGCTAAAACACAGACCCCCTCTCTAAAGTTCTGGGAGACGAAATGGCCCTGCTGTATATCACATCGCACTGCAGTAAATTGTGGCTGATGAAGTAACAGACATGGGAACTCTGAACTACTGAGGTGCCTCTAAATGAGCTCCGGACTCCAGAGCAGCGAGCCCCCTCTTGCACAAGGGGTAAGCAGGAAAATGCACACAAGCCTTCACTCTACCTCCTGGTACACAAAAAACACTCTCTCCACAGTCGGAAAGCCTGTTGAGAGCATGGCTCCATCCTGCAGGGTGCCAGAGAAGGCTCCCAAGAGCTCTACTCCTTTCCCCCACAGACGGATTTTGTTAGGAGGGCAGGACTCCCTGGCGCCTGGAGAGCTAGCAGCACAGCTCTGCTTTTCAGGCATGGTAAGTGCATGCAATGAGATGGCCCCCTGAGGAGAAGGGACATTTCCAGTACAGCAGCTAAAGTTTTCCTCATGACAGCAGGAGATGCTGTCGAGTCCTTATTTGCTGGATTTACTAGCTTCCATGCAGGCACGCTGCCGGCAGACCGCTTGCTGTTTGATGGGGGCCTGAAGTTTAAAGCTGCTTCCAGAGTTTTGTTGAGACAGACAGGATTCTGTCAACAGCACACCAGACAGAGAATCGTTAATATGAGCACACTTTGGGATGCTGCTGTGTGCATGCTCTCTTCCTGGTGGTTGCAGTTCTAAACTAATTAATTTCTGTGATCTGAACCGTTCCCTTTTATTAGTAGTACCAGCATGTGCAGTGCTGCAGAGTTATAGATGATGTGCTCTCTCTGGGGATCCTATCAGCATGCCATTGTAGGTCTTCACAACATGGAGAGAAACATCTCCTACGTTTCCTTGGTAGTGTTAAAATTTTTCATGTTGTTATTTATTTCCCTTGAATTCTCCCTTCTGCTTTCTCCCTTCCTGTGAGCTCTGTGTTTTCTCCTTGTGGGTTTCAGTGGCTGTTCAGTTCTGTCCTTGACTCCAACTGCTCAGAATGACCTTTCTGATAATTCTTCTTCAATCCCCAGGGCTGAGGTTTGTGGGTATGGCAAACTCACAGTTTCCTTGGATAATCTGACTTCATTATTTTCATTGTCAGGGGAGCGTGAGGTTCTTTTGCTCCTTGGTGCACAGCCTTCAGGATGAGTGATACATGGGTTTCTCCTATCTCATGACAGATAATCTTGACAAGGCTCCTCTTTTCTGTTGCTTGTCTCACTAGATACAGCACACAAATATAAATAGACATACACATGATCCTTCCCTGTTCATGGGCCCATATCAGCTGCACTGCAAGGTCTTCTGAGATTCTCAGCACTTTCTTGCAGCTCTCTTAGGATTGTATTGGCCAAGGTTCTTAAAAGCGTTTGCTGAATTTGGATGGCCTCTCAAGGAATCTTTTAAAGGGTCCTGATCTGCACAAGATGAAGGGCAATTCAGTCACTAATCACCGTCCTATTTTGGAAACCTAATATGTGGCACAGTGGCTTCTTGCAGTGAGTGTTCCACTAGAAGTTTTTTTCATCTTATTTTTGGTTCATAACATTCCTAGTTCAAGATTTTATTTCTTTTTTTTTTTTTTTTTTTTTTTAAAAAAAATTGCACAAAATTCCATTTTCCACCTGCCCTTGGATAGAAGGTGGAGTCTGTTTTTCACTGAAACAGAGCAGTTGCTTGGCTGCAGGAGACAAACTGTTGTGCATTAGGATTTGTGAATACAGGTAACACCAGGGTCCTCTTGCTTTCAAGCAAAGAAGGTCCCTCTGTATTGCACTTGTAGTCTACTTCTACTTTGCTTAAGATTTGTACACAAGCACTTTGATCAAAGCTGGAGTGAAAGCTTATCTCTCTATTAGTCATTTCTCCCCCCACATCTGAAGCTCTTCCACGTAGTGTATCTGCTACCCCTTATACTGGCTTCTATTGGCACTTGCAGTTTTGTCTGTGTTTTACTTGTGCTTTTCAACAACATTCATCTTTGTCACAACAGACTGCTATATTCTGAGTATGGATTTATCTGTGCAGATCCCATTCCAAATAACTATCTAAATAAAACGTAATATTTCTTCTCCACAGCCATGCCGTTTGTTTTGCGCCTGGAAGCCTGAACATTTATTGATGAATCCATATTTGTACTTACAGCAGCATCTCCAATCATTTCTTCAGTCATGTTCTGTGTAGTTTGTAATAGTGCGTGAAAGTGGAAAGGGAAGGTATGCAAATATCAATAATAATTATGTTCTCTGTATGCAGATTTCCTGAATATTTCTTGAAATTCATCTCCTAAATTACTTTTGCACAATTTAGGCAAATGTAAACACACATTTTAATAATTGTGGAATAGTTTAGAGTGCAATCTCTATTCAGTTAAGCTGCTCAGTTAAGGGACTACTGTAAATAATGTATATACCTAGAAATACAGTTGCCTTAATATTTACATGTTTTATGATTTAATGGGCTGCTCTTCTAATTCAAGGTGACAGCTTCACTGTCACTGTTGGGGTAGATTTAATCATTTTAATCAAGTGAAGTAATGCCATATTTGATTTAAGAGAATTTTCTAGAACTGAGGTCTACACTCTTGAGTATGCAGATCTCTACAGCTAGTGATGTTTGCCAACTGCAATAATCTATTTTATAGTTGGCATTGTCTAATTCAGTCCTGGACTTCCACCATTAGAACCAATATGCTAACACAGACTCCCTATTTGAGATATAAAAGTATTATGCAAGCTATCTCCTCAGTTCATTATTGGTTTTACTAAGGCTTCTGATGGTGTTTGTTGCTCCAAACCTGGCTGATATCTCTTCCACTACTTTGCAGTCAATACCATGAACAACAAATATTTTAAATCATACGAGTGTTCTGGAGTTAAAATTCTGAATGTCCACAGAGCCACCATTCCCAGTCTCCCCGCCTTCTGTGCCAGCACTGGCCCACCAGCTCACAGGCTCTTTCCTGTTCTACCTTCCACAGCCTTTTGAAGGACCACAGCTCCCAGAGAGCATCTGAGACACATCACACCCCTTCCAGTAGTATGAGGGCTCTACTGGGGCTCACTTACTCTGAAATGTTGGAGCTTGTGATTCACAGCAGCTGCAGGCATCTTCTGCTCTGCATATGACGTCTTTGGAATCAAATGAAACAACAGGCTGAAGACAAGCCTCATAAAAGCTGTTGACACATCGTCTGTTTCACTAAGGTTCAAATACTACACAGCAGGATGTAACAGCAAAACTCACTCCGCCAAACCAAGATGCTTTCATATATGGGTTGATGCAAAGGCCAGGAGAGAAAAGATGGATCTCACCCACTCTGGTCTCATCCCAAAGCAGTTTTACTGGGGATTTATCTATAAATCAACCACACAGCCATCTCTAGAAAGGGTCAATCCTTATTATTAAACATCACTTACACAGAACTGTAAATTTAAAATGCTCTTTACAGAAATAGACTGGCAAGTACTTTCCCCCTAAAAGAGCTGACAGCTGTCTGTACCCCACTGAGCTACAGGGACCCTTTTAAAAGCAGTTCCTTATTCAGAAACAAGAAGCTGCCTGTAGCTAGCATTCAATAAATCACCACTTTCAACTTTGGTTGCTCATTCTCAGATGTGTAATCAGAACATAGATTCATAGATTTCAAGGCCAGAAGGGACTGCTCTGATCATCCAGTCTGACTTACTGCATAACACAGGTCAGAGAATATCACCCAGTGACTCCTGCCGCAGAGGGAATTATTCTGGCCCTCTGTTTCAGATTCTGCTGTTGCAATTGCTGTTGACCAGTAAAACATGCTTACCCCATAAAACACTGTGCACATCACCTTATTCTGGAAAACTTCCAGGACAGCAAGCCAGGCTCTTAGATTATATTTGTCTATAAGGAAAAGAAACAAAGAAAGTGATCCCCCCAGAGAAAATTCAGTGTTGCCTACCACCTTGTGGGGAATACAGTGCTGTTGATGAGGCTGAGAATAACAAAAAGCACATGGCTGGTTTGGTACATCACCGGTGGTTCCGTGCTCAAGGCAGCAAGGCACTGCTCTGAAACAAGTGGAGTGTAAAACCTTCCTTGCAGAACACAGGGATACACACCCTAACTTCACCCAGGGGACAAGAGATTTTGTATGCCCCATTTTATAGAGAGGAAAGGTTTTCAGGAAGAGGCAATATTTTTTATTAGACCACCTGATAGATTTCAGGGATAAAAAAGGCAAGGTATCAGTCATGCAAGCCCTTCTTCACATCTGAGATATAATTTTGTTGATACTGGCCTTAGGATATCTCAAAGGGCCATGGAGTTTTTTGCCTAGTTTCCTGAAGAAGAACACTTGTGTGTTGTGTGTCTGTCAGCCCCACCTAATTGCTTTTGAATCAGTCAATCGATTTCAATCATATTGTCAGGAGGAGGGGTAAAGGTTTCACAGATATTACATTCTCTCACGTTTAAAGAAAATAGGTCACAAGGTAAAATATATGTGCCCCTACAAATGTGTGCCCCTGCAAGGAAAAACTGTGGGTTGATCATAAAACAACCCACATGGGTGAGACATGGAGGAAAGCAGATTTCATCAGTTTTACATAGCAAGGTAAAACTCTTTGTTTTCAAAACATGATTCCCTTCAAGGGGTCTCAAAAATTAACCCAGCTTTTAAAACCAGCTTCTCTGAGCTTGTCTAAATCACCTTTCCCATTTCATTGTCCAAGCTGGGCACGTTTGCCATTTTCCTTACAGTAACTGCAAGTACTTTTTCCTTAATCCGTGATTGCAATGGTGATAGCTCATGCCTGTGGTTACTGAGAACCCCAGACAAATTCCCTTCTCCAAACATCTAGCTGCTGACGGGTGAGCTTTGCACTGAAGCACAGATAGCAGCTATGCATCAACATCTGTGCTGTTGCATAAGATGTGGCAATGGCAATCTCTATCTCACGAGACCCTTGCTGTTTACTGAGGAATGGGTTGAGATCTAGGTCTGGAGTTCCCTAGGGTAACAATCTGCAACTGGGGAAGATCCTCAGGCTGTGATTTGCTCTGAAAACCTTTTTTTTCACCCTGTCAGCTGAACCCTGATGAGAAGGGAAAAACAGCACAAAAGGTGTTGAAGAGACAGAAGGTGTCAGAAAACAGTGATTTGACAGCTCTTGCCTTGTGGGCAACTGTGCTGACACAGGGCTTTCTTCTCTTATCAAGGTGTTTTGTAGTCTTGTCTCATTCTGTGTGTCCAGTAGCCTTCCCTACCAACCTCCCCTAAAGGCTGATTAAAAATGCAATCTTGTTCAGCTTCTCCTCTGTCTCCTCCTTTTCTGACTTCCATCCTCCTCTCCACACACAGAACTCCAGGATTTCGTCCTGCTCATAACAGTCTGCACTACAGGTCTGTCCCCAGATTTGATATTGTTCCTGGTGAAAAGGGTGACCTTATACTCTTAGCTCCAGGCTGGGTATCACCTGAGCTGATTTTCAGCCCCAGCTTCCTATGTGATACCAGGTAGATGACAGCCTTACTTACAGACCCCTGCCTTAATCTGAGGTTACTTACCTTAGAATCATAGAAGCATGGAATATCCTGAATTGGAAGGGACCCATGAGAATCATCAAGTCCAACTCCTGACTCCAAACAGGACCACCCCAAAATCAGACCATACGTCTCAGAGTGTTGTCTGAATGCTTCTTGAACCCTGGAAGGCTCAGTGCCAAGACCACTGCCCTAGGCAGCCTGTCCCAGTGCCCGACCACTAGAGGTTGGACTCGGTGATCTTGTAGGTCTCTTCCAACCTAGACTTTCTGTGATTCTGTGACCACCCTCTGGGTGCAGAACCTTTCCTTAACCCCCAGCCTGACCCTCCCCTGTCCCAGGTCCATGCCGTTCCCTCGGGTCCTGTCGCTGTCCCCAGAGAGCAGAGCTCAGCGCCTGCTCCTCTGCTCCCCCCGTGAGGGAGCTGCAGGCCACCATGAGGCCTCCGTCAGCCTGCTCTGCTCTGGGCTGAGCAAACCAAGGGACCTCTGCTGCTCCTCATATGTCTTGCCCTCTTCACCCTTCACTATCTTTGTTGTCCTCCTTTGGACACTCACTATGTCCTTCTTACACTGTGTTTTATGTCCTTCTTACACTGTGTGTACACAAAGGAATAACTTGGGAGGAAACTGCAATGAACGTACCAAGCATTCAATTTATATCTGGTTCTCTCCATAAAAGCTGCCATGGTGGTGTTAATTCATCACTAAGTGGAGACTGCTGCTATGATACTCACCACCAAGTAAGCAACAAATGGATTTCTGGAAGAGAGGAAGGGCTGAGGTGAACTCTGACACCTCGCACTTCCCGTATGTTCTCAGAGAGTTTCAGCGGTCCCCTGCTAACCACTTCCTCTCCAGGAGAAAAGACAATCTTGTGGCACAGACACCTGGCCAAGTCCCAGGGCTGCTAGAGTTCAGTCCCAAAAAAGCAGAGCCCTTGCCAGAGCACGGTACTCAGGCAGGAGCAGGGCCTCCTGGTGTTACCACAAATACCACGGCTTCACAGGCACAAGAGTAACATCTGATGTCTGGGTTGCTGGTGGGATGTGTTGTAGAGAGCTCCAGGGAGGAGGACAGAACCATGCCAAGGTGGTGCATGTGATGGGTAAAGAGCCAGAGAGGAGAAATAGCTGAGGTACGTTTTTTGCAGAACTGCTGTTGCATGTTCCTCCTCTGTAGTCATTGAAACTGGAGCTCCCCCACCCCCACCCACCCCCCGCAGTTTGACTTCCTCTATATTTAGCCACTCTACCTACTTACCTAACCAGGAACAATAATTTCTCATTTATTAAAATTCAGGTATGTTAGACACAAAGAAACTCATAGTGTAATTAGTCCTAGTAAAGTTAACACTGTCCTCCAGTGTTCATTTACAAAAGCTTCTTGTAACCAAATACTTCCCTTCAGACAACTCCCTAGAGGTGTTGCAGGTGCAAACTGCAGAGTTCAACCCATCAGAAGACAAGAGAATGAAGAGATAATCCAGATCATCATCGCCATAAAAAGACAAATTAATGCATGTAACCAACATCCAAGTACGAATACACAGCACTGTGCAGATCTTTCAGAAATACATGTTAAAACAACTGGTTAGTTAAGAATATGGATTTTCTGCCACATGCACAATCTCAGGCAGCTTCAAAGTATATTAATAAAATTCTAGCAACTGAAGAACCTGCAAGACTCATTTCAGCAAGCCTTTTTTTAAAGCAGAACCCATATTATAATCAAAAAGAGTGATACATTTATTTGATCTATTTTGAGAATGAAGTCAGCTCAAGGTCAATTGCTGATCAAGAACAATGGAGGAAAACTAGGTGAGATAATTTTAAAGCTGTTTGAATTAAGACACAGATCCAACCTGTTTGAATGGTAATTTATAAGAAATTATCCCAATTTACATAATTCAAGTGTTTTTACCCTGGTACCATGAAGAGATTGATCTACATATGAATTAGAAGATATTGTTACAGATAATTTTCTCCCCAAAACTCCCAAATTTGGAACTCACACATGGAAAACATGTGCTATGGGAGAATGATCTAGCAGATATGAAACTTCTGTTTCCAAGGGAGAAGCTTAGTGTTTCAGGCAATACACAGTGCAGTCTCCAAAAAGGCACAGTTTATCCCAAGCAGCAACTGAGATTCCTTTATAGGGGAATTAGGCAGCCCAACACATTCTGGACTAGCTGAGCTCCTCTGGTTAATAACCAAAAGCCACCTGCAGAACTTCAGTAAGCACCCTTTTGTCCTCCTCTAACAAGCACACTCTCTCACGTATAGAATAGCAAGTTTCGCTGAAGACAGCCACAGCTGTCTTCCCTTTCCCTGCAAATGAAAGGGTCTGCACTCCTGCTACAAAATGGTTATCAAATGCAGTGTCAAAGCAAGTGTTTCCCCTCCATTGTAAGAGGCAAGCTGAATACTTTCGGCACAGCTTTCAGTGTCTTCAGACCCAACTGCAGCTGCACACACTCCAAACATTCTGCTCGCGGCTTCCTGTTTGCATTCCTGGGCTGGGGAGAAGGAGGACATTTCTTTCCAAGTCTGCTGTCTGCTCCTGGTTTTCCAGCTCTCTCTGTCTTTCTGCCTCTCTCTTTGTTCTTCCTTTAGGAAATCTTTGAGATTCATGAGCATAACAAGAAACCCTTCCCTCTGAACTGTGCTTTTAAATTGGCTGGTTGTTTCAAAAAGGGGGGTGGGGAAAGAGAAAAATAAATAAATAAAATAGAGAAGAAGAAGAAGAAGGAATAAAATAAAATAAAATAAATTAAAATAAAATAAAATAAAATAAAATAAAATAAAACAAAATAAAACAAAATAAAACAAAATAAAATAAAATAAAATAAAATAAAATAAAATAAAAAACAGCCACTCTGGCCATGAGGGTGTTTACTTACACTAGTAGCATTCTGGTGCTAGCCTGAACCGTCTGTGCATGTATGTGTGTGTGTGTGTGTATACGCAAGTGCATGTGCACGTGTGTGGCTTGCACTGAGATCAGTAAGCCAAGTACTGTCCAAAGATACAGTGCCATTGCCTCCTGCTGATACCAGTGAGACAAGTTTTGCCTTCAGAAATGTGTCGAGCACACTCTTTCTGGGGCTTTGTACCCTCACCCACTGTATTCAGCAGACCACACTCTGCCCTCCAGGAGGGCTCACTGGGAGTCAGACATGCACATCTGAGGTCCAAATTAATGTCTGAATCAGTGTGTGTGACTCAAGGATGTGGTATTGGGACTGACAGGCCCTGACCATCATTTCAACTTTCACTGCAGCTATGAATACTGATGCTTCTCACTTGTGGTAATTTTCCTTGCCCATTTCTGCAACCACAAGGGATCATCTCCTCTTCTCCCATCTCTTCTTTCCTACTCAGGCAATCCTTTCTTTGCTGCACCTCCACTACCATTGTTGTTAAGTATTTAAACTTTGTATCTGAAACATCCATAAAATGTTTAAATGTGAGAAAAGAACTTCAATCATTTTGTGAAAATCTTGAGTTTCATGCTTGCCAATGATGCTGCGGGCAGATCTCAACCAGTGGGTTAATATTTCCTTTATAAAGTGAAGACACCTGATTTCTGTCAGTCCTTGACTTAAAAACGTACCATCAGCCAGGGCTACCGAAATAACCATATCAAATAGACAGAGAAAAGCAACTACACTGGTAATCAGATTCCACTGAAGGGACACCAGCACAACACCTGCTGTCCCTGTCCTGCTTTCAGGAAAAGGACTTCTGCTGTGCAAAGAAGTCTCTGGAGTATGCAGGGCAGATAAAGTTACAGCAACTTAGAGGATTTTGTTTCAGCTGATGCTTGGGAAAAGAGTTGATCCAGAGAAGCTCTTTGAGGAAGTATAGAGACCAGGGGTGAGGACTGACTCATGAGACTCTGGCACTTATTTCAGTAAGTATTGCTGAATTATGCTTCAACAAGGGAAGTGGTAGGAGTCTGAATACAACATAAATGGATATACAAGTTCTCAGAGGCACTCCCGCGTACAAGCAGGAGCAGAGGGACTGTGGAGCACGACTGTGCAGACTCTGACAGCTCCAAACACTCTTTGTTGCTGCTCTGTTACAGAGATTGTTGTGTCCTCTGCACCTTGGGAAAATGAGGGGAAAATAACATATTTGTGTAACTGCTGGCAGGCTTTGCCAAAGCAGCTGCCATAGGCTCCATGTCAAAGCACCAGGGGAGCGCCTAATCCCCTTAGAAATTCAAAGGCATGTGAAACATTCTGTCATTACACTGTCTCTCTTCTACTCATCTCTCGCTCTTTGACTCTTCTGCATCCAGTTCCAGCTTCAGACAAGGGAAGCAGCGTTCAGTGTCAGCGTGATAAAATCATATTGTCTCAAAAAAAAAGAAGAGAAAGGCTACTGTCAACAACTGGCATTAATTGGATGGATGGGTCAAAGAGACACTCTTTTCCCACTGCAGAAGGCTGGGGACATAGCAAGGGAATACAAGGGGAGTCAGGCAGTCCCTACCCCTACCATGATCAAGCAATGCTGTGCATGTGCCCTGTGTTACACAGGAGATCAGCTGAGAGAATTGCAGCAAGATCTTCTGACTTTGAAAATCAGTGACCTAAACCACAGGATCTTCATGCAGTTGTCCAAGGATGTTAGCCTCAGTAGACACACACTGATTTATGTCAGCTGATGCTCCACCATGGAGAATTTAATGAGATATCACTGAATTTGAAACAACAGAATCCAAGTAAACAACTACACATGAGGGAAAAAAAAAAAAAAAAAAAAAAAAAAAAAAAAAAAAAAAAGGCAACAACAAAAAAAGCCAAGCCACTTTCCTCTATGAGGATAGGCTTCAATTTAGGGGTGGTCTGCTAGTGCAGAAGCAATATCGAACCCCATTTTCTCATATTTAGCATTACACTTGGGCAGTTTTTGATATGACAGAAGAAAGCTAAATACAATTGAGTAAATTGGAAGTAAGGTGCACACTGATCTGCTTCTGCAATCATGGCTCAGAGACAGCAATCTGAGTTCCTGATACTTTAGCATTTTGGAGGCAGTGAAGTGAGGCCCTCTGACAAAAATATCACCCAGTGTGTTTTTATTACCACATAATCCATGCCTTTGCCACTTGTCCACATACCACTCTTTAATGCAAACCTCATGTCATCCTGCTCCTTTCAGGTCCCGATTAACTCTAAAATGCCCAGATTTTCAAAGCTACTGGAGAAACAGATCCTTTCAGTCAAGAATGTAGAAAGGGAATGGAGGGAAGGAAGAGAGGGGGGAGAGAGACCTTGAATTGCTTGCCACTTCAAACCGATAAAGAAAATTAAAATTATGGAAACATTCATTTGATGTCTTCTGTGCTTACAGATGAAACATCACTCGATATTATATAGTATGCCATATGAAAAGACATGAAGTACAGAATCAATATGACAGTTCTCTATTGTTCTGGGCAGCCAATGGTGTCAGCAGCAAGGTTTTAAAATTATTTTTCCTCTACCTGGAGGATGGAGAACAAAGGTTTCTGCTGCCCCTTGAGTTTGCTGAGTGAACACTGGCAAATGCAGTTGACTTATATTAATTTTAAATCATCACTCAATCAGGTACCCTCCTAGGAAACAGCATGCTTTTTTGTTTGGTTGGTTGGATTTTTTTGTTTGCTTGTTTGTTTCATTTCATTTTTTTCTTCCCAGAAATAGAGTAACCAGACAAATCTTATTCCATCTTGCTTCCAAAGCCAGATAAGACTAAGCCTCTTCTTAAACAGAAGACCATAAAACTGAGAATTGAGAAAGTTCATTTCATGGGACACTGTAAGATTATTTTCAGGAAAGTAATCAAATGTTCTTTTTCAGTATCAGACAGGCTACTTCGCTACTTGACCTTTCTGGGACATGACCTATTATTATCTGTGTGATCATCTAACACATCTGGAAGTTCTGGAGAATATCACAAAACTTGTAGGATTCTGCAATGAGTTTGTTGTTCTTCATGATCGTGGCGTATATTGAGAGTTCTCAGAATTCTCTATAAGAGAGCATCAGGAACAATCATCTACGTACCTACTTTCAACAAGGATATGCAATTTTTTTTGGAACTAATACCACTCTACACTAAAGATGCACCATAATATGCTGCTTGGCACAAAAATGGCAGAAAGCGTTGTCAGCCACCTAAGTTTAGTCATTGTGGGCTTTTCTCGAGTCCCATAAAGGAAAACATGGAGGATAGACTTGCACAAGCTCCAGCCACTATTATGCATAATGAGTTAAATTTCTACTGTCTTATAGCACTGAGCTTAACTCAGATTTTTTTCCCCCAAATTTGCGCAGTTCTATTATAAGATGCTTGGCATGACAAAAAGCTGGAAATTTGCCATTAAGTTACAATAAGTTCAGCAAGTAATGCTGATAGGATTTGAGCATTAACTCACCAATGGAGAATGCCAGTGCATTCGTAGGATCATCAGTGTAATGGATTCTGGCATTCCCCTCTTACCATCTTTACAAATGTCACTTTCATTCTATTGTAAATTAACCCCCATTTCTTCCAAAGCTCCAAAATAAGGCTTGCTTGCAAGCAACCAGCCCTATCCACTTTGCTGCAGAATTTATTACAGCAGGAAATATGTATGAACAACACATAGACAAATCATTAAAGATATATACTGGACATTCCTTAATAAATGCACAAGCTTGATCAAGAATTAGCTTAGGCTATTTTCTGCAACTGGGAAAGAGCAACCAGAGGCAGAAATTGTCCCAAGTAGAAGGCAGCAGAGATCTTCAGTTAAGTGAACTGGTTAACATCCTGATGGGTCCTGATTTGATGTAAATTAGCAAAGGGCCCTTATAGTGAAAGATGCGACACCAATGCACACTACTGATGGATCTGCCCCTAACCCTACCCATTTAATATTGGAGGATTTTATTGCTTACTAGAGTGTAGTCTCCCATCCCTTTATCAATTATTCATTCTGGAGAGCAGCCTTCTCTATGCAGTAGCTGGAGAATCTGTAGGTTAGATCTAATTTACTCTTTTAACCAGTTTACTCCAGTATCAAGTATTTAAATTGGCCTCACTGTGCTTTCATACGTTACAGCCATATATCAAAGCAATTTGTGCAAATGCCAGCTGAGCAGCCAGCTATATGTATCATGTATTCTGAGATTACACAGTTCCAAATGCCTTTGTAAGGCAAACCTTTCATGAATAAATCAGGAAATACCCTGATGCATGCTTTATGTAGAGCAAGGTATTCTATTTAGGTCACAGGAAGGTTCTGCCAGGTTTGCTAAAATGAACAAATCCCCAGTGTGTACTCTCACTCCACCACATTTCATAACACAAGCAAACATCTCCCACTCAGTCACCACTGTGCATTTGTGACTGCTGATGACCCTGCACTTGCTAAGCATTGGTTTGATAACTTGAAGCTCAAATAGCTTGCAAAACAGAAGGCAAACTGCTCTGGTGTTTATGACTGTTCTTTCCCACACAAGGAGTAACAGTCATTAAAAAATAATAATAATAATATAATACATAGATCCAAATCAAAACTCTGTCTCTTTCCTACTGGAAGGAACCTAGAGCATGTACCTTTTCCACAGGGCTAAAAAGGAGAGGACAGCAGACAGATCTGATAACATAACACATGATGAGAAGTTCTCAGTCCAGTTTGTAGTTCTTGTCCAAGCAGCTGACAGATAGATGAGAATCAACCCAATAGGTGCAGAATATCTAAACAGCAAAACCAAGCTATGCAGTCATCTATTTCCTCTGCCTTCATTTTAAGATGTTTTTTGTTGTTCTGATAACACTTTCTGCAGCAAAAATGTCTATGATAATCACAGAATCACAGAAAAGTCTAGGTTGGAAGAGACCTACAAGATCACCGAGTCCAACCTCTGACCTAACACTAACAAATCTTCCACTAAACCATATCCCTCAGCTCTACATCTAAACGTCTTTTAAAGACCTCCAGGGATGGTGACTCAACCACTTCCCTGGGCAGACTATTCCAATTCATAACAACCCGTTCAGTAAAGAAGTTTTTCCTAATATCCAACCTAAACCTTCCCTGGCACAACTTTAGCCCATTCCCCCTCGTCCTGTCACCAGGCACGTGGGAGAAAAACCAACCGCCACCTCACTACAGCCTCCTTTCAGGTACCTGTAGAGTGCAATAAGGTCGCCCCTGAGCCTCCTCTTCTCCAGGCTAAATAGTCCCAGCTCCCTCAGCCACTCCTCGTAAGACTTGTTCTCCAGACCCTTCACCAGCTTCGTAGCCCTTCTCTGGACTCGCTCAAGCACCTCCATGTCCTTCTTGTAGTGAGGGGCCCAAAACTGAACACAGTACTCGAGGTGCGGCCTCACCAGAGCCGAGTACAGGGGGACAATCACATCCCTGGACCTGCTGGCCACGCTGTTTCTTATGCAAGCCAGGATGCTGTTGGCCTTCTTGGCCGCGTGAGCACACTGCTGGCTCATATTCAGCCGACTGTCAACCAATACTCCCAGGTCCTTCTCTGCCAGACAGATTTCTAACCACCCATCTCCCAGCCTGTAGCTCTCCTTGGGGTTGTTGTGTCCCAGGTGCAGAACTCGGCACTTGGCCTTGTTGAACTTCATACCGTTGGCCTTGGCCCATTGGTCCAGCCTATCCAGATCTTCCTGGAGAGCCTTCCTACCCTCGAGCAGGTCGACACACGCACCTAACTTGGTGTTGTCCGCAAACTTACCGAGGGTGCACTCGATCCCCTCATCCAGATCATCAATGAAGATGTTAAAGAGGACTGGCCCCAGTACCGAGCCCTGGGGGACTCCACTAGTGACCAGCCTCCAACTGGATTTGACTCCATTCACTAAGACTCTCTGGGCCCGGCCATCCAGCCAGCTCTTAACCCAACGAAGCATGCGCCAGTCCAAGCCATGAGCAGCCAGTTTCCTGAGGAGAATGCTGTGGGGAACGGTGTCAAATGCCTTATTAAAGTCAAGGTAGACCACATCCACAGCCTTTCCCTCATCCACTAAGCGTGTCACCTTGTCATAGAAGGAGATCAGGTTCATCAAGCAGGACCTGCCCTTCATAAACCCATGCTGACTAGGCCTGATCGCCTGCTTGCCCTGCAAGTGCTGCATGATGACGCCCAAGATAGTCTGTTCCATGAGCTTCCCTGGCACTGATGTTGAACTAACAGGCCTATAATTCCCCGGGTCTACCCTCCGGCCCTTCTTGTAGATGGCGCATTTGCTATCCGCCAGTCAAGTGGGACCTCCCCTGATAGCCAGGACTAATGTTCCAAGAGAAGGAGAAGGAGAAGGAGAAGGAGAACCAGAACCAGAACCAGAACCAGAACCAGAACCAGGAGGAGAAGAAACAAGAGAAATGTTAGCAAAGTTAAGAGAAATAAATCACATCCTACCAAAAATACCAAACATAGGGTTTTTTTTGTCTTCAAAGACATGGCTTTCAGAGTAGAGAAATAGAGTTCCAAATCAAAGTATCAGAGGGTTACCATTCGATATTCACCTTCATGCTTGCAAAAACCTCCCCCAACATTAGTGGAACTTGCATGAGTGGCTGAGGATAAAGACTGGCATTCTGCATGACATTGGCCATACTCCTCTTGCTTCAGCTACTGCCCATCTGGCCCATGAAGATGCTTAGCCACACCTCCCACATGTGCAACATTGCTCCTCATCTCCTGGATATTATTCATGACCATTGTCCCTCCTTTCTTCTCCTTTTCCTCCCTGCCTTCTCTCCTCCGCCATATCCCTGGTGGCACAACACATTCCCTGCTTACACTACAGTTTCCCCACCCCTCCATCTACTCTCAGGCACTGTGATCAGGTAGAGAAGAGCAGCAGAGCAAGGCTGCAGTGACCTTGAACAAAGCAAGATAATTTTCATTACCTCAGTTTCCTCCATGTACAATGCAAGGTATATTCACTTCTGTAAAGCACTGCAAAGTCAAAGTTCCACTCTACAGGTACCTGAAAGGAGGCTGTAGTGAGGTGGCGGTTGGTTTTTCTCCCACGTGCCTGGTGACAGGACGAGGGGGAATGGGCTAAAGTTGTGCCAGGGAAGGTTTAGGTTGGATATTAGGAAAAACTTCTTTACTGAACGGGTTGTTATGAATTGGAATAGTCTGCCCAGGGAAGTGGTTGAGTCACCATCCCTGGAGGTCTTTAAAAGACGTTTAGATGTAGAGCTGAGGGATATGGTTTAGTGGAAGATTTGTTAGTGTTAGGTCAGAGGTTGGACTCGGTGATCTTGTAGGTCTCTTCCAACCTAGACTATTCTGTGATTCTGTGATTCTGTCTTTTGATGAAAGAGACCCTGTAACACCCACACATTACGGCGATCAAATTTCCAGCCCTCTTAGGAAGTCTTGCCTGCTTCCAGACCCCATTGAGGCTGCTCTTTCCCCCCAGAAAATATTTAGCTCTTTGACAAACAGCTGTATTGTCTTGAACAGCATCACTGCAGCAGCCAGTTGACCTGATTATCAAAGTCCAGTCCTGCAAGAAGGTACTGGAGTAATGCAGACTGCTTTGTGTAAGTCCAGTATTCTGCTTTCAACATTATCTGCCAAAGCTTTCTGATTGTTTGGAAATTTGTTGGCCTGTCTACATAAGAAGTATTGAAATAGATTAGTTACTAAAACAGCACGGTGGCCTGTGGAACATCTCCCTTCAACAAATGGGAAATCTTCAACCAGTGATACTTTCAACAGAGTGTAAATAAGTCCAGGACATTTTCTTAACTATTCCAGGCTCTTTTTAGATCACAGCAGAGAACAGTAAAAGAAAACTGCTCTCTGTACCATTTATGTCTGTTTCATGCCTTTCATGCTTTTCCTTGATGTAAATTCAGCCTGGATCAAGTCTGAGGACATCATCAACATTGAAGAAAAAAAATAAACCAAGCAAGGGCAGGAACAAAGTGAAGAAAAAGTAAACCCCAAGGATATTAAGGAAGAGAAATACAAGGGGAAAAATATGAAATTTGAGGCTGTTAAAAATAAACCTGGAAGAAAAAATGAACAAAATGGATACAATTAGAGGGACAGTACCAACCTTACCATAGCTATATTAAAATCTTTTTACTTTTATCTTTTTTTTTTCCCTCAGAATCACTGTGGGGTTCTTATCACACTCCAAGATATATATTTTTGCATGGTTAAGGCAATGCAAGCCATATAAATCATGGAAGAAAAAAAAAGAAAAAAAAAGAAAAAAAAAGAAAAAAAAAAAGTTTATTGCAGAATCCTTGTTTTTTCTTTTTAATTAACATGTTTTAAGGTCTTTTTCTTTGCCTTTCTGAGTCTCCAGAGCATACTTGGGAAATGTTTTCCAGCCTCACTGTTACAGTAGGCGCTAAAATGTTGCCTGTTTCAAAATGCAAGCCAAGATGCTCGGGTTTCCAGGAAGTGGATCTTGACAAGAAACACCAAATACCAGGAGACTCATGATAAAATCACTAGTGCCAACAATGCTGCACGTTAAGATTTTTTAAAATTAATATTACCTCAGGGATTAGCAACTGGTCCCAAACTATACACACTGTGACTCAAAAACACTCTTAGCACATTAATCTTCTCACTAATGATTAGCAATTTGTATTCTAATAGGGCCTGTAGGACCCAGACAACATTGAGGTCCCATTGTTCTAGGGCAGAACATGCACACAGTGGGACATTGAGCAGGCTCACTAATAAACAAGGCAGACTAAAGGGAAAGGAAGGCACAGATAGTTGAACTGTCTTGCCAGAGATCACACAGCAGGTCTGTCTTTCTATCTCATGGAGGTTAGAAACAAATACATACAGCTCTTCAGTCTTAGGAATTATTTTAATTATTATCAAACCAAACTAAGATGAAAAGAATACAGGCAGAGTGTGTATACTTTCACAGATGAGTTGAACACCAGCTGAGATGAGGAACAGAATTCTCTAGGGAGTAATTTCTTGTTAATTGCTCAACTTCAGACATTTTCTTGGAAGACCGTATAAATTGCAGGCATGAATTGTTACAGGAGGGTCACAGCTTCTTCTGAAGAATCAAGTGCTATTCACTGACAGAGAGCACAATGGGGGCAGAGGGGGTGGGGGGGCGGTGTTTGCCTATTGGCACCTCTTAGAGATGTCAATATGCTTGTGAGAACCATGCAATGCAACTGCAAGAGCTCTCTCTTGCAGCAAGATGCAAGTTGCATTTAGGTAACAGAATTTATTAGTATTTCACACAGATGTCATTCCACCTTTGTAATCCTACCTGCAACCTACATGATAATGGATAAATACTATGAAGACTCAGCTAATCAATGAACAGTTAAATAACGTATCAACAGATGATACTACATACATTTTAAATAAATATACCACTAAATGTTTAAAAGTAGTAAACAGTCTTACATGCACAGACACATACACAGAGTGCTACATTTTTAGCAAGGCTGATAACACATTCCCTTTTTCTAAGAAAGAACATCCATTTCAGTTCATTTAAAAACACTGTTTTACACTTCTTCCTCATTAATATTCTTCCTGCTCAGTCTTTTGGAAAAGTATACAGGACCATTCATTCCTATATACTTCAGAGAGATTTTTCAGGAATTACTGAGAATCAGCTCTTCCAAATTTTTCAGCATCTTTGCAAAGATAACTTCTGCCTACAGCTAACTTGTCTTGGGTTGGTTGCTTACTTACTGCATGCGTCACCAGCTGTGCTCTCTCCACTTCAACAGTGGAAGTGGAAATCTCTCCGTGTTCCCAAGTACTCTCAGCTTGAGCAAGTCAGCAAGAAAAGACATGCTCCCTTGCCTTACTTGGACAGAAATATGTGAGGCATACCTCAGCTAGGAGTCACTAGGTGCCGACACAGGAGCATCTAATCGATAGCTTCAGTTCTTGAAGGACATAAACCACCTCCCTCACCCGTCATCTTTCCTGAAGTCTATGTTATGCCAGTTAAGGCTGGTTGAGACCTTTGCCCATTTTCCAGAGAGTTGTCTGTTGTATAAGCTGTACTGCTATGGACTAGGCTGTTATGGAAGGTAGGATTCCAGAGGACTGTCATCTGCTTGGTCTTCACACGAGTATGATGGGCAAGCTGCCATGACACATCAAAAGGCCCAGAAGGGCCAAAGCCCACTGCTCCATGCTGCCCCTGCTGCTACTCATGGCATGTAGACAAACCAGAATAACTTTCCCAGATACCATCCTGGTAGCTCTGTCAGGATGATCTTTCTTCCCCTGCTGGCTGACTTACTTCTCCCACATGGACACCAGCTTCAGAGACTATTATGTTACAAGCACTGTCCCAGATGTCCTGAGTAACTTCGGATGTGATTGCCCAAATGAAGAACCAGTGTATGAAGTTGTAATCTTATCCACACTGCCATATTGCAAGAGGAGAAGGACTGTTCTGGTCTTTGAGAAAGATGGGGTATTTTTTCCATGTACAGCAGTGGTGTATAGGAAACACCATAATGAAACTTAAAATTTAAAGTTAAAAAAAAAAAAAAAAAAAAAAAAAAGTGTATACAACACTACTCAGGAGTAGTAGTAGACCTCTGTCAGCTTCTACGGAGCTATTCTGATTTACATCTGCTGAGGCCATGAACCATAACATCTCTCTTATTAGGCATATCTGATTTTATTACTCCCAGTACAAATGCGCATTAAACCAGGATCTTTTGTGGTCTAAATTCATATCAGTACTTCTGAAATGTGTTCATTCCCTGGTCCTTCTGAAAGAAGTGATAAGTCCCATGTAAACGAAAAGTATCTTGATTTGCAGTGGTTTAATTTTTAGAGCCAGGAGCAAAATGCTTGGAACTTGTATGCCCTACAAAGAGAAGAGGGACAGGGCACATGAAATAACTCATTGGAGAGTACAAACAAACAACAACACTCTTTGATTTAATGCCTTTAAAAGCCACTTGTCCTGAAACATTAGTCCCTCCTCTATTAATGCTCGCACAATCTACTTATTTTCACAAAACAAATGAGTGCCCAGTAGGTGCAGAAGTTTCAACTTTGCCTGTTGTGCTTGTCTTATAAAAACTGGAGTGAGGTACAGAGGTTGGTGCTGCAGTCCCTTACACCTGCTCTGTCTTATCAGGGCTGTTGGGTGGCACCTTATTTATTGATGGGATGATATTCAATAATTGCAGACGATGTTAGATAAAAACGAGGATGGCATAGGAATGGCAAACAAGCAGCTTTCTCAGTGTCCTTAAGAGCTTTCTAAAATAGTAGCAGTGTGTGAAGCACCTTGCCTGTCAAAGCTTCCTTCACTTTGATGTCTAGAGCTTAGCAGGGAGTTACTTATTTTGATCGTGACTTCTTGAAAATGGGAGCTTCAGATCTGCTTGCAACTCTGTTCATTTCTGACAGAGGGTGAACCAGTTTTTTCTTACCAGGGTAGGAGAACAGAAAGGGTGTAGGAAAAATGCCAGAGGACTTGGATGCCGTGGGGGAGTGCAGGGGGCAGTAGGGCAGAAGGCACCAGAGCAGAGAGCAGAGACCCAGACACCCATACAGGGCTCCAGCTGTGTGCAATTGTTTGCCTTCAGGCAGAGGATCTAGATGTTTTGGGCAGATTGTTTCACTTTAGGTAGGACACTGTTCAGCAATGGGGCTCGCCATGAATAAATAAATAAATAAATAAATAATTATTATTATTATTATTATTATTATTATTAATAATAATAATAATAAACACTTTGGCTCATTCTAACCAGTTCTCAAATTTTATTTTTTTCTTCAGCTGACAGTAGCTGCAGTGGAAAGAAGTGTCAAGTACCCCTAACAAGCTATTAAGATGGGCAATACAGAACTTCACAAACAGGCTGCCTGACAAGTCTTCCCCATCAACACAGACTACAGAATCAGCATTCAAATGACCAGGGAAGCTGACTCTATTGACATCTGGCTCCTGTTTCAGCACATTAATTATCCTCTTGGGTTCTCCCATCTTCAGCTGCTTCCACACAGATGCCATCTCATCATTTATCTGCTCCAACATTTTCTCCCCATTCTGAACAACTGCACTCTTTTCTTCTTGCTTGGTATTCCGGCTTCAGCAGATGCATTTAGCCCACAAAATGAGCTTACCCCATCAGTGTTTGCCTCAGCAGTGTCTTCGGAGCACAACAAGCTAATAAAGAAGAATACACTATTTTGTTAACACGTGGATTCCAGGACATAGCTGTATCACAGTAGGCTCTATCCAAAACCAGGATCACTAAGAAAGAAAACCCATCAGCAGTAACTTGAAAAGAATAATGGGACACAGCTTATTCTGTCATGCAGAAAGATCGTTTTTTGTTGTTGTTGGGACAGCCAGAGGCACTGAGAAGACTTGCAAACAAAACATGTCCCAGGAGGGATTCAAACCAAACAGAGCTTAGTAGAGGGTCTGACATTTGTAGCAATGCACATTATGAAGGAATATATATATATATATATTTGAAAATAATATTAGAAAGATTAGCAGCATGGGTCATTACAAGTGGGAGTGAAATATAAAACAGGATCCCTAGTTTCTTGTTCTCTGCCTGGATTGGGCTGGCATTGCTCTTTCATTAAGAGCAGGGAGCAGCAGCCTAGTCCAACTAGCAAGATGCTTTGCATTCTAAAGTGTTTTTGCTGTGACTTTGGAAACTGAAGTGGTGTCTTCTCCAAGAGCCTGACAGCAGGCTTGTTTGGATTCTGACAGAGCAAGGGTAATGGAGTCTTTTCTGGAGCTCAGGCATTCAAGTTAGCTGCTTGTGCCAATAGCTCTCTACACCTCAGGATCAATAAGCTCAGTAAGATTCCTGGGCTCGGTAACTTCTCCATTATAATTGCAAAAACAACACTTTTCATCAATAAATCAACCTAACAAGTAACCTATCTAGGACATCCTATCAGGAGTGTTTCTGATGATGCAGCAAGTTGTTTCCTTCACTGCACCATTGCTGAGTGCATAACACAATAATACTGCTACATTGCATTAGCCATGTCCAACTCCTTTGGACACTCTGGAGTATGCAGAACAATTCACAAGTGCCTCAGCACTTGCTGAAGTGCTTCAGCAAATCACAAGTGGTAAATCATTTCTCTTTATAATATCCACAACACCAGATTTTATCACATTAACACCCTGTGACAGCTTTGCAAGGAAAAATTGTTAGACGTGTACTTCTAACTTCTTAAAGTGGCTAACAACTGTTGAGATGGTGACATACTTCCCTCAGGTGCAGGACCAGAATTAGGATGAATTCAGGAAAAACTTTTGCAAAAAAAAACCACATAAATAAAAAGCTTACCAAACATTAGCCTAGATCAGCATTATCAAGGGAAGACAGCACCAGTATCCTGCATCACTACTACATACTGCATGCATTCACTAATGCTTCAGTCCTGTATCTTAGCATATAGATTTCATAATCATAAAATTACCTAATTTTATTCCTTTGTTCCATAGGTTAGATACAAAATATTTAGCTGGTTACTTCATGCAATATTTGCCTGATGTTGATTCACAGCTTGAAAAAAAGAAAAAAGAAAAAGAAAATAAAAAAAAAGACTAATAAACAAGAATTAACATTAGGTTTCTTGGATTATAGGTGGAAGGCTATACGGTTAGCTGGATTTTCAGGAATTCTGTCAGTCAGTAGCTATCAAAGCCAGTTAAAATTCCTCATTTAAATATTACTGTTTTGAGGAACCATTTTTCAATCCTAATGATACCAAAACTGTGATGGTAACACATATTCATTGCAACATTTTTGACATTTTCTTCCTTGTAAAGTTTGGAGAGCTTTAAACCACTAGGCAAGTGTGTTAATGCCACATCTTAGGGGACATCTTTCCATTCCTATGGGGGAAAAAAAATAATATACCTACTCCATCCTTTCTCCTGTAATGTCTTTGCTGAAGGAATCTCATTTTAACTACTTTATCTGACTTTTCCAGTGCGAAAATCTGGAGCAATGAGCTCTTATCCCTAAGGGAGGAGGATCAGGTTGAAAAAAAAAAATAAAAAAGGTAAGTTGTACACAAGTCCATATGATGTGATGGGATGCCCCCACAAGAGATGAGTGAATTCACCAAAGTCATTGTGAGGCCACCCATGATTATCTCAGAAATGTCATGGAGATCAGGAGAAGTTCCCAAGGACTGTAAGAAACAAAATGTTACTCCTGCCTTCACGACAGAAAAGAAAGATCCTGGGAACAGCAGGCCAGTTATTTTCAGCTCAATCCATGTGAGGGCAATGGAGCAAATCCTCTTGAAAACTGTTCCCAAGCATAATAAGGACAAGAAGGGGATTAGGAGTAGGCAGCGAGGATTTGTGAAGGGGAAGTCATGCCTGACCAGTGGACAATTATATGAGTGGCTCAGCAGTTGAGGGCAGAGTGGCAGATGTTGTTTATATTGACTTTTACAAGGTTTCCAGTGCTGCTTTCCATAACATCATCATAGACAAACTGATGAAGTGCAGGCTAGATAAGTGGACAGTGAGGTGGACTGAACACTGGATGAGCTGCCAGGCTGAGAGGGTTGTGATCAGTGGCATGAAATCCATCTGGAGGCCAGCCACCAGCTGTATACCCCAGGGTTTATACTGGGACCAGTACTGTATATTATTTTCATTAATGAGCTGGATGATGGATTAGAAAGCACTGTTAGCAAGTCTGCCACTGATAAAAACATGGGAGGAGAGGGTGACGTACCAGAAAGGTGTGCTGCCATTCAGAGGTACCTCAATAGGCTGGAGAAATGGGCTAACAGGAACTTCATAATGTTCAATAAAGGGAAGAATGAAGTCCTACACTAGGACAAGAATAATTTGCCCTTGCATGACAGGGGCCAGACTGCTTAAAGTCAGCTAGGCTGAGAAGGACCTGGAGGTCTTGGTGGGCTAGTGGTGTGGTTTTGTGGCAAAGGTCATCAAGATCCTGGGCCGCTTTCAGAGGACATTGCCAGAAGGTCAAAGCAGGTGATCCAAGCAGCCCAAAACTCCCTCACCAACATTATGATTCTATGATCTTCTCCTCTACTCAGCCCTGTGAAAGCACATCTGAAGTGCTGTGTCCAGCCCTGGGCTCCACAGGACAAGATATAGACACACATACAGGGGAAAATCCAGCAAAAGGTAACAAAGATGGTAACAGACTGGAGCACCTGTTGATTGGGGAGGGCTGGGAATGTTCAGCATGAAGAAGAAAAGGCTCAGAGGGATCTCGTCAATGCACATAAATAACTGACCAGGGCGCATAAAGAAGATGTAGCTAGCTTCTTGTCATGGCACCTCATAAAAGGACAAGATGCAATGGACACCAATTGAAACACGGGATATTCAATTGAAATGTCATTAAACGACGCAAAACAAAACAAACAAAAAGACTTTTTTTTTCCAGGGTGGGTGGTAAAAATCTGGAATAGGTTGCCCAGAGAGCTTGTAGAGTTTTTTTGTTCTGTTTTGTTTTTGAGAAATTCAAACCATAGTGAAGAAGGTTCTAAGAAATCTGTTCTAAATGACATTGCTTTGACTAGGGGATTGTTTAGGCAATGTCCAGAGATTCCTTCATCTTCCACCATGCTGTGATTCTGTGATTCTGGCTGTTAGCTAGTCTATACTCCTTACCTAGTTTTCCAGCTGGGTAGCTGCCAGCATGAAGGGTTTCACAGCTGCTGCCAAAGATTGATTTCACCCCTTCCAGAGCTTGTTATGTAACAAAAGGAAATCAGACATATCATGAACTGGCAAAGTCCTCAAAGACTCAGTGTGAATATGGAGGAATGAGAAGGAAGGGAGAAGCACCCTTTCAACATATATCATTTCATGCATTTTACCACATAATGAACTGTGACTGTAAACATGATGAATACTGAATAAAGCAGTTGTGCACTGCGTAAAGCACACAGTACACAATCCACCCCAGTTCAGTTTAAGTTTGAGTCTGTCCTTTTAGGAGACCATCAAGGTTTCTGTAGCATGCCAACTTCAAATCATCATCTGCAGTCATCACCACAGGTTCAGAATCTATGCCAGCATGTATTGTAGCCAGCACTGTACATTTCAGTTGTCTTCAGGACAGCCAAATACTTGCCTACTCTGCAGCTGAGTTATTGGTGCATTTGGGTCTTCATGGAGCTAGCTTCCCTCACAGCCCTAAAGAGACTTCTGACACTGGCACTTTATGCCCCAGCTCACCTGAGAAAGGAAAAAGAGACTTCTCGAGATCTATGAGTCAAACAACTTCAGATGAACATGGCTGCTCACTGTATTCAACTCTGTCAGAAAAACTCTTCCAATGTTAGCAATGATGGTAATGTTTGAAAGATCTGGGGCTGTATTTTTGGTGTTGTGATGCCTAATTCTTGGTTATTCTGACAAGTCAATCCCTCTTCCAGTGTATGTGTTTACATGGGACTTTTTAACCTCAACAATATCTTGAGGGTGTTCATGATGGCAAATGCATAATGCCCTTTTTATCTAAACGGTGAAATAAAATGTAACATTGGCCATGGAACTGCTGCCTGAAAGCTTTTATGTGACTTCAGATTGCAATGTCTGTGATTACTCTTCTCCTGTGTTTGTTTAGGTTCTATTTACATATATATTCTACCTCCATGTAAGGCTATTCATATGCCGAAGGTTTATTGAGTTCATCTACCATTATTCTTTCAACTACAGCACTTTTTTTTCAGTATATCTGAAGTTTCTGTCCATGTATTGATTAGATATGAGGTGATGTAGCACATACAGATATACACATACACAAAAATAATCAAACAAACAACAAAAACAAACAAAAACCCATTTGTCTTTAGGCAATTTATGTTCTCTTTTTAATTTAGAGGCAACCAAAGAGGTCCAAGCCTAAAATGACTTGTGAATTATCTAGGCACCCTCCTTGAAGTGTTCCTTGCAATTGCAGCAGTGATGTGTCCAGATTTGCTTTCCTTTGGGCACTATAACTGCAGCTGATTTACCATGACTCTTTGACATGTTATAATCATGTTGAAGTCACAGTATTTTGAAAAAAAAAAAAAAAAAAAAGAGTTCACTTTGCATTACCTAGTCTATTTTTCAACTGTATTAAGTATTTAATGGCACCATTCATGAATGCCTTCCTACCCTGAATAGCTACAAAGGGTTATATAGAAAACACTCTTTACACAAAAATGGAACACCCATATTACCTATTGCAAACTCTGAAGTGCTAATACATGAAATATGCTATTGTGAGGGGTTTTTGTTTGTTTGTTTGTTTTTAGCCAGTTGTTGCTAGCATTGTACTCCTGAGGTTGAGGAATCAGCCTAGAACTTACAAGCATTTTTCTTCAGAAGTGCAGTACTCTCTACTCCATGCTTTTGAAGGTCACTCTGGAACAGGCTGGATGGAAAATCAGTTACTCTACCTATATATGTGTGTACATGTATTTATTTATTTGGGTTGGAACAAACAAAAAAGCCCAGGTAACATTCCAGGTTAGAACATCCATTATGGGAATGCTTTCATGGAAGCTTCATGTGTCAAAAAGACAGGAACATCGGGAAAATGATTGGTATTATTTTATTTTATTTTTTTGCTCCTTTACTTGCCCAGCTCTAGGAGTGCAATCTGTGAAGGACTTGCAAGGGCCAAGCACTGGGGCAGTCACCACCTCCATATGGCTAAAATCAAAATGTTCTGTTGTCCTAGCATATGGGAGCCCTGGCAGCTGGTGGGTGTTCATGTAGATTCTATGACATGGTGAGGCATTCCTGAGAACCCTGGGAATCTCCAGAGTACAATTATTCCCATTAAGTTTCTTCTTGGCCGAAGTGCTGTCTAACAAAATAAAGGAACCATTTTATCTGTACAACTGTTATACAAGTAACAAGTCTCTCTATCGCAGTATCTGAGGTGGTTGCTCAGGCAGTGAGATCTCTCAGCAGACGTCAGGACCAAACGACCCTGGAGAATTGTAATGAAACTTGATCCCTTTTGAGCAAAGCTGTGTGTATGAGCTGATACTACTATGTTCTGGACAAACAAATGGCTTGAACTACACTGTTTCTGAGGTCAACTAGGAAAAAAAAAAGGCAGGAAACTTCTCCACGAACCTAGGCATTCAAGTTGGTAGAGGTTAGAGACCCTTGCACATCCTTGGAAAGTTAATGTAAGCCAAGCTATAGCCCTCCTTTCTCCACCTTCAAATCTCTTCGATTTCTTCTTTGCGTCCTTCCTTCTATTTGTGCATTCCATTACCACCTGTCCACAATGCTTCAGATTTTTTTCATCAAGTTCCTACTAAAGCTGTGCAAAGACCTCTTTAGAATCACGGTAAGTCAAAATGGGACAAATTTGCTCTTCAAGACAATGAATCTATTTTTTCTTAGCTGTACATCTATCCAAGCTGATTTCCTTTACATGCCATTCACTGTCTTCTGAGACTCTGCTATGGATATGGGGAAAGTAACTGGTGCTCTCTACAAGTATTTTCTTATTTCAGATAAGACTATATTTATGTTTCTTTGGTTCCAACAATCAGATGAGTCTTATTTCTTTTGTTTATTTTTCTTTCTGGACAGTCTTTGGATCTGTCTTAATATCAGATAAAACAGACCCTCGTAAAAATACTTATGCTTAATTGTTTTTAAGGTTCTGAGCAAGAGAGAGGCGTTGTCTTAGGGTTCAAGGTGCCCCACGCTACTGCCAAATATCCAAATATCCAATTAATTGAAATTAAATAAAAAAATAAAAAAAACAAAATGTATGAGTAAATAGATACATATTGTACAGATATTGTGCCTTTCAAGCAAGCCATTCACTTCACCTAATTTCCTCTCTTTTGTAAAAATAATATTTTCAGATATATTTGCAGTCTCTAAAGAGAAAGTCTATGTGTTGTTTTTCCAGCTGCTGCATGTTTCTGTGGCATGTTGTTGCATTGTATGTCCTTTATCAGAATCCTTTGGGATGTGTAATGCACATCACAATAAGAAGCTGAGGATGATACAAATAATTATAATGTGTGATGCAAACCCACTGTTATAAAGTCAATCTCTCAGCAAATTCATCAACTCGACACATGATGTACAGTACCAATTTTATGTAAATGAGTTGTCTAATCCTGCTGGGCAAAATTACTCTCTGATGTAAACTCTGTTAAATTCAATGGAGTTACACCAGGAATTCTTTGTTTTGCTCATAAGATCTGAAGCCATATTTTGCATGTCTCATTCATTTGGAAACCATGGTAATAAGAACAAGAGTGAAATCACTTTATTCTGAGTATCAAAGGTATTATATTTTCTTTTGTTTGAAACAAAAGGCTACCTTAAATATTAAAAATTATTATCACTTTACAAACACAAAATATTAACTTAGAAAATGATATTGATTTATAAAGCTGTAAAAGAGCAAAGAAGCCCAATAAACACAATGAACTAGTTTTTGCTAAATCTTTCAACCTTTGGGTCAAGAATTAACTAAAGTTTAATGACTAGAATACAAAAAGCATTAACACTATAAACTGTCTAAAACAACAAGACAAAAAAACAACAAGCAAACAAACAAACAAACAAAGAATGAGACTGAAAAAGGCACGAAAAGCAGTTAGCTGGCTTGGTTAGCATTATTTTGTACAGAGTTGTAAAAACAAATGAACAAACAAAAAACCCGCAAAGACAAATCCCCAACCTAACAACTGGATTACTCTAATGTAGTAATAATAATGCCAGTTACCCTGAATTTTAAAAACACACATAAATGGTGACATCCAGCTTTTGTTTGTAAAATTTACTTATTATTAATGAACCATAGCACTAGTACTTATGGAGTCTAAATTAAAATTGGATTAAAAATATTTTGGGAAATTTTCTGAATATATCCAAATTTTATGGCACAGTCTCAGCCAGAATATTAAATCTAAACAACACAGGCCTTGGAGGTAGTATAACTTCAGAAGGCAGAACCTTTAGACGTTAGCAGAGATGAGTTCTAAATGGAAGTCCTACACACTTCAGGTTTGGTTTTGTGTAGTCAGATCAAAGCCTGTCACCACCAGTTTTATTTTTACACTATATGCCAAACTGAATGAGGATTTACATTTTACTTCACTTCAGAAATTTTATAAAGGGCTTGTTCTATCTAGAATCTCACCTTTCTTGATGTTAGATTACTGTCCATAGAGCGGGGGGGGGAAATAATTGTAATTTTGAGCATTTAGATTCAAACTTTGTTACACAGCAATTAATAAGAACCATTAAAGATATTGCAAACTTCTAACTTTGGAATAGATGTCATTGCTTTGCTTCAGATCACACAGTGAAGTGGGATGATCAGAATGTTTTCCACAACTTTCTCAGTCCACTTCTGCTTACCAAAGTTAAATACATGTCATGGGTGATGTTTCAGAAAGTCTCTTTAACATGACTAGCACTTGGCCAACTATTGCTTTATGTATAACAGCTAGTTTTGTGACATTCTGCTATTAGATTCAGTCCACTTCTAAGGGGAACAGAATGAGTATAAAGCAATGAACCTTACTCCAATCTTGTTTGCATTTTTCAGTACTGCTCTTGGAGATATTTCATGAAATTTGAGGTAGCTCACTGATAAATAAAAGCAGAATAATGTCCAATAAAAACTTGTGTAAAACCATTTTTTAATTTAGGTAATATCTTTGAAAGGTACTTGCAAGAAGAAGAAGAAGGAAAAAAAAAAAAAAAAAAAAAAAAGATAAAAAAAAAAAACAAAAAGGCAACCATTAGATGCCTGGACTTACTTGGAAAAGTCATCCAAAATCTTTGTGTATTATAAATGTACTTTTGTTTTGTCTTTTTTTTTTTTTTTTTTTTAATATCTTCTGTCCTCCAGATGGTCTACTGTGATGACATACACCTGTTCAGCATCAGCTATTACCCATAGCGACATATGGCAACTCACATATTGCCTGGGCTGAGGGGATCTGGGATTCAGGTCACCTGGGGTCTGTTTTCAAGTGGTGTGATGGCAGCTGTGGGAAACATGATGACTGACAGAAAATTGCTGTTCCTCTCACCAGCAGAAAAATTTAGATGTCTTTTAAAACCCAGCAGCTGTACCTTAACTTCACCATGTAGGTGCAGACAATGCTGTGAGTGGCTTCTTCAGCAAATGTAGTATGATGGTGGTACAATCCTATCATATTGCATATTTTCAGTGGGAGGAATTGTTCAACATGGACAACATGAGCTGTTATGGTAACAACTCTTGAAGTGTGCTGGCTAGGGAGGGCTGAATTGGCTCAGAGCATAATGAATCTGTGGACCTCTGCCCATTCCTAGAACAACATTTAAAACAAAGTCTCTGTAGGTACTGAAATGTGCAAGTGATTTCTTTGTTCCTCTGCTAAGCCTAATTTGTGTAGGCTGCTACAATATTACAGCAATAGGATACAACAGAAGGTAGCTTAAGATAGAAAGCATTTGGAGCCTTCTAGAAGCCAGACTGCTAGAAAATGGAAGATACAGGAACACCCTCCCCACAAAACAAAACAAAACAAAAAACAAAAAAACAAAACAAAACAAAACAACAACAACAACAAAAAACTAATATTCATCGCACAACCCTGTGATGTGGGTTTTCTTTCTTGTTGTTGTTGAAGTAATTTGTCTAGCTCTGGAAAAGAGGCTGTTTTCATGATCCTTCCAGGAGAAACAAAGGAAGAAACTCATTGGTGATGCTGTGGTTTTGAGATGTTCTGCTAAATGTTGTTGAATTAGAGATTTAGATAGATTTCTGGTGAGTAACTGAATTTCTTGGAACTTCTCCAAAGCAAACACAAAATGGGAACTCTTTAGAGGTCCAGCATACCTCCCACAATTCTTGGTAACATGTCTTTTTCCTCCCTGATGCTGTTTTATTCTATGTCTGCAAGTAAGCAGGGCAACTGCTTTGCAGTTCAAGACAAATCTGAAACAGAACATGACTTTTGGAAAATAAATAAAATAAAATAAAATAAAATAAAATAAAATAAAATAAAATAAAATAAAATAAAATAAAATAAAATAAAATAATATTCTGGGCACCCCTGGACAGCCAGTCACTACGTTTAATGAACTCTACAGGAAATGCTTTGAAGTTTAAATAGAGAAGGTCTGATTTTTCTGTATCTTCTAATTTTCAGTGTATCTTAAGTGATCCAAGCTGAGTTTCACCCTCATGCAATAGGATTAATGTGGCTGCTGAGCACACTCTTGTGTTTTGTTTATGGTGACCAAGATCTTTTTCTAACAGAAACACATTCTGGTAAATCCCAAAGAAGACATTCTCTGCACTTCTGATTTAATAAAACATTTCCACATGTACCACACTTTAAAAATAGAATTTATTGTAATGAAAGCAATGATATTATTTAAACAAAATTACTGTTTTACATCAGGGCACTCTCATTTTTTGGAGCTCTCCATGTCACACATTCTAAGTCTTTTGTGTTGCTTCTTCTACTTCCTACCTACGGAAAATCATTTAACAGCCTGCTCAGCAGGCAAATCTTGTAGACTTTAGTCAGGTGATAATTCAATTGTGTGATGGCTTCAGACAATAAGACAGAACTAATCCAAGTTTTCAGTCAAATATACTTTCCACATGTCAAATGATCTGTCTTTTTCAGTAATCAATTTCATTTTTTTTGGGGTAGCTTTAAATAAATAAATAAATAATCACCTTAGTGGTCCCAATAGTATAATGGTTTCACCCACATGTTCCCATGTTCTCTCAATTCCATTGTTTTTATTTGTGTGAGTTAATGGTACTGAAAGGAGGAAAACAATGGGAAAATCAAGGAAATGGGAAAAGCAAGGGGAAAAATACTCTGAAAAATGCTATTTTAATCCCTTAGATGTACTTAAACAATACTCTTACAGTGTCATAGGCAGAATCCTTTTCCCATCAGTTTCAAGAAAGATTGTAAGTCTTGGTTACAACCAAACTGAATCCACCAAAATTCATAGAATTACTTTTACCTGCAGCATGGATAACAAAATGTAGTCCTAAAGCTGAGGTTGTTTTCTATTACAGAATGAACTGATTCATTTAAATGTGTTGTTTTCTAACAACCCATATATTTCACCTTTTCATGCTACTGAACGAATAAAAATCAAAATGAGAGAAGAAAACCAGTGGAACATTTTCTTAGCATAAGGCAACTGAATAATTTCAATTCTGGGTCATCCATTCAGGACTTCGAGGAGTACAGATGTTTTATTTTCCAGTGCTGGATGATAACCATGTGGAGAACGTCAATCGCTCCATGTTTATGAAACGGTATCTGGGTTTAATTTCTGCTGTCTGTCAATTGGAGCCTTTGATCATGGCCTGGATTTTTTTTTTTTCCACTTCACTCTAAGTGACTAGAGGCTACTGCTGTCACTGACTCTTCAATTTCTGATTTCACTTTGCCAAGATGTAAAAGATTTATTTACAGGAATTCTCCCAAATATGATCCTTAACTGCATTATTTTTTTTCCTTTGACCCTCAAAGTATTTTGTAGTGGGTTGTTGTAGGATTAACCTGAAGTAAAATACCCTGTGCAAGGCAGAATGGAATAGAGTCTATGTGAACAAACACATGTATTTAAGCAAAAAAAGTTCAGTTTTAATAACTAATTGCAGCTGGGACTTTAATATGCTCTTCTTTTTTGAATCAAACTGAAATTCTTAGTGATATGTGTTAAAAATTATGGTTTAAATTTCTGATGATCAAGTTACAGAGATTAAAGTAATGGATACCAGACTCTGCATCAATGCAGTTATAAATATGGATGAAATGAATGTACATTACACAGTTATAAATCTGTGTGTTCAAGGAAAAGCATAAATCTCCGTCACCTTTTCCGCCTTGGGATATGAAGGATATGGCTATTTTTACAGTGTTTTCGACGAAATTACGAGTTGGAGTAATTTGCTTGTTCTGAAAGACTTCTGGGTTTTTACAAGCATTCGAGTAGCATTTTATTTACAATGGCATATCATTAAAACACACAAAGCAATGTGTGCTGCAGAGAGCCATGTGACTTTCCAGACATGAACACAAACAGGATCATGGTGCATTCAGAGACATTTATAAGTACATACAGCGTCATAGAGATTTCTGTCTCTGCAGACATTTGTCAGGTGTGGCATAACCACATCTCTTTTCACTATTTCCTTTCAATGCCTGTCAATGCACAGCCAAACAGTGGCAAATAAAAGGATGTGGTGAAGCCTTATGGTTAGAAGGAGAGGTCTGATTCTAATCTGTGATAAACCACTTGCACGCTGTGTGCTACTGGGGAAAGTCCCAGAGCGTTTTTTTGGTATGGTGCAGCCAAGGATGTTAGGATGCAATTTATTATCTGTGATCTTCAGCTGATTTTGGATGTATTAGGAGATAGAGACTTGGGAGACCTGGGCTGCTTGTGAAAATCATCATTCTTCTCCCTCACCCAGAAGCAGTATGCCACCCTCCCTGCTGGCTTTGAAGTGGGACTTGTGCTCTTGTGAAGTACTCAGAGGATCGAGAGTCTGCCTCTTCTTTTTTTGGTACTCCTCCTCCTCCACCTAGACTGTTGCCAGTTTCCTACAATGGGAGGAGATGGTCTCTAGAGTGATAGGGGTAGCATTTCTCTGCTATGTGCACAGTGAGCCCTTGGCATGATCTGCTCTTCAGTCCTCATATGTGGAGTCTGAATTCCTTGCGACACTCCAGGGAAAGGGCTAACAGGCTATTTCCATAATATGTCCTAGCTTTTGGATGACCTACTATCAATGAGAGAGACAACAATCCAGGATAATTGGAAACATCATGGGGAAAAGGGGAGAGGAGCTGGTTTTGTTTTCTTTGTATGTGATTTTGATCCTTCAACACAAACACGACTGCTTAAAGATAACAAGAGCTCTCTCTAGTCAGCAGATTCTGTAGAGAGCAATTAAGGAGCTTTTCTGGTGCCTGGCAGCTAGCACGAAGCTCTCTTTCTCAACAGAGGTGTATAAAATTCTGCTCCAGCTATGCAAGTAGTAACTGGCTGAAAACTGACCATGAGTTTCAGCCAAATTTTCTAACATCCTATGATGCAGTGAGATGCATGTGGCAGGCCAAATGAGATCTGTTGCCAGAAAGACACCTGTGGATTTCATCACCTATGGTATAAATCTTCATGGTGAACCTCACCCAAAGCTACATTGCAGAGTTCATTTGCTTTATATGTTCAGTACCTTTTTTAATGTTGTATTATCTCTATTTCACATATTTCAGGATGCTTTCCTCACTAAAACTGATGCTAATTAAATGTAATTTTGCCTAAACTTGAATTTTTCTCTCATAAACCTTCATTCTGCTATTTGGTGCTTCAGAAAAATGAGGCTGCTGCAGGGACCAACACCACATTTTCAAGTATATGACAATGCAAGATTTGGAGCTTAGTGATTCTCTCCATTCAGACTGCTCTGAGTGAAGCTTTTGCAAGAATAGTCCAGCCTTCCCAGGTGTTTGGGTTGCCATAGCAGAGGTCTGAACTATGCTCAAAACTACTGAAAATCAGCAACACTCAATGAAGTCAACGGTAAGGTGAAATCAAACAAATACCCAGTCTTTGAACACTTTCCTGTAGCTATAGGTATTAATAAAATGCCATGACTTCAGCAGATTTATTGCAAAATGCATAAGTAGAAATGGAGACTTTGTTAGAACCACATTAAGTCATTTTCAAATGTATATTTATATATGTATATATACATATATGATTTGGCCACTGCTTCATCTCCTATGCTCTGTCTCCCTGCTAGGCTCAAGGAAGGCACTTAGCCAGTGGTCAAATCAAGTCTCAGAAAAAGAGAAGTCAATAAAAAATGAAGGCAGGGTCAATAAAAATGAAAGCAAAGCCCTAAGTCTTACACGAGCACCCTGAACCAGTGGCTTGTATTGGAACTGGGCAAACTGAAAGTAGCAAGATATTCCTGACAGTTCATGTACACTGGACTGGCCCAGACAACTTGCCTCAATGCCAGAACCTGTGCACATCCTGCTGAGGATAGGGGTCCATCCAGCAACAGATCACTACATCCCACGCCTCCCAGCAGCCTCCACCTGCTGAGGATGGCAGGCTCCTGAAAAATCTGTGCTCTTTTTTCATGTCCTTCCCCTTCCCAAAGAGATCTGCACTTCCCCACATCTGCTGTGTGTATGTGGGAATGGGATGGAGCTTCATGGGCTTGGTCACCAAGGTCCAGCCCATCTGTCATTCCCCCTTTTCAGTTCAATAGCATTTTATAGAAATCATTGTCCTCTTCCATTCATTCTTAAACCTCCAGTCTCTCTCTCATATCCCTGTCCTAATTAATACTTCCTTTGTCTCAGGCTCTTCCCCTACCCAATGCTTTCTAAATGCATGGGCACTCTTGCATTCATTCCAGGAGCACTGGATTGGCCCTAAGGCAGTGGGCTGAGCCACCTGCTGTGACAAAACATTCATATGGATGCCTTTCTTGGTCTCCAATCATCACAGGCTTGCCTCTGGGACTTGTGTTGCTTTTGGAGACTGCCAACCTTCAGTGGCCAGCCATCACAGCAACTGCCTTCTTTGAGGACCAGAGACTTCTGCCTGAAATTCAGTTTAGAAATTCAGCCTAAAATATCAAAGACGATCAATGGAAAATGTGAATATATACCCAGCTGATGGCAGACTGTATGTCTTTAAGAGGTACCAGCAGCACGGGCTACATCTGTACCACTTCTCCATGGGATGACTCTCATGGCTCACGTATGAAGGAGCAGCTGTCCATGACACTGATGTCAGTCTGATTGGGTATCTGGCTAATCTCTGGACATGTGAAAAAAAAATTTCAAGTTAGAACAGTCAGTCACCAGCCATAAAGAGAAAATTCATCCATGATTGTTTATTGCTTTTCTGACTGGTTCCTCATTGCATGTAATCAGCTTTCCACTCCCTGAGAATTACTACCAAACACTACAGCTACACTAAAAAAATAAAAAATATATAAAAAAATAAAAAAAAAATGAAATTGTATGTTTTAAACCTTCTTCTGGGGAAAGACGATGAACTTAAGTGGAAGGCCTGTGATCTGATGTTGTTGACAAACACTTCTGGGTCTCCAATAAATAAAAAAGGAGGGTATGCATCACTTCTGGTATTCACACAGGTTGAGTACACAGCAGGAAGAGGAGAGGTGGCCTGATGGGTGGTAACACTCTCTGTGTGACCTTGCAAATCCTCTGGGATAGTTTTCTATGCCTCAATGCTTCCTATTGCACCTCAAGTATATTTCCACAGCACAAGAGGCATTCAGATGGACGCCAGTAGATTGTATGCTGTGCCAGCAGGGCATTTTAATTCCTCCATCTCTTAGAAGTGCTTTTATAAAACAAACAAAATTCTCATCAAACCCTGAGGTCTCTTGTTCTTTGCAGAGACCGGCTCAGCTGTGTATTCTCACAGACTTTTGCCACAGACCTGCTGGTGGTAGGAGACATTGCTGCCCCCTCTGGAGGTACTAGCTAGTAAGATCCATGAAACAGGAGATTAACTACTGTCTGTCACTACCCCTCTGGCACTCCTGTCCTTTCCCTTAATGGAGAGTAGTCCCCTCCAAGCCAGAACTCCCACTGGCACACCGCAGATGCAGCTTTGAAATTTCTGTTTCTGGTTTATAGCTTCTATTCACTTCATTTTCACTGCATGGTATTGCAGTGATGTCTGTCTTTCTTCACACCCCATGCCCTTCCTGACACAAACACGCCTCTCTAGAGTGTAGATTTATCTAAAATCTCTGGATAGCTGTATGCCACAAAGCAGGGCATGTCTGAGTCAACCCTAGCAGTCTATCACTGCTAGCAAATTTTGAGTACCAAGTAGTGCACCAGGAGACGGGGCATGGCATGTTATCCATCCCAGCTATTTGCTTGGAGGAATTCAGCTCCATGGAGTCACAATCTAGTTCATTGTCTGCTGTTGGAGCAACGAGGAATTCTGGCAAGCCACCACGGAGACAGAAGGTTTTAACGTCTGATGGCCCAGAAAAAGTTCAATCCTCCCTTATTCTGCACATATTTTCTATTCCTGTTTTCTTATTAAATACAAACTACTGTGTGATTGCTTACGTTATTAATGGAGAGTATAAAATATGCCTGAGTTAAGGGCTGTGGGAGAAATCTTGTAACAACATTGCACAAGTGATAATTTTTTTCTTCACTAAAAATAGTGAATCTAAGTTCTTTATGTCAAGGGATATTTAAGTTGGCTCCCTGGAAGCATTTATTTATTTTTATTGGTATCCTAGAACATTTTGCACTAGAGGGACCCTTGTGGTCAGCATATTGGTGTTGCCCAACAGTGTTTTCATTTCTGTTTTACCTGCTGTCAGGTTGCTTTGCTGCCAATCTACTGGCTAGATGCTTTCAGAATTTTTGCAATAGGTGCTTATTGATTGAAGTTCATTTAAAAATCAGTTGGTAATTCCATTACTGCTGTCTTTTATCTGTGAAGTCAGAGTGTCACCAAGCAGCTATCAACTCACTGATGAGGAGGTTTGACTTGGACCATCCTACTCCATGTTATCAGGTGAAAACACAACAGGAATATAGCTGCCTTGGTGCTTCTTTTCATCCTCTTTCCTAGGGTTGTGTTGCCTGGTCTGGCTAAGGTCAGTAAAGTTGCTTCAGTGAATACAGAATAAGATTTTGGATGAAAATATGTGAAGAGATGGAACAGGTACTGACCCTTTATATGTGTCTCTCTATCCCATGTATACAGTGCAATGGAGCAATCCAGTTATTCTTTGCAAATCAGAGAGCCAAATACCCTGGATGAGCAACACTGCAAATTGCCATACATGACCTATAGTCACTACCCAATCTCAGACTGCAAATTCTGCTGAATATTTGGGTATCCTACTGGCACTCAGACCTGATCAGCAAGGATAGTGAGGGTGTTCCTTCAATGTCAGGATAGACATATTGCATATTAACCATTAGCAGCTAACTTAGAAATCTTAAAATTCTGAGTCTCTTAAGGTTAAATAAAGTTTTTAGTACCTCAGAAGAAAATGTTCACAGTCAGAAACTGGGGATAAGTCAGCCAGGACACAATCCCTGTTAGAATTAATCCTGTCCAGTCTTGCACAGTCAAATATATAAGTACAAGTCACAAACATTTCAGCAACAAATGTAAAGCAAAACCAGGTACCTATATTCAACTTCCACTCCTTTTATAGTGTGTTGTTCCTGTTTCAAGACGTGCTAGAAAAAATGCTATACAGCAGCTCTCTATCAACTCTTCACTCAGAATTTACTCATCAAAATGGAGAAATCTAGTTTCTAATCTTTCTGTGCCTTAGTTTCTCACCTGTAAAGAGAAAATTGCCTATGGTTTCTCATTTTCCGTTGCAGTTTAATGTTTATACAGTGAAAGCAGCATACAGTTCCCAGGTAGTTGATGTGGATATTAGATAAATGTGCACAGGGTTACAAATGTATACACACACAAACACATAAACACACAGGGAGATCTGCTGACAGGAAAAAAAAAAAAAAAAAGTCACTTCAAAACCACTTCAAAATCACCTTTTTGTTTCAATCTGAGATAACCTGAGTGTATTCTGTTCCATAGCAATAATGAAACATCTTTTCAGCATGCCCAACAAGGCATACATTTTTGGACATGAAGTCACAATGAGCTGTGCCAGCAGCAAGGCAGTCCATTGAAGCAATCAGAATGTAAAAGCATTGGTGGTGACCCTGGAAAGAAGAGTACTTTACCACTGTAAGCAAGCCAACAAAAATATTCTGCCCAATAACATACAACAAGTAAAATTGTACCAAGCAGAATGAATGTTTAAACCACTCAAAGTTGCATTCTATGAACTAGTAACAAAGGTATTAACCAAAACATATCTGCATAAATGAGAACCCAGCACGATGATCACAATGAATACAAGGGATTTGTGCATGTACAAAGGAAAGGCTGTCATAAAGATAATAGATAGGGTTGTTATATAGTATATTATTGTTTATGTTTTTTGTTTGTTTGTGTGTTTGGTTTTTTATTGCATCCTTGCAAATCCTTTACAGGAACATCTTTCTGCAAAGAATTTATCTTTCCCATGTATCTGAAAATATCAGCTAGTCTGGGAGTCTCAAGCTGAATCCCAGAGAGCAGTCAACTTCCTCCTTTTTGAAAGCAAACTCTGCAGCTTGTTGTCCAAAACGTATTCCTCACTACCAGTGGGAGCTAGGTGAGAAACTATAGTATCCTCTGCCAAGTTAATCAGTTCAGACCTTCCTAGGGAAAGATCTATCAGCTACTTTGAAAGTTACAAGAGAACAAACATCACTTAAAAGGCATTTCCATAAGCCAACCTCCCATTGTTTTTCTACTAGTGTCATAAACACAAGTTCATTTCCTCTTTTGGATGCCAGACACTCAGAACAAGATGTTTTTCATCTTCTGTGCAGGAGCTCTCAGGTGACTCCCAAAAGGCCAGCCCCACCACTCCTTCTTGATAACTGAAGGGGTATGGGATGCTGCTGTAGGCTCTGCTGTTCCTCACATAAATGTCTCAAAGGCAGCAGTTCTTCTCCCTAACCAACCTGTTGACTTCATTTGTTGAACATACATGATTGAAGAGTATTTTGCACCACCTGGTTGCCAGCAAGATAAAGTGAGTCAGGCAACAAGGAAGAAAATGTCCTTGAATGCTGGATACTGCCAAATAGCAAGTTAAAGTTTTCACTGGTGAAAGTATGTCACAGCTGTCATTTTAAGGGTCTGACAGAGACCAGGACTGAGCTGTGACTTGGGCAGCAACACTGAGGAGGATCTGGCAGAACATACTTTGTAAATGTTCCCTTTTCTTGCTCCAGCAGTTACTGACAAAGTCATCAACTCTTGAGAATGGTATTTGGCTTATACTAAGGATTTAGGATCTGTAGCCTCCTAAGTACAAGCTGTGTCCACAGCACCAGTGCTTAACACTAGCTGATATTTTGAGTGTGAAGCTTTATTTTGCATTCAGACACAACTTTCAGTGCTCACAACTAATGCATGGCCTTTGAAGTTAAATCACTTTCTAGACTCCCTGCTGTTTTAAAATTCTATTAGTAAGGAGAGAAATAGCGTAAGAGTAGTTTGGTTGGTTAGCAAGTCCATGCTCTTTTGAGCTAAGAAAATGGAAGAACCTTCTCCATTCTGCATTTTACCAGGAGAGTCTTTTCAAAGCTCCTACAAGGCATTTTAGTTTCTTCTAATGAATGCTGACTGTTGAAGTCCAGCATCAATAACAGGAAATAGCAGGAAACAGAAGCAACAAGTCAGCAGTACCAGCTAACCACATTTTGATAGCACATGCAGGAATAAAGGCCCCATCCTTAATTAGATCATGGAGAGCTAAATCGTTACCTTCACCTGATTTTTTTCATGTTTAACATCATAAGTCTCACACTTGGATTCATTTAGACACACTGATTCATTAGGCGGCCCATGACCTTAATAAATTTACATTACCAGGAAGGGGTAGTTTATACCAGTCTCTTAGTCATAGAAATGACTCATGATATCCACCCACACTAACCTTTGTTCGGTCTCTACAAGTATGCCAGGGCTTGTCAGCCTTTCACAAATGGAGTTCTTTGATTCCCTCAGTAAGAGAAGGACATCAAGGAAGTCTGGTTGCAAGAACAAGCTGCCTATGGAAGACACAAAACAATAACAGTGACCTTGAGAAGCTGAGGACTTGTTTTCTCCAAGTGCATGATGTACTGCTGGAGGGAAATGTCTCACATGACCTGAAGTGAGGTAAGAGTGCAGGACGGGGGAGCAGGGTTTGTTCTCTTCTCACAGGCTGCCAGACAGCCTCTTTGGGAAAATACTCCTAGAGCAGTTTCAACACACAGCAAGCAGCAGGGAAAATATAGGGATTTTGTTCTAGATATGAGCATTTGACCACATTCAAAGTGGAACAAAGGTGTTGAAGCAAATACAAAAAGAATATTAATCCTAAATACAACCTCCTACATGTTTGCTTTCCTGCCTACCCTAGGGACACTTGGTATGGTTTCAAAGCCATGGCAAGAGTTATTTCAAACTTCTTTGGTAACTGCTTCTGGAGAAAAACACTCAAGAGAGACATAAAAAAACTGTTATAGTAGCACATTGCTTTGGGCAGGAGAACAAAAAACACCTAAACCAACCATAACTTGAATCTCGCAGAGCCTTGAAAACTGTAGCTTGACAGCCTTTCCAGATGACCATGAAAGTCCTTGAAGGACTTCCCAAATTCTGGTGCAGACCACAGGACACACTGTAGCCCTTTAGTATAACTATGGAGAATGAAGTCATCACAAGTAAGGTGCTCAAAGCTCCATTCACAATAGCTAGTTTCATAAAGGAACTCTCTTCCTCTTCTTTTGGATGTTGCTATGTCCTTCTTCAGAATATTTGTTAAATCCACTTTTAGCATCTCTGAATGCAACCTTGGCAAAGAGTCTGCCTGTTAAAAGAGTTTGTCTCAGCATATTACTCATTGTCATGCTTTATCATATATATCCCAACCCACCAAGCAGCCAAGCCATCATGACGAGTTTAATTTTCAGGTAGGTCACAAGAGATTATGGGTCTGACCAGCTTGCATAACTTCACAAAATCTACAGTAAGAGAATGAGGGGTGGGAGTGTTTGCTATTGCTCTGGGGCAAGCTGCTCCTATATCTCATGATTTGATTTATTTGTAGTGATTTGAGAAAATGCTTTATCCCCTGGCAGTTAAAGAATCTTTTCAAATCAATTTGTGGGACACTTATTTTATGCAGATTTGAGTGTTACAGGAAGACTTCAGACTCTGTTTTAGAATATTTGATGATGGAGTTGGTCACTGTTGTAGTTGAAACCCCAAACCCTTCCATATTTCTGGAAACATTGGAGAAGTTAGAATCTGAGCAAGACAGCTGAAAGATATTCACTGGCAAAATCTGCATATGAAAATATGCAAATATATTAATATTTTAATGTATTTTTTTTTTCAATTAAATGATTCATGCTAAAAAGTATTTCTCATCAATTGCAAACAATATTCACTTCCTTTCAAATCAGAAGAAATTAAAATAAATATCATTCAGTTTTCCTGTTTATCTCCTCATCCAAGGCAGGGGGAGAGGAATGGAAAAAGTGAGAAAAAATACACAAAAATTAACTATTTTGTTTTTGCAGCTCTGTTTTGTTTTGAATCAAGAAATATTTTTTACTTCAAATCATTTCATTAAATGTATCAGAAAATTACACAAACTATTATCAGAAAAATGAAAAGCTGCCAGTTTGATCAAAAAAATTTGACAGGCAAGATTTTCTGTTATTTATATGTCTTCTGATCTTAATTTTGGAGATTTAACATACCTCAAATTAAGATCTTTGTTGGAAGATTGTCCAGTTATTCACTTGCACCTGCATCATCATATCACAAACTTCAAACTCGTTCATGGACCCTGCAAGAAGAGCTTTTTCATTTCCAAAATAGGGCCCTTTTGCCCTAGTTGTCATGTAGCTCATGCTATGCTTGTACATTTTAAAGATCACTTTGCTCAAGACAAAATTACATGCTCGGGACGGCAACACTCATTCTGCCACAGCAGACATTTCATCTCTTAGAAATGATAGTCTGTTTCACTGCCCTGAATATCACACACCTTGACGCATACAGCAGAGACACAAGGCAGAATAACCCAGAATTCAGGAAAGCATCTCCTGAGAGGTGGAGTTTGTATCAGATCGAGCTCTTTAGGAATATCACAATACCTCTGCAACCTTAGATAGCTATGCAGGCTTTGTTAGCTTGTTAACAGGCCTTTCCACGAATAGACCGATGTCAACTCAAAAAAAAATATTGTTGCTCTGGACATATATAGTGTTCTTCTGAAAGCTCTGACTTCTGACATAACAAGACCACTTGCAAATCTCAAGTGGAGAATGAAGAGAGGATGAGAGGGAAGGGA
>CM021797.1:53566978-53590555 GCA_011076525.1 Nettapus auritus | reverse complement strand
AGAAGCATTTAGCTTTCTCTTTCACTAGGGGCTGAAAATCACAGAAGGGAATTCAGGGCACATAGAGATGGCCCCATGTTTCAGGTTTACATGTTAAACTGATCTAGAGGCACCATCCTAACTTTTTCCATACATGCATGCATGCACACACACATTCACAGACCCACAAAGACAGTGCAAATGACGTTGAAGGCAGTCACAGAATGGGAATTATGTCTTTTTTTTTTTTTTTTTTTTTTTTTTTTTTGTAGAGATGAAGGAGCTTGAAGAAAGGATTTCTGAAGAACTGGAGCTAGCACAATTCATGCTTTCCCCAAAGCTTGCAGTCTAGCTTGTCTAACACATATCTAGTAGTTGCCTTGACACTTGACTTAAACTAGATCCTAAAGATGGTCTTAAAAGAACAAGGACATTATATATGAAAGGGAAGTGATAATGTGTTTCATGCCCTCTTAGGGATCAAAACTGATAAACTAAGCACAAGATGGACATTAGCAGAAAGTAATATTCAAAGCAGAACTTCCACAGAATTTAAATTTCTGGTTTAAAAGAACAGTGCATTAAAATAAAAATAAAAAATAAAATAATAAAAAAAAAAAAAAGTAAAGAAAACACATTTTAACTGGAGATGAGAGATAAGGTACAGCAAGATCTCATGAAATTATTAAGTAACAGACAAGGAACAAAGAGACAAAAACAAACTAGTCAGAGACAGACCCATAGTAATTACCAAATCAAGCATGTGGCCTTTAGAATGAGTGGGATCATTCATGTGTTACACAAGATTAAATGAATCTAAGGGTGCTATAAAACCATGCACTGCAAGTGAAAGAATTCAGAGCAAGACAAAATTCAAATTCACAAACAGATGCTCAGTGAAATTTATTGTGAGTTCAGAGAGTGGCTCTGCTAAATCATTAAATAAAGACTTGGAATTCCTCAGTGCATAGTTTAAAGCAATGCAGAAGGAAGAGATACAAAAAAACAAAATAAATTGTAAGAGAATACACAAAACTCAGCTTGGTTCTGGGGCTAGACAGAGGTACCAGTTTGAATCTTCTCATAGTCCCTGGATGTTTGCATGTATTTCCAGAATAATAGGAAATCCAAGGAACAAAGAGCAAGGGTAGGAGGGGGAAGGAACATAGTGCTACAAAAGGCGGAAAGAAGTAGGATGAAGAAGGAAGAAGAATATCAGAAGGGGACAACGAAGAAAACAAGAAAGAGACTGATATTTGGTAGAAGCAGGCAACCATCACCATAGCAAGTACAAGTGACATCTCCTCCTGTTGGCACATCACCTCCCCATGATCCATTCATGCTCCCCGCAGACCTTTGTCTCCATCACGACAAGTGACTGCTGTGACCAGTAATGTATCACTTTAGCCCCTGGTTCCCAAAACCAACCCTCTCATTGAACTCTCAAGCTAAACAGTGTCTCCAACTATTTGCATATGTGTGCAGTGTCAGAAGGGCTGTTATGATCTGCACGTTAGCGTGTGTGCAGGAATGCATGTATCAGGCTGTCATGCTGCAATTTTCCACCTCCTTACATTCTGCTGATTCCCTGCAAAACCTGCCGACCTCCTGGGACTCTGCGCACACCTTCAGTAGCTCTTCATCAGTTTAAGTTTCAGAAAAGATGTATATTTCACTGGGGAGAGCACAGCCAACAGAAATTTGCTTCACAGCACAACCATGTGCATAAACTGGATGCAGACAATTCTTCCCAATAAAATGAAAGCATTTCAAGTTCTGATGACAGAGGAGTAAACAGCATGTCAGTGAGATGTTGTCACTCTTCTGCCACCATCTAATCAAGGTCATGGAGACAAATCTTTTAGTTTATTAATGCTCTTCTCAGTGTACCACATTAGATCCAGCCAGTGATTCCTGGATAATGTTACGCAGCACACAGGACTCCTCTGTGCCTTGTGCCTTAAAGTAGCAGCATTTAGTACATGGCTGGCATGCATAGCTGCAGGAAGAATGTTGATCCAAATCCCTTGTGTTCACCCCAAGTTTACTTTATTCCACATACCCTGAATTGTCAGAGCATGCCAATGGTACATTGAAAAAAAAAAAAAAAAAAAAAGGAAAAATGGAAAAATGTACACATGGCCAATTTTTAAATCCTGATTTTGCTTTCACCAACCAATATTTCCACAAAACATAATTTTATGTTGGGATGAATAAAAAGATACCCACTATTTGGACATCTCAGCCAAGAATCAAATTTTGTAGGGCAGAACCTCATGTCAAGTGACCTGAAATTAAGTCTTTTTAACCTGTGAAATTCTATGATTCTCCATGTCTGCTTGTTGATCTTTATCTTCTTTCCTTGTTGAGGTAACAAAAAGAATGTCTTATTTGTGTCCACTCCTGAAAAACAAATTTCTGGTTGAGTACCTGTCCTGCAAGGTTAATAATAATAAAAAAAAAAAAAAAAAAAAAAAAAAAACGGTGAAAAGATTTAATTTACTCACACACCACCATCATACTACATGTATCAGGAAATATTATTATTGTGATGAAAACATTCAGCTTTTAGATCTATCATCTTATCATCTCCCACGTGTTTATTTAACAAATATTTCAATGTATAGCACAAAGAAATTAAAAGATCCTAATCTCAACAGTCCTTTCTCCTGTTAAAGTATTTCAAGACCTTCCCTGCAAACTTCTAATTTTAAACTTAATTCATCCTACAGGGTTAATAACTAGTTAAACAGTTAACTGTCTATATAAATACTGCACAGCTTAAGTTCAGATGCCTACAAAGGGAAGGTAGAGACGTTCTCAGTGTCAATAGGCCATGACTTCCACAAAGCCAGTGCACAGTGGCTGAGAGAGTGACCACCCACAGTGACACATTTTTATACCGAAGATGCAAGGAGGCCTACACCAGTGACCTTTCCTGGAGACCAGGAGAATAAGGCTCGGTAATTCAGGATTTAGCCATTCAGAGAAGTTTTTTGGTCCCAGTTAATAAAGGGCCTCACTAATCCAAAAGCTACAAACCTAACAAGATTCCTGATCCAGCAGCCACTGTGGTTCAGGGAGGAGATGGGATTTGGCTTCATTTGATGAGGAATTTATGCTGTTTTCGGCACTGTTTGCAAAAGCCCTTGGATACAGACGCCGTGCTCCTGCAGCCACCAGCACAGCACACCCTGCAGACACGTCCCACTCTGGGGGTGCACAGAAGTCACACAGTATCCCGGCAGCTCATCTATGTTAAGAACAATAGCCAAGAGAAAAAAAAAAAAAAAAAAAAAAATCATAAAAATTTTCACCTGGCCAACACGCTTATTCTCCCTTTTTGACTGAAGCATACGTATATGCTATAGCCTAGTGGCAGCAGCAAGCACATTTTCATACACATCCCTTCTGCAGGAAGAATTATTGCCAAAAATATAACATGTTATGCAAACAACTTGGTCACCCAAAGAGCTTTGTAAATGCGTAATAAGAAGATAACACTGAGCAATAAAATACACTTTACTGAAGTAACATGGAAACATATGGCCTTCCATTCTGCCTTTAGTACAGCAACATAACCAGCCTAGTGAACCAGGTCACCCAGCCCTACAGCCCTTCACATTTTTGCATAAGAATTTCACACAAGTATACTATCTAAACCATTTCCTAAGGACATCTTCTATTACTGAAGTCACCCAGCCAGAAAGCTCAATAATGCACACAGTTTCTTTTGGAAGGGGGGCAGTGGGGGAGAACATTGTAAAGCAGAGGAGGTTTTCAAATCTTTTGTGGAAACGGGAAAACACTCAGTAAGTACGTAGCTTGGAGAAATAATAGCATTGCAATTCTGGGCTTTTGGGAGAGCCTTCAAGCCAAGTGCTTCGTAATCTACTGAAGAACTGCACTGGTTGCCAAAAAGTTCAGTGTATACATATACGTATGTGCATACGTATGTAATGCCTCTGTGTGTGTGTGTATACATGTATAAAAATCAAATCAAATCCTGCTCTTTATATGAGGAGTTAGCCTGTCTAGACTGTGGAACAGGCCTACATTCCTTCAAGGCTTAATTCAAGATAGTATCCACAGTTATAAAGCAATAAGGAGACCCAAGTACCAGGATTATTTGAGCAATCAGGTATGACACAGTCATGGTTATTTAGAAGTAATCACACTCCTAGCAATTTACAGATATTACCCCCTCCTCTCGCCAGTGGTATAGGCATAATAGTGATCTGTGTCTTTTGAGTGAGTGAGTGAGCAGGCACATGTCTTTTTCTGCATCTTTCGCCTGTTCACCCTCGGTTGAAAAGAGGATGAGAGAGTGGGTGCTGACCTGCAATTTCAGACCAACAGTGTTCCTTTACACCCTTACACCATCTACATTTTTTCAATGGCCCATTAAAATGTCTCTCATTTTAAGCAATTTAATGAAATAACAAATAGAAAATCTGAGAGGAAAATAGGGGGAAAATCGGCTTCAGCTGAAGAAAGCGAGGACAGAACCAAAAACCCTCAGAGGACACAATTACAGTTAAATAGGACAAAATGAAATACAGTGATGTCAAATTAAGCTCCCAGACTTTGCATGAATCACTTATGTAATCAGGAAGGAACCAAGAGAGGAACCAGTGGCCTTGCAGACAATGCCACCAGTGAATGTGGGAGAAAGTCGGCGAGTGTGAGGGCATGAGTGTGTTTGTGTATCTGTGTTTTTGTGCTTGAGCACACAAATGAAAACCTAGAGTGACAGCTAAAAATGCCAAAGGCAATCAGGAAGACAAAAGGGGAATAAGGAGAATGGAATAGAAATAACAGAAAACTCAATCAGCAGTGATGTGGTGAGAAACAGAAACAACTGGAAAGTTTTCAACTGGATGAAACAGAAGAGGAAGCAGGGTGAGAACTGAAAGTGCAGAAGCTAAGAAACAGAAATTAAGTATTATTCAGAAGAGCATTACCAGCCATCTACAATTTATGTTCTTCAAATGGCCACCACCCTTCCAGAGATAAACCCAGCTATAATGACTCTTGTTTATAAAATACTTATTTCCTTCTTCCTGATTCCCAAGATTACTTCCTTGCTCTCTCACAAATACGCATGCATAGGAAGCTTCCTGGAGTAGTTTTCCTGATTCAAGGGAACGTTCTATAACCAGAAACAGACTGAAGACAGGGAAAATTTTAAAATGGGAGAAGAACATCATCTTACATAATCATAATGTAAGTAGATCTAAACTGAAATTACATTTGACCTGAATCTCAAGTATAAGCTGCACAGACAGTCATTGCCTCCTATGCGAAGTAGATGAGGAAGACCAGACTGATTTATTTAAGTCCACCCTTAGAAAGCATCCTAAAATCCTCTTCTTTTCAGGCTGTGACTAGATATTCCCTTCCCAACTGAAACACCAGCAGCAACAGAAAACAAATAAACTTAAATATTCAAAACAATAAACAGTAACAAAATTCAAAAGAAACCCATTCTCTGAGCAGATAAAACACTTTGGCTGGTTGTGACTTTTTCCAACTTTTGATTTCAATACCATGAGTTTTTGATGTTTATCATATCATCCAAAATAGATAATGACACTGAACACTTCATCTTAGTGCAAATGTAGAAGTTGAGTGAGATAACCTCTTAATAAAAGGAGTCACATAATAAATACACACTGTATAAAGCTTATAACAGATTTGAACAATTTACAGCAACTTGGCCTGATACCTTCAGGAATGGTTACTTCTTCTAGAAAGGTAATACCCCACTGAAGGGTGATCAGAGATATGAACAGAGATCCAAATGAACAGCATGATGTCTGCCTCTCCAGTTTCTCTGAAGAACAGCTGGTGAATATGAAATGCTAGTTACTTCAGATAAACATCAATGTGAAAAGAAGGTTTTCCTGGGCAGTGAGCTGGTGTTTAACCATTCTTAATTCTTTTTCTTTTTCCTATTTCTTCTCTTAAACACTCAAAACCAAATTATACTATTTGGGAATCTGACTGGGTATCTGAAAGGGTTAAAAAGGCTGTTGGCAGCAGTACGGTGATGCACAACCACATCTGCTGAAAGCAGATGAATCCCATTCCCATCCATCAGTGCAAACTCCGACTTTGGTCCTGCAGATGGAAGTGCTCTGGTTTGTTTGAAGAAAATTTTGAAGTAGGGAAAAGAGGCATATAAGTAGCCAGAATGAGTGCTCTATCTGATATGAGCAGTTAGGAGGAGGGATGACAGTGAAAGGAGGTAATATATGCGTCTTCCACAGCACTCCATCGCTTGTTATTGGAAACCTTGTTAGCAGATGAAAGTGACAGGTGAGGTTCAGTGCTGTAAAAAAACAGTACATACAAGGCATGATGACTGCAAGAAAGGGGAACAGAGCAATCTGTGAACAGACTTGGAAGCTGCAAATAAAACAGGTACTGTTTTGTTCCTAAAATCTGAAGACAAGCAGAAACATAGAAACTGCCAGACCAGGAGGAACAAAAAAAAAAAAAAAAAAAAAAAAAAAAGAGAGAAAGGAAAAACTATATAAATTTAAGTCCACAGCCCGTACCATCCATAGGTATTCAACAACAACAACAAAAAGATGAAATGTAACATGTCAGCACCCACAGTTTTTCTTCACTTACATTCATAGTAAGAGATCTTTTCCATGAATAAAGTGCCTCCTAGACTGACTGCCCAATGACTAGCCATTCAGTTTCTAATATGACTGTGATTTTAATCTTGGCAGCATAGTGAAAATGGTCACAGTGGACTCCACTTCAAGAAAACACAGTGAGGGAGTAGAAACAGCTTCACCTCACCAATGACACTCATTTTTAAACCAGAAGAAAATTATCTCAGATCCCGAAATAATTCAGGGAAATCCTAGAAATCCATGGCATGAAGGAATAATTCCAGAAAAAAAAGGACCAGTGAATATCTGCTGTTACTATCTAGAGAACCTAGGTTCATCTGAATTGTTCCCATACAGAGGCATAATGTCACACTTCGGTGTCACCTCTTTGTATGGCTGTATGCCTTTATGTCTGAGATGCAGTAAGAAGAAAGCACAGTAAGCAAGACCAAAATTTAGTCCTTTATTTTTACTCCTCTCAATTCTTAATCCTTTTTCAAACTAGAAAATTAATCTGCATAATTTCCTGCTTCAATGAGTTTTAAGGATTAATTATACCTTTGAAAAGGACAGGAGCAGTTTTGACACAAATGGGACAGTGGAAGGCAAGAGGGAAACCTGCAAATTTCTGATCTCTTCCTACAACACAGGTACAAACGGTACCCAGTGTGGTACAATGGGATGTACTCTACTACTTTATGTCATGTCCCGTCACCCTGGCCCCTACCTTCTGTAGATCTCCACATTTGAGGTAATTCATGCTCAGTCATTCAGTTTGCATCTGTTACATCTAAGGTTCATCAGGAAACTTTTGCTTCCATATAATAACAATACAATATTTTCAGATAAACAAAATGTTTTCAGAAACCTAATTTTTTCTTTCATTACCCTCAATAACTGCTAGTAAAAGACTGTAATTGAACAGTACAAAGAGAAATAACAGAGATTATCTCAGATGTTTCATAGTGAAACTTATTTAGCAAATGCAGCATTATTCATGATGGTGTCTTTTGGCCATAGCCTTGCTTAGACTTGTTTGGTACCACTTTCCAGCAGAAAATTGAGCCACAGATACAGACAAGTGCCCAATCCTACATTAATATTGGGCACACAGACTATTCTCTTGTCAAAATCCATCAAACATGTAATGAGGAGATGTACCATCCTCACATTCTCTCACTGTCTATCTGTTCCTCAGGCTTTTCATGGATCACTTTGATTGTCCTTCTCCGCATTTTGCAACTCTTTGTGTGTTTGAAGGAAGAAGTGGCAAAAACCACATGCTACCAATAGATAACCACCTATGACTTGGCAATTGACTAACTTAGATGATCCTCTGTTGACATTTGTCAGCTGAGGACCTTGCCTTGTGTTTCAAGGCGGTGGTACCTCATCTGAAGCCTTCTAGGTAGCCATTAAGAGACAGTATTACAGTATCTATAGCTAATGCTAAAATGATCCATCAATCAGTGGAATCAAAATGACATTAATTTTAGATGATTATGTGATATACAGATAATTATGATCCAGCCTGCACTGCTTCTAATGGTAATTATAAGGATTAACATACTATTAGCATTACATTGTAAGAGTGCAGACATAACATTACTAATATTATGGGTTTCTGCTGAGAAGAGAGCTGAAATGGATGACCTCTAATCAAGAGGGAAGCCAAATAGTATTAATATGCCATAGGAGTAAAAAAAAAAAAAAAAAAAAAAAAAAGAAAAAAAAAAAAGTGTTCCCTAACTATATTATTTAAAATCTGGATTGCTCTTCAAAATCTGTAAAACGAAGTAATGAGGATTCTCCTCTCCTCTCCTCTCCTCTCCTCTCCTCTCCTCTCCTTGAGTCTCCTCTCCTCTCCTTGAGTCTCCTCTCCTCTCCTCTCCTCTCCTCTCCTTGAGTCTCCTCTCCTCGAGACTCCTCTCCTCAAGTCTCCTCTCCTCTCCTCTCCATCAAAAATTATCTCCATTGTAATTGTCTTCCCTACAATGTCCACCGTAACAGATATCTCACCTGACACATAGCTGACCTGCACTCCAGTTACCATGCTTTAGTAGTGTACTGCCCATCTGCTGGGCTATGGTAACCATCTCTGAATTTGCTTTTAGTCCACACCTGGGAAAGCTAGTTCACCTTAGTGCAGTCCACAGTGAGAGAAAAAGGCTATGGCAAATCTTGCCAAAATAATTGCCATCCTGACAGACAAATTCATTTTTTTATCAGTTGTGCCTTGTCTCTGGCCACCTGACTGGTCACCAAAATGAGTAATATGAAAACTGCCAAGTAATCAGCCTGCAACTCAGCTGAGCTACACTTATTCAGTGGGGAACAAGAAAACTAAAATGTGTTATCATACTTAAGGTATCCTAAATTCATGAGTAAGAGAACCTGAAGTCCCAAACAATTTTAAGCATAGTCTTTCACTCTTCATGTAGTTTCTGGTGTGAAGACCTGGGCTGGTCAAAACATTTAGTTCTTTACAAACAATACCACTAGAAGCACACTTCATTTTTTATTTTTTCCTAATTGCAAACAGAGATTCCAACTGCAGAATTGTCAAGAGAAACATGAACAAATCATAAGATTTTGGATTACTATGTTTCGCTTCTCTTTCTGCAGCGTAATCCGTCACTGAAATATTGTCGAAAGACACCTCCTTGCCAACAGGCTTTGTAGAGAAGCTTCTGAAAGTACTGGAATCTATCTATTTTTTGAGGAATTTTAATCCCATTAATAATAATAATAATAATAATAATAATAATAATAATAATAATAATAAATAATTATGCCAAATCAAGAGAATGCTCATAGTTGGGTTGACTTTTCTTTTTGTCATTCTGAATATATAGGGTCTTGCAGAAATGTTATCCTGTAATAAGACAATCATTTGGCCTAAGCATTGATTTCTTTTTACAAGACCAGGAAGCTAGAGTATCCTTCATATGCTGAACATCTGATTAACCTCCATGGCTCTGCAAATAAAGATGACTGTAATCAGTGTAGGGGAATGGGGAGTATAAAGAGGGAAAGGGTCAGCTTCAGTCAACACTAAGAAACAGGAGATATGTGGACTTAAAGATGGCAGCTTGTTATTTTATAAGTGGCCTCTAGTGAGAGGTAGCCTGGAGTGTTTACCAGAATATGTCAGTTGCCAGTTTCAGAAGTTAATTTTGTTCAGTGACACAGGGAGAGATGTGCCAAGAGGAGCATATGGCACAATAAACTCATAGTCGGTGAAACTAGCTTCTGGACTGAATGCTAGAAGAAACCATGATCTGTCCTGAGGGCTCACAAACATTTTGGTGAAACCTGCTCTTCATATCGAGATTTTCGTTTTTTCAGGTTACAATTCAAATGTTTTCCATGCTTTTTTTTTTTTTCCAGAAAAATCTAATTTTTCCACTGAAAAGACAAGATTTTTAAACCAGTCTCCTGGGTGTTCTGGCAAGAACTACTGTACTACGTGAGACGGAAAGTCTCCCTACCTCAATACTGTGTCCATGAGAGGAACCAGTAGTTGTTGCCTAAGGTAAGATTTAGAAGCAAGGAAAGCATATAGTGACAATTCTCACACTATATTTTCCCAGGTCCAACAGAAAGTTGACTCTGTGTGTATTAGTGGCTTTGCATAGCTGGAGTTCTCTGCATGCAAAATGGGCAGCCATAAATGAGAAGGGACAACTCAGGCTCCAGAGGAACTGTTTCCTTTATTTATGACTATTATATGCTTCACCACAGCTGCTTTCAAATATTTTAGCCAGAGGGGGGAAAAAATAAGAGCTGCACATGTGTCCGGAAAAATATGTCTGATACATATCCATGAAAAGTTTAGATGTTTCCTCAAAGAGAAAATCTATTCACAAAGAGGGAATGCACTCATGAATCAGTATATAATAATCCCAAGCAGTTTGTTCACTTTGGACACAACACTGCGTTTAGCAAACTCCAGTGCCCTGGATGAAAAGCCTAGCTAGCCAGCCTTCACCTGTAAACAGCAGCCTGCCCAAAGCAATTTCAAGGGACAACTTCTCAGCTAGTCATAGATGAAAGTTGCTCTAGGTTCACATAAACCTTTGAGATTTTCTGAATTTTATTAAACTGTTATTCTTTTGGTCATTCTCCACCAACCGTCTCCCCTCAAGAGTTTCACTCATCTCACCCCTGAGGGTTGGCATCAACTCTGACAGCACCAAGAGTCTATCATTCTTCCAGACATTACTTCCAGAGAAAGCTTGTTTACTTGTAGATGACATGTTGCACAAGCTTAAAAAAAAGTCAGGGAAAAGAAAGTTGTTTAGAAATTTCTTTAAAGCATGTGAAGCTTGGTAAGCAGCATGCTTTTCATTTATTCATTTATCTATTAATTTATTTTTCTTTCTGTGGCTTGCTGCAGGGCTCTGTAGGCTACAGAGCTTCTTAGGCACCAGCCTCCAAAGTGGAACAAGTACTTCAGACTTTAGTACAACTCTGAAAACATGGTCTGCTGCTTTTATTTAGGTTGAGTAGCACCTTACTGTTCATATAATCACAGTGAAATCCAGGATAACAGAGACAAGTCTACAGGGCACTCCTGTACCCTTACAACTTGCCCTCACTTAGCTGTTCACACTTCTGTCCATAATAGAAATTAGAAATATGAGCACTAAAGAGGAGCACTAGTGTGCCACATCTGAATCCTTAGGTTAAATAGTAATCCTTAGATTAAATAGCAAAATTATGTGATTGTCTCCTATCAACAAGGGCCTGAGATGTTCTTTGTGATGACACCCAGTGACATCATTTTATAAAGTACAGATGTTTGTTATGTTTATGCATCTGACCAACTTTCTCTGCTCCACTGGCTGAGCAAGATGCCCTCAGAGGAAACAGAGCTCACACTAAGAAGACACATAGTACCAGTACTTGCTGGTACCAGTCCTACTGGCTGAGATCCAACTATAGGAACAGGCCCAGCCAGACACCTTCTGGTTTAGGCCAGAACCTTAGCTGGCATAAATCCATTGCAAGTAACAGAGAAATAGGAATTTCCACTTCTGTTAGATTAGACGGAGGAACAGAGAAAGGAAAATAATTTTCATTTTACCAAGGAAGCTTCTATTCTTAGCTCATTTGGAAGCAAGGCAGCTGCAGTAACACTGAACCAACAAAAATTAAAAAAACAAAAAAAAAACAAAAAAAAAAAAAAACAAACAAAACCCCACCCCCCCGCGGGGGGGGCGGAATGGTTTGAAACCAGTGAAATCCCTATAAACATTACAGTGTGCAAAGTGGATTACTCTCACTTAGCCTCAACTGAACATGGTATTATACCAGTACATACCTTTGACTGACAATGCAAAGTGAGTGTAAACATTGGTTTACACAACAGTCTATCAGATGTAACCACTGAAAATGCATGACAGTGTCTCTGGTCCTGGGGGTAGTGATAATCATCTAAAGGAACATCTGCTCTTTCGGCTTGGGAAATAAAATAGATCACTAAGCCCAGGGACTGCACTAAAATGTACATGTTTGTTTCAAAAAACTGATTTACTGACTGAGCCAAATCTTCAGATGGTGTACACTGGCAGACTTCTGCCAAAGTCAACAGAGTCATACCGATTTATACTCACAAAGCACATAATCTGTTGTAGACAAATATGGACAGAAGCCTCCTTCCCCTGTATCTCCTACACACTGTTTATTGTATGACAAATCATTTGGGGATGTTCAGCCTACTAGAATGCCATTTCAGCTAATGCATGCAAAGATCTCCAGTTTGGCAGAGACTTGCTGACAACCTACAGCACACTCTGCCTTTAAATGATAGGTCTGTGAGGAAGGCTGCAATTCCAGAAATGTATTCTCTTAAATCAGATAGAATGAAGTCCTGAGCTCATGAATAGTCTCAGTATAACACTCCAGCAAACCACAGGCATTTCAAGGCATTTCTGCCGTGTGACCACAATCCCATGAATATCTCAAGGAAAAGCAGACACAGGTGAGCTGCTGAATCTTCTGAGGCTGAGAAAGTACCTTCTTCTCAGTCACACACAAAAACAAACCCCAACTCTAACTCCAGTCTTGGATAAATTATAAAATGGCTTCTTCTTATAATTACCAAGGTCCCTGGGGGTACATATAATTGAATTAAGGGGTGTCTCTACTTGCATACTTAGTGGCTGTAGAGCTGTCTTCAGCTTCAGTCTGTGGTCCTGTAATCAGTGTCCAGAACATGCACAAGACGCCCTTTAATTCAGTTATAAGTAGCCCTTGGGGAACCATAGAATTAAACAGTATCATAAGGTTCTAAACATGGTCCGTACAAGGGCTAATTCCATGCTCCCGTTCAATAGGGGATTTCTCAGCCTCATCAAAGTTTTATGCTAAAATTTTGGCTAATATTTTGAAAGCATGTTACTTTATTTGACCTAAATGACTTTTGCACATGTTTATTTCCATTTTACTCTATCAGCCTGTTTAACATAATAGCATATTAACAGTACATTTGAAAGAAGAGTCAGTGGTTTGGAGTCAGTCCAAAGCAGTCACAGCAGCAGGAGAGAGCAATAAGAGTTTTGAAGAAGGAAAATCAGAGTTGAGTCCCCATTACTGCTTTACAAAATGCAAATATCCTTGTGCACAGGGGATGTTTTGGCATAAGAACATAATGTTATTTGTACCAGATTACCAGATTATTTCCAGAAAGATGGTCCCTGAGAAGACTAGATTACTACAAATGACTCTTTATAACTGTAAAATGCTGATGAAGCAAATACTTGAAATTATTATGTCTTTTAACATATGTGTAAGTAGTGTATTTTTATACAATAACATTATATACCATTCTATACATTCATGTAGCAGCATGTGTGTGGACAGACAATGGAGAAGATTAGTAGAACCCAATACTATTAAGTTAATATTATTACATCTTGTTGCTTATTGCTTTGCCAAATCAAAATTTATCCATAATTTTTTCTGATAATTATCTGTGTCAAGTTAATGTATTTAATTTTTAGTTTGTATTGAATGCAAAACAGCTCAGTCATTTCCAAAAATGAGACTTCAGAAAACATGCTTTGTCAAGATAAAATAAAATTCTGGTTATCTTTTAACTGAGACACTGTGGATAGAATGAGATTGTTGAAATTCAACAGAGAAGCAGAACATGTGGGTTTATGACAAAAAGAATGAGAGCTTCACTATTATGGTGGACATTTAAAACAAAGTATGAATTTACTTACGGGGGTGATAATTGTTCATAAAACTAAACTGACAACATTTATTTTTATCGTGTGTCAGATAGCCCAAGCAACAGATAAATTTAAGTGAATTTGAGACATTTTTTGCATGCATTTGAGATTTGCAGATGTTGACTAGCATCATGTTATAAAGCAAAAGCAAAAAAGGGTTAGTGTGACTGAATAGAGCCTGCCAACAATAGATGTGAACGGAAGCCTCATTTCCAATAAAATGCCACGGTAAGGAAGGGTTTTCTTCAAAAGATACTCAAAACTCTTCACACACCAGCTAGGAAGTAACCAGCTAGGAAGTTCCTGACTAGGAAAAGTTAATATATTTAGCTGGAGTTACAACAGGTTCCTCTCTGACCTGATAGATTCATATCAATCCCAGATAATACAATGAAATTGTGCTTCAACAAGGTGACATCTTTCTCCTTCATGTAGGAATTGTTTGGCATGGGGGCAAATCAAGAGAAGCTGCCCAGTGCAGCACTTCTCAAACAAATGACACCAACAGGCTGCTGCATCCAGACAGAAATGCATGTTTGTATCCAAGGGCACAGCTGATCTCTGATTTTTCCCTCACATCAGCAGAACATGAAACTGGGAAGGCACCATGAAGCTCATGATGTTCAGCCCAGACATTACTGTTAAACTATAGGTCCTTATAAGACCAGCAGCTCCATAACACTCCGTGAATCACAGAACAACAACCTGTGGCAGTCAAAATGCTGAAAGCCTCCAGAACCTCCAGGTAGGCACAGGGAGAGATGAGGAGAGAAAAGGGGCATTGCCGCTATGTGCAAATAGTCAATTTGTCAAACAAGAACCTCTGAAGTGTCCTAGGAAGCATCCCAAATTGCACTATGGAAGAATTAAAATCTTTTTTGTGTCAAGACCATCCTAAAGAGTTAGATAGAATTAGCAAGTACAAATATAAATTAACAAGATACATATCAAAACTGTAACTATAGAGACAAAACTTTCATATATTTTTACCATTTGCAAGAATATTAGCATGATCATATAATATATCATATAATGTTGTAGTGAAGTGGTTTGCCAGTAGAAAATATCTGTGCTATAAATATCATGTTCTCCAGAGTTATGGCCTTACTTGCTACATTAAAAGAACTAATGCAGGTTGTTATTCTGGCTTAAATGTGCACATTTGGTAGTCAACACCTATATGAATGAGAACCAGAGTATGTCTGTTTGTCCTTGCACACCCTACTCACAAGGTCTTGTTACTCTGGAATGGCAATCAGGACTGTATCAGTTCAATGTTCTGTAAAGCATTTCTTACCAGGTTTCTAACCCGTTCCTATGTATAGGAATCAGCAAGGTTCACAGGAACATTACAGAAGGTCTCTCTCAAGGTAACAACTAATTGCAAAAAGGGAATTATTTTCCCGTCAGGTTTATGACTTCAGATATACGGGCAAACACACCAAATATCCTCCTTTAGTTGCTAAGAGATCCTAAGTTCAAGGCACTTGAAAGGCATAGCGAGGTGCATGCCTCTGTGGTGGGATGTTGGTGGTCCCACCTGTTCTCATGTTTTACAGACTAAGATCTAGAGCAGGTCAGACATTTTCTGTTGACAAAGCAATTGTTCCCCAGGAAATTCCAAATCACTGGCACAGAATGTGCTCAGGGGTTATACTGACATTGGCACAAAATATTCAAGATACTGATCTGTTTACAACCTCTAAAAAACTTTTGTGAAGGAAACAAAACCTGCATTAATCCTGCATCTCCCTCTTTCTCCTGCAACTGCAAAGTTCATACGCCAACATGGTTTGTTTTAAAATACTAACAATGTCTCATCCCAGCCACTAAGAACCAACACAATAGGACCTGTTTTTTTGTGCATCACTCTGTTCAGCCCAGCACTCAGCATCAGAGATAAAGAGGGAGCCAAAGGTACACTTTCCAATGAAAAGGCAAAGGTTCCTCTTGTTTCTGTCCCATGCCATGGTAAATTGTACAGGTAAGTGCAACACATTTCCTCATCTCCACGTAAGCTGATTGCCCAGCAGCAGACACAGCAAGGAGCAACCAGCACCAAAATAGGAAGGCTGGCTGCACCTCAAGGCCAACATCTGCTTTCCTCTCCTTGGTGTGAGCAAGTTTCCACCTGGTTAGGCCTGCAGAAAATATGGCAAGCAGATCACCAGACATGTGAAGGGAGTGACAAAGTCAAATGTAAGTGTATGTGACAGCAGAAATTGTTTGTGACTTAAAGATAGTCAACAGCAGCCAACAGCAGTCAGGAAGTGCAAAGGTCACAGAGAATACACATTGCCAGTTGATGGCATTATATTTCAAGGCCTGAGAAGCAGAAAGAGTGAAAAATAAGGAGCATTTGGACCTAATTAAGCAACAAAAGGAATCAAAGGTCTGGGAAAATAAGAAGATACATGTCCAAAATAAGGTACATCTCACAGTGAAATTCCCTTCCCTTGGACAGCGTCACTTTCCAAGACCTTTGAAACAACTGAACGCTGACTTCAAAACAGCCATGCATAATGCACATTCCCGTCGTGATCCCTGTCAGAATTCAATTCTACCTACCCAAAACTACTGGAAGGAAGGAAGGAAGGAAGGAAGGAAGGAAGGAAGGAAGGAAGGAAGGAAGGAAGGAAGGATGGAAGGAAGGATGGAAGGAAGGAAGGAAGGAAGGATAGAGAAGGAAGGATAGAGGAGGCTTTCTGCCTGGTAGAACTATGTCTTCATCTTTATTTCTCACTCTTGTATCAGCAAGCCTAATACAATAATATGATCAGTTTATAACTTGATTGACACCTGTTTTGTAAAACAAACTGCCTAGCTAAAGCTGGCTACAACTTTTCCGTGGTTTTTAAGAAATTCAGTATTGGACTTGCAACACACACACAAAAATCCTTTACTCCCTTACACCCATGCAACAACACAAAGGTCACAGGTTACCAGGACTGAACTGAGACCAGAATTTGTCCAAAAGACTGGCAAAATAAATTGGCTGATTGCTAAATATTGCACAAATGCCAGACCATTCTCAAACTAGAAGAGACTTATGCACTGAGGCTCTGGCTGGGGGATATGTGAGGCACAGTTTGGTTTGCACATGCTTTGGAGTGTTGCAAGGCAGGTTGCAGTAAGCACATCTGCATCCAAAAAGCACAGCACAGCACTTGGCTTTCCAGCCTAGTCTCCTGTAACCTTGCCCAGTTTGCAGGGCATCATGAGTCTATTGTCATGGATTAATATAAAACTATGGTTTGGATCTTTCACTCAAGCTGCTGTTGTATTTGCCACTGTTTCTCCAATATCGCAGCACAGCCTCTGCAGGGTCTGCAATTTCTTGCATGTGTGTACCATATGAAAACCACTGTGAAGTTAGTTTCGTAACTCAGAAGAAACTGAGATGAGAGATGAGAAGAATAGCCCAGTGTTTTCACTCAAAGCTTTTGAAATCATCATTTGAGATCTCCCTCAGATCTTTTCAATGAAAATACTTTTTTTCTGCAGTGACTTCAGGTTGTATTTCATATCCAAGCTGAAGATGTGCAAATAACTACTCTAACAGAGAATGGCGCTGTACAATTTGCTGTAATATACTTGTAAAAATGCAGTCAGCTGGTGACATTTCAGCAGACAGATGTTGACCATTATACACAGAGCACAAGGGGATTGTGCACTTACATTCACATGCATATTTCCTACACATGCACAAAGACCCTGTCCTCATAGGCACACAATCACAGAAACCTCAGTCCTCAATGTTAGCATATGCCGCAGGATTATAAATGATAATTCCTTGAAGAACACTCTGAAAAACTATAGTAGACAAACTTCTCATTTGATAATACACGACTCTTCATCTTGCTCTGTCAGTGGTACCATTCTTCTCAGCAACCACAACTTCTCATTCTTAGCAAAATGGGTTTGTTGAAACTTCTTACTCCAGATTTACATTTAAAAAAAATAAATTAAATTTGTCTGTCTTTAAGATTCATTAGTGGAACCTATGAGAAATGTATGAAATGGGGCATCTGACATTTCATAAGTATTAAAAAAAAAAAAAAAAAAAAAAAAAAAAAAAAAAAAAAAGAATCTTCTTTACCAAAAAATCTTTAGTGAGAATTGAGTAATCCAGATCATGCTGGGTAGCACTGGCCATACGATAAGGAAGAGAGACCTCCAACAGCATTTTTAACATCAAAAAGAGAGAACTCTTCAAGTAACAAAATGTTCTTATGTATCTTTGATTTTCACTTGAATTGCAATCCAGGAATTAAAAGAAGTTTTTGAAAAATGCCCTTGATCTTAACCCTAGGCAGATATATAAATAGACTGACATGGACAGTAACAGCATAACCAAAAGATTATGCTATTTTATGGAGCTGCTAAGCCTTTCACATGTCAAAAACTTTCAAAGTTTAAATGAACACCTTGAAAAATTAATTTCCTCACAGTTCCTTATGAAATGATATCTTCTTTTCTTTAACAGAACATTTTTTTTCACTCCAAAGAGAACATTTGTCAGATATATCATCACCCACCAAACTTCTTTCAACCTCTTTTGGTCCTTGCAAGATGTGTAGGGTCTACGTGCATATTTGTAACTAGAGAAACACTACTACAACTCAAATTCTAGAAATCACACCTGAGGCTCAGCAGTTTCTTCCACCACTGCAACTCCAATCATGTCTGTTTGCCAATGGTAAAGGCAAAATCCTGTCTCTCCTGAAACATGAGTTCAAAAACAAACAAACAAACAAACAAAAAACCTTTCAAACTTACAAAAATCTGAACTTCATTATGTGAGCATCCTATAAATGAATGCAATCAGTCTGAGATCTGTTTTGCTTGCCCATTTGTATGCAAATCCATCAACATTGAGACCACAATTCCTGAATCATACAAGAAAGAAAAAATAGGATCAAATATACTTTTTTGATTTCTTATTTCTTTAAATTTAAAGCCACTTCCTTTCTAAATGTAAGACTTGTCATCTTCCAGAAAAAAAAAAGAAAAGAAAAAAGAAAAAAAAAAGAGGTTAAAATTTTGAGAATTTTTGAAACTAGGTTAGAAGTATGAGAAATTATAGTAGATTTGCAATCACAAGGTACCCAATACTAAGTTGGAATTGTTGTTACTCATTTTTACTTTATTCACCAGTATGATCACTTTATTAAGTATACTCAGCTGGTATATCTATGGTTTATATCGCTGGTGACCCAGCCCTAAAATCGGATTACCGCAAATTGCAGGAAATGAGGAGAAAAACATAGTAGGCAGACCTGTCTTTATAATTTGATCTGCAGACACTTGGTCAAGAATAAAAAGCATCTAAGGTGGGAATGGATCAAAGAGGGACCTAAACGGGGATCTAAAGAAGGAACTGAATGTCATGATCATATAACCAGCCAAACCCAGACTGGAAGACTGAATACCATGCTATCAAATATTTACTTAAAAATTAAGTCTCAATGGACAAAATTGTGCAGTTGGTAATTTCTTGCACAAATGCCCAAAATCTGATTGTAAGAAGTGAATGGAACATTCCATGAACATCACTGTATTGAAAGTGACTTCTGAATTTCAGTAAGTACTCACAGACCTTTTTTCCCATTTGCTCTGGTATGTACATACCACTCATTCTTGGCTCAGAACTGTAGAGCTGAACACATTAGACATGGTGACTACTAATCATGGTTGGTCTTTGAATCTTTCTAAATTATAACTCAGGCCATGAATAACCAAAAATAACTATGATTTCAGAAATGTTGAGTTGTACCTTCTAGAATGCTTATGCCTTTTCAACACATTTGCATAGAAATAAATACCTCTTATGCACATAGGAATTAATTATGTGTGTTAGAATTTGATTTTTTATATTTATATATATGTACATTTTAAAATCATTAAGTCCGTTCATTCCCAATTCAAAATACCCTTCCAGTGATTTCCAGCAGTCTGCTAAGACTAACAGTCTTCTTCACTAGTTAAGAGTAGTCCCACAGGTTTAAGGTCAGAACAAAAACAGCTTGATAATTTAGTTGAATTCTCCATAAAAAAGGTGATTATATTTCACCAAAACACACCAATGTCAGACTTAATGGTGTTAGTTATACCAAAACACCTAATTCTGTAAGCTGTCTAATATGATATATTTCTTAAGTAACATTACACATTCATATGCATGTACATCTGGACTTCAGAAGCCTTTCTCCTGTATGCAAGCTGTAGAGTAATTTTCACCCTACACAAGTAGCCAATGAAGAAGTTTGTATTAACATACTATTATTTATTTATTTGTTTGGTTTGGGACTGTAAGCATGTTTCTATATTGTGTTTAAGCTTTAGTGGAAATGGAGAAATTTTTACATACATACTTACATTATTATGTCCAGAACACTACTTTTAGCTTTTACTGTAAACTTTCAATAATCTAAGGGAAAAAAAAAAAAAAAGAAAGAAAAAAGAAAAAAAGAAGGAACAGATAATCAAGATCAGCATATCAACAACAGATAATGATAAATTGCCTAACAATTTCTATTTGAAAGGTTAAAATCACTCAGTGGAGTTGACTGTGGCAAACATCAGGTTTCAGTGTCTTGTGGGAAATCTGACCCTATTACTTCTACTTCAGTATTAAAAATAAATAAATAAATAAATAAATAAATAAATAAAAGAGCTTGTTAGCTGGAGGAGTGCAGTGCAGTCTGTCTTTGGCTAAGATTTTATTAAAATTAATTTTGCAGTTTAATTTCAAGATCATGTCAAAGCCGTCAATACTTTCCAATTTTTCTAAATCACTCCTTTGTGATGCCTATAAAATCCCAAATTACTATATTTTACCCCTCCAATAAATTGCTTTACAATTGAAACATAGACTAAACCCAGCCTGGGTACTAACAAATGTGTTATGAAGAAAACAGGAGACAACATAGGAGACTCACCACAAGGACAAACCTTTCTTTTGGTAACATATGTGCACCAAAGAGCAAAGCTTCTGCCCATGGAAATGAAAACTGCAAAGCTGTTATTCAGATGTCAGTTGGTTCCATGTTTTTTCTGTTCAGGAAGTTTATGCATGCTGAAGTTACTAAGCTTTGCAAAGAGGACAAATAAAAGCAAGCAGTACCACCTCGTGCACGGCAGCCCTGTCAGCGGAGAAGACAAAAGATATCATGGCCTCACTGAGGACTCATCTGCTAGCTTGTTTCAGTATTAAGCTATTGCACATTGACTTCGTATCTCCTCTTTGTGCAGAACAGCTTCTTCTGGCAGAGAAGCAATTATATTCTCAGGTAATCCAGGAAACAACAAACTCTTCAAAGTTAACAGATAGAAAACCATTAGATACACATACCAGAGCAGCCTCAATGTTGGGATGAGTTAGATTTCTAAGTACTTAACCAGAATGCTCCGTGTGTTTTGCAACCTCTACTGAGCTTTAGGAGTTTTGTTGCTCCTGAATTATTGGAGTCTACTGAGTTTTACAAAATGACCAGTAAGTCCTAAGTCCTTCCTTTTTGAAAACAGAGCTGTCAGAGATACTAAGCCATTATCCATCCTATCCCACTACCCTAAAACTGTGTCAGGAAAACCAAAACCAATCCTATTAGAAGTTCATTATATCTTTTTTTTTTTTTTTTTTTTTTTTTTAATACCTTCCTGTGATGGAGACTCTCCAAGACTTATAATCTATTTTTAACTGTCTTCGGCAGCATTGAGAGGATGTCTTCTATGGCTCTGCAGGCATACAAGTAAATTACTAAAATTGTTAGCGAAAAATAAAATTAGCCTGTCACAATATGAGTTTACCTTACCCTGGTTCCATAACTTATGTATCTGCATATGCTGATCTGTGTATTCATGTCCACTGGGGCTGGTTAAAAACCTACAGAAGGTTTTAAAGCTGTTTTCACTTCAGAAAACTTTTGAATGATGGCTTTAAAACAAACAAGCAATGAAACATTTTTTCTCTGTACATTTTATCATTGAAAATAACTGAAAAATATCAAAATATGTTTTAAAAACATCAATAAAACTTCATTACACAGGAAAATTCCCATGTTTTGGTAAACTGAAATTGTGAGCATTTTTTTGTTGGTGGTAAAAGTAGAAAATTGAGAGATGCAAACTTTTTCAATCAAAATTGTCGATATTTTTCCTAGGCCATTAAAACCACATTTACTTACAAAAAAAAAAAAAAAAAAAAAAAAAAAAAAAGGATACTACAATAGCTCTTTTCATTTAGAGCAGGCACCATCTGCTTTTTGTATTGAAAGGGGATGAGTTAAAAGAGGAAGCAACTGGTCACAGCAACCATTCGACAGGTTTTAAGCAAAACTAAGAAATATGTTGGTAGGATCCAAAAAGCAGCAAGGAAGAAACTGGCCTTGGTTTCTACTTCATCTATCCATGTGAAAGAAGTATTTTCACCAGTATTAGTTCCTGTATCAGTGGTCTGCTGTGTAACTTCATTATGGGTTTATTGAAAATAAATAAATAAATAAATAAATAATAGTCTTCCTCTGTATTTCAGTAGCCTTTGTAATCTCCTTGAAGAGAAAAGGATGGTTCATGTGATCTGCAGGACTTGCCATGAAGATGCTTGAAAGTCTCCATTCCCATTAGTTCCAGTGTGAACACCAGAAACAGATTTTGGTGAAAGTTTCTGCTGCAAGGTCAATTTTTATTTGTTTCTTTTTAGTTTAAGGAGGTGCTTTTATCTATATTGTATAGTTTTTTTTTTTGTTTTTTTTTTTTTTTGCTTCCACAGATTACTTGCTGATCTTCATGCTCAATAGAAATGGGCACAGCAGACCCAGAACGCACCTGTGAACCAAGCCTTCCACTGTTCCTGCCCAGGCCTTCTGTTGTGGGGGCAAACCATCTAACATTTTTAGCTTTATGCTGCTGCATCCATAGATATGCACTGCTTCAGACAGCCCTCTTCCTACTATCTCTCTGAGGACATAATTTGCCTGAATCAGAAGTAATGCAGTAATGTAGAACCTTTCTCAAAAACAAATCTGGATGATTTTTTTTTTTTTTTTTTTTTTTTTTCTGCTCCAGGGTCTCAGTACTCATGGCTCCATCTACTCTTTGTTCAGCTACTACAGTGATAGAGAAATGCAGGAGAATCCTGAGCTTCTGCCATCTACCTAAGCTTGTGTACTTCTCCATAGGGAGGAAAGGAAACGAAGAAAGGAGATACTCACACAGGTTATATAGTCTCACACTTCAGTGATAGTTGTCAAGTCAACTGTCTTATCACCCATGCAGATCTCATAGGCTTCTACAGAGAGAGAATAGCATCACACTCATCACCTACTTACTGCATGTCTTGATTTGCAACATAACATGACCAAAATGGAGGCCTCCAGTCATGTGAGAAGGACAAACCTAGCAGCAGGACAAGCATATAGATGGATTGGAGTTCTTGTGACTGGATGTGAGTGAACATCACACACCATCTGGAAGGCCCTTATCACATGATGAACTAGCAGAGATAGGGCAACAGTCACACAGAGGGAGGTACATTCATGACACCGTATAGAAAGTTTTAGGTGGCCTTCAGAGTAAAGTAGTAGCAAATCCACTAAAACCAGGTTACACAGAAAGAAGAGTGCTGGTGAGAAAATGTTTTGTGAATGTTTTGTGAAGGAATTCAGTGAGAGAGAGAGAGAGAGAGAGAAGGAAGGAAGGAAGGAAGGAAGGAAGGAAGGAAGGAAGGA
>CM021797.1:53547686-53566878 GCA_011076525.1 Nettapus auritus | reverse complement strand
GGAAGGAAGGAAGGAAGGAAAGAGAGAGAGAGAGAGAGAGAAAGAAAGAAAGAAAGAAAGAAAGAAAGAAAGAAAGAAAGAAAGAAAGAAAGAAAGAAAGAAAGAAAGAAAGAAAGAAAGAAAGAAAGAAAGAAAGAAAGAGAAAAAGAATGTGATTTAAACCAGCTTCCTCTGTTTCTCTTCAGTAAAATAATAGGGATTTTCTTTTCCTTCTTCACCTGAAGCTATGGAAAAGTATTATTTGTACACAGATTTTAATCTTGTTCAAATACAGAATCAATTTTGATTCTAATTACTTTGCATTACTTACATACCATGCAGTCCTTATGTTTAAGTCAAACTGCCAATGAACCTGCAAGAACTGGAGTATTAGGATCCATATTACTAAGATTATAGCACAAGATTGTTGGGAGTCTGCTGGAATTTTTGTGGGGTTACCAGTTTGCTGACTTGTCTTAAGAGCTGTCAGGTTAAGCTGATTAATCTGCTCCTTATGGCTGCAAGAAGCACTATAGACCACTATTGGGAAAAGAACAGAGCTCATAGCCTAGAAGAATAGCTTTGGAAAATGTAAGGAGTTGTCTCAATGGAAAAATTGACAGAATGTTTAAAAGATAAATTATATGCAGAATTAAATGCTGTATACAATTGGTCTGAGAGTACTTTTTCAACTACATCACTAAGAATGTTGCCTGTTTTCCAAAGCCAAGAGTTTCATAGTTGAAGTTACACTCCAGTTCACCATCACTGGAAGCAGCATATGGAATGGAAATAAAAAGCAACAAGGTTACTGTACTTCTGTGGTATTCTGCTATCTATGATGACCATGGGATAGGATTCATCAGGCCCATAATTTATGGTTGAAATGATACTCTGAGACCTGCCTGCATGATTTTTATTGATTTCCTCAAAATGGGTGAAGTTTAGAGTATTTGTGGCTTAGGAACAAACTGTGCTTTTAAAAAAGATGCAGACAATAAGGTTCCTGATACTGTAGTTTGATAGACTCAATAGCAGAATTCAAAGCTGATTTGCTCATATTACCAAATTTTCATTGATTCGTTGTAAGTAGGGTTAGTTTCTCTTTGAAAAAGCACAATAAAAATTTAAGTCATTCATACAAGAAAGAACATTCTGTACTTCCTATCAGATTTGTTTTCTCCTCTACCATTCATTTTGCAGGGAAAGCCTGATTTCTTTGCATGGGCAATTCCAAATTTGGGGGTAGTGGTGGGAGCAGGCAAAGGGCAGTAACCTCCCCATTTCCTGTGCAGATAGGCTTCCCTGCATTTGACTGCTAGAACAAAGCAAACTTCAGAGTACTGAAAGGTTTGAGCCTGTCCTTAGTTAGGTCCATGAAAATGTTTCCATGGGTCTGGATTTCCAAGGTAAAGCCACAGTTCTGAAAACTTTGACTAGGCAGCTCACCAAGGTCCAATGAATAATGAAGTGAAAATCTAACCAGCTGATTTCAAGAAAGGCGAAACATTTAAATAAGGAGAAGAGACTCACTTCCTCTCACAACAGTTTTGCATTGCCAGCCAAGAGCAAATAGTTCTTTTACAACAGAGATACTTCCAGAGCGTTCAATTAAAGGCAGGATTACCAGATCTGTATAAGTCTTTGCAGCTGTACCATTTACATCAGCAGGACATGTGGCCCATTACTGATAAAGTTTAAGAGACATGATCCAACTTTCCATCATGGACTGAAGGAGGAAGGACATTGGGCCAGCACTCTTTTTCAAGGCCCAGTAACATTGTCAAAGCAGAAAGATTGAGCCATACAGTATGGGAAAACTAGAATTCATATAACAAATACTGGGTGTGAATGACATGCATTACTAGACTATTATTATCAAAACTGGTGCCTAGGAACAAGTATAGAAAATGCTGTAAGAGCAGCTAGGTAAATATCACTGAGTCAAATTCAGGGAGATATGCCAAAAGCAAGTGAACAAATTCAGTTCTTGCAGGAATACTGCAAAGTAGCTGTTTTCCTGAAGTGTCTGTTGCTTCTCTTCACACTTCCCTAGCACACTTCATATCCCAGGTTAGCAGCTTTGGTGTGCCTTTGATCTCTGTAGCAACAGGGGAATTGCCAGTTAAATTGTCACTTTCTCAGACTCCTGTCAAAGGCACATTCTTTTACATGCAAAATCAGCACCACTTAGTCAGATTAAGTGTAGGATTAGCAAAAGGATATAGATGTTTGTATCCATTTATTTTTTCTTATTAAAAAATAAATAAATAAATAAAATCTTTCCATAACCATGACTATTAGACTAAACATGTCTTTATCTCATAAAGAAGAGCAACCTGAATTAACAAGGACACCTCGATATAAGCATCTACATTTTTACAAGTATCCAAAGCCAACTTTTCCATTATGTTCCTTTCTTCCCATCTGAAAACAGACTGAAAGTCAGAGCAAGTGTTTTAATATGGACAGGCAGAGGAACTTATGCTTAATTCCCATTTGACTGTCCATAACAATTAATTTTTAAGAGTTTATAAAGCTTGAGTCACATTCTGTTGTAATATACATACCCTGTGAAGTTGCTTCCACATGATGTCACAGAATAGGAAGAGGACATATACAAAAGGTTCAATGGAATTTAACTTGAGGGCTGTAAGTGTCTCTATTTCTCTTCTTATGATTGAATTGCCCTGTCAGATCTCTACTACAACTTACTGTCTGCAATCATGAATGCAATGATTTTGTTGGGCAATTTACATTTGCTTATCCGTATGCTGATAAGGGTTGTTACCTAAAAGTGAGAATGGAAATTTACAAAGCAGAAGAGCAGGTACCATCATGCTGAACAGTCTCCTACTGTGACAGAATCTCCACTGAAATCAAATGGACTGTCTTCAATATAAGCTACAGTTCAACTTTGTACACCTACCAGGTATCAAGCCCATATTTTTATAGATGGTAGCCACAACCAGCAACGTCCTGAAAAGCTAGGAGTCTCCATGACTACTGCAGTCCACGGAGCTCTATCCACTGAATGAAAAATAAGCATGAAAGACGTGAATAGGGGAACAAACTAACATTTCTGAAAACACTCCACATCTTCAGGGGGGTGTACTATGAGGCAAAATTATTATCTCTATCACAAACCTCATGTTACAGACTTGCTTTCATTACAAGTTTGGATGATATGAAATTATGCCAGTGAAGTAACAAAGCAGGTCCATGCAGGGACTGGGAAAAAAAAAAAAAAAAAAAAAAAAAAAAAAAAAAAAAAAAAAAAAAAAGGAGTAATGTAGAGATATATTCCCGAGCAGACATGTGATGACTACAGTTAAGAATTGGTTGTGTAGCATAGTAGATGCCATGGCACTTCCTCATCTACCACCATCCCATTCACTGCAGGGAGGAAGCTTCTTCTTTGACTGCAGTTTATAACCATGTTAAATGTGCCAGAGGTGGAGAACTCTTTTCAGGTCATAGTCACTGTAGATCTGGCCCAGCATTGTCCATGCAAAGTGGGGAGGTGAATACTTTCCAACTTTCCAAATGTCAGTGTCTTGGTTAATGGGCCAACACCATTCCATCTTCCAGTGATCGATGAAACAGTCTTAATTACCCCCAAAGAAATTAAGTCCTGAAATAAGAGTACAGTCTTCTAGACCACATTTCAGAAGAAAAATACAAAATCTGGGACCTAGAAGGAAGCAAGAACAGCTTCCATCTCATTATCTGAACCAATAAGAAGCTGTTACAGTCAATAAGACACAAGTAGCAAGAAATATTTTTTGCATACATTTCTTGAAAATACTAATATTGATACAGAATATATATATATAAAAGACAACTTTATTCCGCTACAGGAAAGAGATTTTAGAGGCCCATGTTTAGATACAGTATGTTAAATGAGTGAATATTAGCATGGGGCTGGATTATGGTTAGCACGAGGCTGGATTATGGCTTTTCTTTAAGCAGAAAGTGTTCCAAACTCCAACTAAGAAATTTATTTCTGGTGACTCTTCCTGCCTATCACTTATCAGTATTTCTGACTCTGCTCTATTATTACTCTACTACAGGTGGAGAAAAACAGCAGACTTATTTTAGACTGCTGGAGTGCTGCACTTGTTCTTTCCTCACCAAACCAGAGATGAAAGTGTTGTGTATCGTGCCTACTTGCAAAGACATACACACACCTGAGGGATCACTCAGTGTGGCACACCTGGAGAATGACAGTTTTGAGTGAAGGTACAATAACAGTGCAAAACCTCAGGAGAGCGAAGGAAATAGCAACATTTTTCATGATGGCCTCCAGAACGACGGAGAAAAGAGCAGCAGTCTGTCTCCCACCCCATTAAAAGCTCACCCACTGGTACTCTGCTTTCTTCCTTGCTTCACATATCTCTGAAGCAGCTAAAAGCAGATTTAGTAGCACGCTGTCACACTGCTCAGCACTGGTGAGAGCAGACACACTTCTTTCAGCTTGACAAAGGAGACCCATGAATTCCCTCTAAGAGATTCAAAGACTTTTCCAGGTAGTTACCTGTTCAAAGTCTGTAGGGAGATAGCAGGGGAGGAGCATTGCCTTCCCCCATTAACTCATCTGAGAGAGTGAACAAGGAAGACAAGCTCTTTTTCCTAATCCACTTTTGGGAAGGGAATCCATTGAAAGCTACAGCCCACTACACAGCACAAGCAACCTGAGAGACCTACTGGCACCCATGTTAAGACACCCCAGATTTGTTCCCTTTCTGAATATGAGAGACACTGCATGGTGTTTATACAACAATACATCAGTTCTTGTAGGTGCTGGCCTTGTAAGTAGTGGTTGGTTTTAGTGGTGTACTATCAGACATTCTCCCAATCCCAGCAGGAATTTACTTGTATTTCAAATATTCAGTGAGCATCTGCTAGTGAGTGTTAGTTCCCGTCCACCTCCACCAAGAGAAAACAAACTACACCAAGCTTTACAAGACAGACAGGAATTGAACCTAGAAAGTGAACACAGGCTTGCATCTGGAGATCCCAAGGTGGGTGAACTGCAAGGGCTTCGGTCTCTGCAGTGGATACCCTGAATGCCCTGGACAGCTACCTTCATGCTACTGTGTCTGTCTCCCAAACTCATCAAAGACAGGTTGGAAACCAAGTTCCAAATTTTGAAACCAGTCACTGAGCAGACAAAGCTGCAGACTGGAATCTGACTGCTGGGTCTCAGCCCTTGCTCAGGGAAGCATGGAAGTGTCATGACTCAGCACCTGAGTCCAGGCTGCTAATCACTGTTGCTGAAAGTTCTGTGATGCACTCTGGGTGCTGACTAAGGGAGTAGGTAAGATCACATCTCAGTGACCAGCCATGTGACATCTCACCTGGTCTTCTTCTAAGAATGTGTTCACGGAGAGCTCTCCATTCACAAGGAATGTCTGTAACAGCCTGAGTCACCACTGCTGAAATACTTCCACCATACTCTCTGTCGTGATGAGTTTCTGATATCTTTGCCCATATTTGTCAGCAGTTCTTTTCATGAAAGGTTTCACCAACTTTAGTCAAGTCACAAGTGGAATATTAACCAAAGTCAGTCAAACTGTTGGTGGAATAAAGCTCTGAATATGCATAACACTGGCCTACCTACTACAATATGGTATTTACCCTGATACTAGATTTCTGGGGAAAAGGTACTCAAGAAGAATGAAAAATGGTGTACAAATCTTGTAGCACTCTATTTCTTTCAGTATCTTACCTTTTCTCAGAACTCCTCAGTACAATTTCCATGTTTAAATCTATGATGTGCTTGTGACTATACCCATTAGAACTGATTTCTCAAATACATTTTCCAGATGCTGTGTGCCACTGCTTGATTTTATTTCATATCATGGATGACACAAAACTGGGGAAGTGGCTGACTCACCAGAGGACTGTGCAGCCATCCAGAGAAACCTTGACAGGCTGGTGAGGTGAGATGACAAAAATTTCTTGCAGTTCAATGAGGAGAAGTGCAGTCCTACACCTGGGGAGGAACAGCCCCAGGCACCAGGACATGCTGGGAACCACCCAGCTGGAAAGCAGCCCTGCAGCTTTTTGGGGATCCTGGTGGACACCAAGTAGAGCATGATTGCCACTAATAAGGCTGAAGTTTGTTCTTGGCTGCACTAGTCAAAGTACAACCAGCAAGTCAAAAGAGGTGATCCTTCCCCTCTACTCAGCATTGGTGAGGCTGCATCTGGAGTACTTTGCCCACTTCTGGCCCCGCAGTAAAAAAATAGAGCTAGACAGACTGGAGAGAGTCCAATGCAGGGCTACCAAGATGATCAAGGGATTGGAGCAGTCACCACTCCTATGAGAAGAGGCTGAGAGAGTTGGGACTCTTCAGCCTGTATAAATATCTGCAGGGAGGGTGCAAAGAAGATGGCCAGGCTCTTTTCAGTGATGTACAATGCCAGAACAAGAGGTAATGGGAACAAACTGGAACAGAAGAGGTTCCCTCTGAACATCAGGAAGCACTTCTGTGTTGTGCAGAGGATGGAGCACAAGAACAGGTTGTCCAGAGAGGTTGTGGATTCTCCCTCCTTGGAGATCTTCAAAAGCTGTCTGGACATGGTCCTGGGCAACCTAAGTGTTCATGCTTGAGATGGAGGGATTGGACCAGATGTCCTCCAGAGGTCCCTATGAACCTTAACCATTCTATGGTCACACAAAAACAAGTCTATGTGAGCTGATAAAGTAAAATCAAAACACACATATACTTTAAAAGAAGCACACAAGTAACCAGTTACTGTCTTTTTAGTGGTTCGTAATCATTTCCTAAAACTTCAGAAGTCTGAAGTTTAATCCCCTAAAAATGACTGAAACACTTAGACATAGGCCCTTTAAACACATGTATTAAAAACACTGCTAACTGAAATGACTTGTAGAGTCTTTGAATGAGGAAAGTTGAGTATAGTTCCATATCTTTGTTCATGCAGGAAAAGGAAAGATTACTTACAACAGAAAAGAATCACATAATAATGTTTTTTGTTCCTAGACCTCCTTGTATGAGGCATCCATACTTTAAAAACTGCCCCGAACACATCTGATATTGTGTTGTATATATTATAAAATGCCATGAGAAAAGAAATAAAATAGTGATCTAATCAGTATCTATTTCAGATTCAGAAAAAAAATAATTGTGACCAAATACAAACTGTTGGTCTTGTGTCTTAAATACCTATGCTCAACATGAAGATCATACTATATTTCTTTAGAATTGCTACCAGGTGGAATAGACACAGGTTTCACCATCTTTCATTAAAATGTAGAATGAGACCATCAGATGATCAAAGGACGTAATGCAATTGTGTTGTATATATATTTTCTTCTTTTCTGGCTTTAAAGAGTTAAAAACTGAACTTTCTAAATCTGTATTTTACTGTGCTATTAAAAGCTTTTCATTTCAGTAAATCTTGTTGTTCAATACAACGATTTTTAGTTTAACTCTCAACATTTCTCTAAAACTTCAAGAAAAAAGATGTGTCAAATATCACCATATGTTAAATGTTGACTTTTTCCTAACAGTAATCAGTATATCTATGTTACTGATCTGAAGTTATGTTGATTTTGGTCATAATATAGTCATGTACACTCCAGTGTGTAAATAGGTCCATTTTTATCTTGCAATTGTTTTAATCTGTCATGACTACTGTAATCCACTATTTCTAATAAGATTCGTCTGTATCTTGCATAAACAGAGCTATAGCAAATTGGACTTCACAAATAAGAAGATTGTCTTAGTTAAGGGAAGATTTATTTTTGAATAAAATAAGCTTGGACCATCCTTTCAGAACATACAAATAACAAGTACAAATTATTGGGATTATTGGGATTTTGGACTTTATATTCAACACTCTGTTTTCAGAGAAGGTCATTTTGCTTGGGAATAGCTGGCAATAGTACACTACAGCTTACTGTTATCCAGCTAATACTGAAGATGTGAGGTGGGAATGACCTAATGAAGACCCTAACCTTGAACCTGCCTGCTGTCCGATTGTTTCCTCCTCTCCTCTTGGGTGCAGGACAACCTGATGTTGTGAGCTTCCTAGCTGTGCTGAAAGGGTGATTCATCTTATACACACCATATCGGAATTTTATTTTTATTTATTTATTTATTGGACTTTTTATTTATTTATTTATTTATTTATTTATGTTATTTTTATTTTTAGCACTTTCATGGCCACAAATCTCTTCCAATAACTTCATTTAAATATCAGCTGTAACAGAGTAGAGGGCTGTTCATGCATTTAGGGCACTGGACTGAGATTCGGTTCATACCATGGTTTTTATAATGGATTGATATCTAAGCAGAGAAAAGTCACTTTTATCTCCCAGTGACTTGGTTCTTTACCTGTAAATTGCATTTGACATTATATCTTTCTTGTATGACCTGCAACACATTTGGACCTCAGGCAGATCTATAATAAAAGCAACAACAGTCCCAGGACAGACCCCAAGACCAGTGCAGGCAGAATGATCATGTCATACATGCAGGAACTGGCTGATACAAGCTGTAGAAAAATGGCTAAAACTTGTTATACCCTCTGCCCTCCTTCTGTAGGAGTTTACAAGCAAATTAACAGTTCCAGAATTTCAAGAGAAACAGAGAGGAAAGCAAGGTACTTAGCAGTGTCAACCATATATTGTTAACCTCATAAAAACTAGGACTGCTCTTAAGGGCTCTTTCTTTCTGTGCTCTGCCTATGACTTGGTACTGTTTAGCTTTTGAATAGCTGGTGAGAAATAGATGGGCAAAATAAATCCATTCCAATCCCAGTATTACTTGTTCCATATAAATATATATTTATGTGTGTACACACAGGCACATAGATATATGTGTGTTTTCCTCCTGTGCAGATGAAGTTACATGGACTGAGGAAATTTTCCTTTTTTTTTTTTTTTTTCTGCTCATAGCTTTAAACATTAAAGAAGCTCCACAGAGCAAGCACTGAACTGAATTTATTTAATTTATTTGTGCATTGTATATGGTGATTTCTGTGACCATTTCAAGAGCTGTGTTAAAATAAATGTTTAAGATTGTGATGTCAAACCCAAGAGAGTAAGACATTGTAAGTCTTACAAACAACATCTCAGCTTAGCAGCCATTGAGAACCCTAATAAAAGTATGCCTACTTTAGCTTAATGATCAAATCCTGTTTCTTTCCACATCCAGTCCTTCTGCATCCTAAACAAGGAGCCACAACCTCTTTTCCCTGCAAGCAAGGGCAGCTTGCTGTTTTTTGACTTCTGTTTTAGAAGCTTATGGTAATGATTGCCAAGAAAGCACAGTAGTGCTGGTTGAACCTTAGTCAGCCTCACCCTGGCAATGGCTTGTATACATTCTTGTTGGCAGCAGCCATCTTTCAGTGAAGTCAAAATAGCCAGAAAAAACTGCTAATAAGTAAAGAAGTTTCTCTTGAGCACAAAGAAGCTGAAGAATTTCAGCCTGGCCTTTGGAGAAAGTCTTCATGCAGGTAGCAACAGGACGCTACCACAGGAAAGGCCTCCTGGCAAATGAGAAGAGCCTCTCCAAAACAAGGAAGCACAGCAATACCATGAAAGCATTTGTTAAAACATTTACTACAGATGTATTCCCTCTGCTAATATTCTCAGAAACTCTTGGAGCCTAAAAAAAAAAAAAAGAAAAAAAAAAAGAAAAAAGAAAAAAAAGAAAGAAAAAAGTTTAAATTAAAAAAAAAAAAATCCTTTGGAACAAAACAAAACAAAAAGCAACAAACAACAACAAGGAAATACATAAAGCATCAAAAATTTCAAGACAAACAACTCATCTTTGGCAAGGTTAGAAACAACTGACAACAAGGTCTTAGGTAAGAATAATGTTAGGCAATCTTAACTAGACATTGCTACCTGAATGACCTCTAATTTAAAGCAAGGTTCTGATAAACACCTACTCTACTGCACAAAAGTGAGTTTTACTTGTCTTGCAAACAGCACAAGAAGACTTGCAGAACTCTTTCACTTTGACATTTCATTTTCACTTTGGATAAAAAAAATGTCACTTGGTGATGTGACAGCAGTGCTGTGTATTATATCTGCAGCATCACTGCCTTTGTCAAATCAACATGGATAATTCAAGGCTACTGACTTCCCCTTTTAAAAAACTATGCCTTGGTTTAATTTGATTTCTTGCTTACCAAAATAATTCTGTATAGGAAAAGGAATGTTAGAGCATTTGCACTTCTCAGATTTCAGGAGATCCTCAGAGGAACTACTCCTCCAAAAACCAAGAAAAATATTCATAGCTCAACTTTAATTTCTTGTTTGAAAAGGAGATATTGGTGAGACCCTGGAAAGACATTTTCTACCATCATCATCATTATGGAAATGGACATTAACTATCATAGATACTGTTACTTGTATCAAGCTTGTTTTCTCCACTGCATATCCAAATGATCAACAATTTTCCCCACATTTTTATCTAAATAGTGGTGTTGCTTGTATTACTGCAATACTTGATAACTTCAAACCGAGGCAAAGTATTACTGAATGCTGATCTGGAGGAGTTGAAAGCTTAAATGACTTTCTAGTGGTCATACAAGAGGGCTGTGGCAGCTAAAGCTGAGTACAGACCCTCTGAGTTCCTGTTCAAAGTCTTTGTGACAGTATTATCGTTTCTAATTGCAAGATCTGAAAGTAACATATGGTTTCCCTCTAAATCCATATTCTTTGTTTGTACTCCAGTAGCTCACAGAAGCTCAGAGTCTAGACTAAGAGTTCATTGTGGTAGGCTCTGTCCAAACTCAGCATAAAAATATATAAAAGCCTTAGAAAGCCAACAGATGTAGACAGTCTCAGCGGGGAAGGACAAAGAAAGACTGAAAATGTTTGATGGTGGAGAAGCAAACAACAGAGCAGTATCAGCAACTGTGAACATCCCCACACACCCAGCACTCAGCCCTCATACCAGAGAATGTAGGTACTGTGATAAAAAGGGGTTCTGAGCAAAGGTTTGTAGTGGTGATGAGGTAAATATTGACAGGGAGCCCATTCCAAGTCTATGCAGGGAAAGCATAAAGGTTTCATTTGGAAGATTGAAAACACCAAAGGTGGAAGGTGGCAGATCGGGCTGATCAGAAGTGGCATATTATTTAATGATGATGCTTCTAGTGAATAAGAGAGGATAAGTAGAACATGTCTGAAGGGTCTTGCAAATGGAGGTAAGTAGCTGGTTTTCAAAATGCTGAAGAAGTAAAAATAATTGGAGACACGCTAACTGAAGACAGTTGCAATCAAAATAACAGGATGGTAATCTTTACGAGTGAGAAAAAGTGGCCTTAGTCTCTGCTAAAGACCAGAACAATCGTGTTAAGGGACAAGGCACAAGGAGCCTGAACAGCCATTTAGGTGATACAGATACAGCAGAAACAATCATGTAGTTTATACTGTAGAAAGAATGAAGAAGATTAAGTCATAACCTGGTGTTAAGGTTGTGAAGAAACATGAAGATGCTGCCAAGTGTGACTGGTGCTTTTCCACTGTGATAACTAAGCAGGTGACTACAAAAGCTCAATCAGTGTCAGGTTTATGTATTCTGAGTTAGGCAGGTAGACCTTGGCCTGAGGACTATATACTTGCCATGGGATTTCAGAAACTTAGGTTCTAGATCAGAGGGAAGGAGACAGGCCTGGAGAGCAATATTGATCTGCTTGTCGTCAGCATAGAAATGGTAACTGAATTTGGTCCGCACAATAGAAAAGCAAGGCAAAAATGTACAATGAAAGCACCAGATCTTTATTCTATATGTGTCTATGTATATGTTCTAGTATAAGAACATGAAGTGGCCATGTGAGTCAGGCTATCAACATGCTCCTTCCGTCAATAGCCAGAAACTTGTTTAATTGGACATAAATAGGGTTCCTGGTCTACAGTTAAAAAGAACATTGAATTACAAGTCCAAAAGGGAGAACTTCCAATGTGATTTATGTTGATTTAATTCTACTCAGTGAATCTTTTGCTGATTTCAGCAGGAGAAGTACAGCAGTTTCTACACTGTAAGAATCATACCCAATGTGAAAGAGAATTGTGTGGAGGCAAAATGGTAATGACATACCAATGGTTTGTACATCAGTGTAAATCAGGTGTTATATAAATAGTTATATAAATGAATAAGAGAAGAATGCAATACACTAGTAATTAATCTGTTAATCTCTGCACTCTGCAGAACACAATTACCTACCTCTGAAAATGTAAGAAAAGGTTGTTTTGGTGTCACACTTAAAAACTCCTTTTCTCCCATACATTTCAACTACTTCTCTGAGGAATACAGTAAAGAAAATTAGATCCAAATTTACATGACCTCCCATGCCCACCAGTGTCCTTTTACTTCCCTTACCTATGTGACCACATCTTTGAGACTTCATTCAGGGATACCTCAAAGTTGCTTGGACATCTTGATTTAAAGCACATGGAGCTCTCTGTATATTACACATTACAGTCTTGTGGGTGGGGGTTGGAGCTACATTAAACAACAAAGGTCTGTGGAATATGGAATATTCCATATGGCAATAGCACCTTACTCTGATGGAAGTTGCAGGGATACCACAAGAACATGTGAAGAATCAGGTGTTACTAACGAAGACTAAGTGCATGAGAAGTTGGCTCACTAAAAGTGACTTTTACATTATTTCACAAGCTTACAATGATGGTGCAGTCCAGTATGGAAGTCAGTAATTTCTGCAAAGAATGAGGAGAGCACCTTGGGGTTTCTAAACAACTGGACTGTGCCAGCTTGCAGTGTTCACGAGCTCTCCAATAAATTAAAAATCATGCTATTGGCTGTTTATTGTAGATAAAACATAAACCTCATATAAGCATCAAAGAGATTCCAGCACCCACTGTATCAACATCAGAAAGAGCATTTATGATTGTTGTCACACAAATACACACAAAAAGAAAGTAAAAGAAGAAGCTCAGCCTGACTAACATTTAGAGATATAAAGCCTTCATATCCCTTGGTCTTCTTTCCTTTGTGAGTTCCACAGGATTTTCATTTCCAGAGATATTATGCAGTTGCTTTCAAAGGAATTCAATATTTTCATTCAGAAAAGTAATTTCACAGCAAAGTAACAGAGAGCAATGTCCTGGGTATTCATTTTCTGAGCCAATCTTTCAAAGTCAGTTTGTGTTGTGAGAAGCAGAGAAGACACTAAGAGGTATAAATCCTGTATACTTGGTTTCCACAGCCCTCCTCCACTGCTCTTCTCCAGGCGCAGGCTGCAGTGATGCCTGTGCAGAGAGCAGATGAATAGAAGTACGTGGTGTCAGAAGAGGAGAGCTCTGAGCTCGGGTACAATGCAGCTGAATGCAACCCACGGCACCGAGACTGAGCCCAGCATCCAGTGGTGGCCTCACCATTCCTGCCCTGCAGTGAGTGTGGTATCAACATACCCATCACAGTAATTCAATGTATTTTCTCCTCATTGCTCCAAAAATCATAGGAGAAAGCTGGGAGTCTAAGGCAAAAGAAGAGGAGATGTCTTACTTTCTTGGATGCTTCTGTGCAGATAAAAAGCTAATCCTGATAAAACCAACACTGAAATCCTTCCATCCCATGTAAAGTCAAGGTCGCTCGTTATTAGACAACCAAGGTTAAATCCACACAATTTTCTGAGCCAAAAAAGATGGCCGGGGGGGGAGGGGTGCGGGGGGTGGGCAGAGAGGAGGGGCTACACTAAGCGGGGGGAAGCATCTCCCTCCCCTGCTCACCGTCTTTGATGTGTTTCAGGAAAAGAAAACATTAGAAACCCTTCTGGTTTTTCCTGAGAGGTCCAAGGTGCACTGAGAACAAGGTGGAGAAACAAGGCCCTGCCTACCCCTTTGTTTTGTGAAGCAGACATGCTCCACGACCTTGAGGATGACAACAACATTTGTTCCTCACACAAAGATAAAGCTGGCCACTGACTGCGCTTCCCCCTCCCCTCGCCCAACCACAAGCAGAACAGGCAGGATGTCGAACAAAGAAACAGCAGAAGCAGCAACGAGCATTACGTTCAGATTAGAGGACATTCAGGATCTGTAAAAGTTCCATTAGAATAAGCACAAATCCAGTTTCAATGAGGAAGGGGTCTTTTCTCTCTTCTCCTTTGGTTTGTATTGTTAATCTTTCTTCCTGGATGACTCCTCACAAACGCTTTTTGTTTTCTTCTGTGGTTCTACGTGCCAGGACTATAAGGAGGAAAGGACTGAGGCCCTTTCTTGGCAAGCTTTCAAATAACTTCCATAGGAGACATACACCCTGTTGCCATCTCTGTAAGAGTGTAAATTAAAGTAGTGATGAGCAGTCCAGAGCAATTCAAATGCTGGTAAGGCTTAGGTCCTTCTCCAGTCCCTCATTACAATGAACACGCTGGCATCTGCTGCACAGCCTCAGTTTGAGGAATAAACCTACATACAGGAAGAAGTGAATGAACAGAAAGTCTGCATTTACATTGCATCATGGCATGATGAAACAGGAATCACTAATTATAATACAGCACGTAGGGGAGAGCAATTGCTGACAATTCCCATAGCAACAAGGTTACCTTTGACATATATATGTATACAATCACACACATATATATTGAACACACTTTCCAATAAAGTCATTATTTCAGAGAGGCAGCTATTTTTTTTCCCAAACCTTTTGCCAGAGTGAACGTTACTGTGATGGCGTTTTTCTTTCAATTTATCTGTCTTCCTCCCTTGTACATATTTAGGCAAATAAAAATGATTCTTTACAGACAGAGCCCACATGCCAGCTTCATATTTTCTGCAGATAACCTATTTTCATTCAGCTTAAAGTGCACCCTATCGTTTTTAGTCAAGACTCCAACCATTTATCCCAAGTGAAAAAGTTTTCAAGATACCTTACACAATTGTTATATATATATATTTTTTCCCTAGGTCCATATGGAAGGTTCCAAACATCTTAAGAAAACAAAACCAAGCAACAAAATAGGTAATAAAAACAGCTTAATACAGAAAATGCAATTTTAAGTTTTCTCATTTCTCTGATATTTCTACAGCTCTTTCACCTCTTTTCCTCTCTTTTTTCTTCACAGGTTAAACAACTGGCATATGTGTTGCAGCTAGACACCTCCTAATAACATGAAGATAAACTCCTCAGCAAAATTATTCAATTTATATAGGGTGAGATTTAGATTCACAATTCTAGATGAGAACATTTTTGCTCCTGATGGATGCACAAGAAGTACCTGCCACTTGAGTGTCAGACTGTGTGCAAGCCTGCACTAATATGTGGAAGGGAATGAAGATGAAGGAAGTTTTTCTTCTCCCCAGATGTCTGAGCCACAGTAACAGCCAACCTGTTGACTTCCATGACTTCTTGATGAAGCTCCTTAATGATGGGGATGCTTTTGCACTGCAGCCAGTGAGAATGAGGAGCTACTGCTAACTCTCCTCATGTCTCACTGTGACTGGTCTCTTAACCACGTTTGCACTGAGTCCGAGAGCAGTTTTGTATAGTGCTTACCACAGACAGAGGACTAATATGGGTTTTAACAGTTACCTAAACTGTTTATATGGCCATCTTGAATAAAGCAAATTTGTGTCAGTTAGTCTCCAGAATTAATCTCCACCCAGACTGTCAATCGCACTGCTTCCTTATCCATGATGATAACTGCAGCATTACTTTTTCAAGAAAATAGAGTAAATCAGACTTGAAAAAGCAAATCATTTTATCAAGATGAAATTAACAGGTTCTAGATATACTTTTTGCTCTTTGTAGCAACTGCATCCACACAAACACCTGCATGCATTCATGATGACTAACTGGTAAAGAGCTTCAGAAATCAGTCATGGTTTGGGGTAGCTAAATCAAAGTGCTGACAAGTAGCCCTCCTTTTCTGAAAGGCAGTGAAAAAGAGGACTGACTACTTTCTGCCAATCTGACTGTTAGGACTCATCTCAAACTGACCACCTAAATATTGAGGACCAATTAAAACAAAGGGGCTTTCTTGCTTTTCTTTATTTTTAATCTTAATCATATGATTTCAGCTGTCATCAGTGTACTCTCAAAACCAGATGTTACATTCTTCTCATCATCATCAAAATCCACTTCCACATACTTAAATGCTACACCTATGCTTCCCTAAAAACATTTTGACTTTTTGTTTCTGAAACATTCCCTTCCCTATTTCTAGGTGGCTGTTGTTTATCAGAGCTTTATGTGTGTTACAAAGCAGAAACAATTACATGAGGGAGGCCAGGAGCATGTTAACTACAAAAAACAGTTGTCATAAACACTCTGCGTCTTAATGCACAGCTTCAGTCTTTACGTAAGATTAATTAAAGAGCAGATGTTCTGTCATACTTTGCATTAGGTATGGTTATCTTTGAGATTCTATCTCTTCCATTTGCTGTGTTTTAATTTGCATTATTAGGCATTTTGAGCCTGAGGCATGAGTACTCAAGTGGTAAACATTAGATATACAGAACTATATTTCCAAAATGCACCTTCACTATTAGGCTGGCTAATACAGTCCTACTCTATTTTAATCCCCCCCAACCCCCCTTTTTTCATTTCCTTTTAACATTCTACATGGCAAGAAGGTGAACCAATAGGAAAAGACAGACAAACAGACAGATGTATTCTGTGTGAGTCCCTGCATTTGTACACACAACCAATAGTAACATGAGGGTCTTTGTGCAAAGCAAGCCATATGTAGAACATTAATTGTACATATCAGCCAGTGCTGCTGATATTCTTTATCTTACATATGGAAGAAGCTTCTACTGAATTCCCTGCATTTTTCTAGAGGTTTGCATACCAGCTACATGAAGACACTTCTGCTTTTGTTGTTTTCAATGTGAGGCTCCAAACTGAATTCTCATTTTCTAAATGCAACTGCTGGAAATTGATGTCTGAAAACTTTTCAAGCAGTGATCAAAGTCTGACGTGAATTAATTTGTCATCATAACAGAGCACTGCTTACAAGTCATTTCAGGCTGGATTTCAGCAAAGGCAATAGATATCTAGGTTGACAATTTCATTTAAAAGGATAGAAAGCCTTACACTTTTCTTTCATTGGTATCTTGATTTAATGAACATACAAACACATCATCACCATATGTTCTAAATATCAGCTTCAGTGCTTGTTCTTAAGAAACGTCTTGGAAAAATGCCAATGAGAGAAGCTTGGAAGAAGCTTGAAAAGGTTTTGAGACATATTGCTGCAACTTGGGAAAGCAAATCCACTGGTGACTAATTACTCAAGAATTTAATTTGAATAGCAATGTCAATAAATTGCCAATACATACTTAACAGGTACATAATGACAGAATTCATACAAGGGATAACAAAGCCAGTTTTCTTAGTGACTAGATTTCCAAATGTCTATGAAAAGTTAATTTCTACAGCAGGTCATAAATACGTGATGAAAATGTCATAAAAATCTTCATTATGAAATCCTTACATAAGGTATTATCATTAACAAGACAGCAAGCCGCAAAGTTGTTGCAGACCTGTTCTTACCCCTAGAACAACATGCTTCAATCCCTTCTCCACCTTCCACCTGGCTTCTGATCACACACACATACACAAAAGTACACACACACAAGCACACACGCAGATATATGCACGCAGCCCTCCCCATTTTCCCCATCCTTAGCATCTTCATTTTTCCTGCCTGTGAATGCCCCCTACAGTATTTCTCATTGATTAGTGTGGCACTTATGTGTGTGAAATGACTCATCAACCAAGGTCTCCACTGCTGGCTTTTGCTAACAGAGTGCTTTTAAGCTTTAGCAGTTTTCTTTTTTTAGCCAGTTTTTCTTCCACAGCAGGAAACTCAGTGAGCCTGAAATAAGAAAACTGCTGACAATGATGTCAGAACTTCAACCAAGGCCCCTAGGACAAGGTAGTCAAATAGTCAAGTGAGATGTGGTTTCATTTCCAAAGAACTGTTCCTATTCTTCAGCTGAGACAATAATTATTGAGCAATCCTTCAGGTTCACCCACATTCTGTGCTCTCATGTTTCTTATTTGTTTTTCTCTCAGTTTGATGAGAGCCTGACTTTTCAGCTAATGATGTGATGGAGGTGGTGGTAGAGGATTAGCAATGGATTTCAGTGAAATGCTTTGTTCTGAACACTAAAATATATTTAGGTGTGCTTGGCAGCCCAAGGGATTGACAGTGTGATACAAAGCCTTATGCCTTTATGTGGTCAATTCACAGCCATCCCAGGTTAATAAGTAATGAAAGCCACAACTCCTGCATGGCTGCCTGTCAGACAGCATGATGAAATGGCTTGGGGTTTTTGCACATTAGCCTGTGGTGGACGGGTTAGCAAAACAAATCAAGATAGCTAATGTAATCACTGACTGCCATACCGGGGCAACCCATGTCTAAACTGACAAGGCATCCCTGCCTTTTTCTGCCCATTGATACTGGTTCTCACCATCATTATGTGAAGGTAATTACAAATTTTGGATATCTCATCTGGTGAAAGGCCATTCCAATTTCTATCACTAATTTCAATACTGAGCTCTCAGCCCAAGTTCAACAAAAAATATGCTTCCTTTTACTTTTCATCTACAAAAACATCACAGCTTCATTAATAGATCTCACAGCATTAAGCATATGCACAGAACTCTGTCAGTGGCACCTAAAAATAAGAGAGTAAGACATTTCATCACTGGACTGAACCTCAGGTTCCCTAAACAAGCTTTTGATGCAGTTAGAGATCACAGGTACCAAAGAGCTTATCCATGCCTCTGGAAGGCATCTCAAGAATTTCATTCTCCTCTCACCTTTCTTGATGAGAAATGCTCACCAAGATCACCCTTCCTTGCTATGCCCTCGAGATTAACTTACCAGAAGAGCAAATAACAAGCATCTCTCTGGGGCCAGAAGAGGCTCTGAGTCCTCTGCAGACAGAGGTTTTGTGTCTGCGCAGACATCTCTCGAGGAGAATAGTCTTTTGCTCTCTCAGGTTCCACATTATAAAAAAAAAAGAAAAAAGAAAAAAAAGAAAAAGAAAAAAAAAGATTAAAAAGAAAGCAGTCATCAAGAGATATAAAACCAGGCACATGCATAAAAAGAACCACGAGCTACTTTTGAGGCAGCTCTGAAAATGAAACTGGATAAGGTAGAAAAGAGTGGAGAGAGCATTGCTGGAAAAAATTGTTTATTTATTTGTTTACCTTCCATGGTCTAACCTTCAATCAGCTCATCAT
>CM021797.1:53476607-53540836 GCA_011076525.1 Nettapus auritus | reverse complement strand
TTTTTTTTTTTTTTTTTTTTTTTTTTTTTTTTTTTTTTTGCTATTAAGTGTTGTTTTTGCATGCAGGAATGGCCACAGTAAGCCCAGGATCAGTTTTGGGAGCACTCACAAATATGTCAGTCTTTGCATCTGATTACTCACAGAGTAGGAATGTATTATATAACTCCTGTCTTTGTCTGAAATCATTCAGTCCTCTGATTATTTAGTGAAGACTCTCAGATGTCCTTTCCCTTCTCCATTTGCAGCTTCTCTCACCCTTGGACTTCTCTAGTGCAGCTCTCAGCTTTCCAGAGGAAGGGAAATAGGCAGAGACTCTTTTGGAAGCTATCAGTGTCTATTCCTTTTAGAGATGGAGAGGTTGCTCTTCAGCAAAGAGAGCTGATAGTCTTCAGCTGCAAGCTGATTACCTTTTCCTGCAGTAATATTTAGCAGGAAACAAATACAGGTAAAATCAGAATAAAATCCACTCCTGAATGAGAAGTCTTATATCAACAGCAATCTGTGAGCTGCAGTGGCCTCAGGGAGACAAGTTCTGTCCCCAAAAGGACAACCAGCCAAACCACAGAACTATTCACAAGCATGGATTTCAACACATACATAGAGTCGGAGGCTTGTTCTTTGTGCAGTTCTTAGCGTTACTGTAAATTAGCATATGATAATGCTATTTCTCTTATTAGACACTTGGTATGTTTTGCCCTGTAGCTGCGATTAGGGAAAGAAAAGGAGGATAAGCTTAAAACCTGTTTTTTTCCCCAACTAGGTTAACACAAACACAGACCAAGTAAGTGCTTAAAACCAAGCCATTTTAGAGCAAGCATAATATTCCATGCCTGTTATTAAAATACTCGAGCTCATGCTGAACAGATTAATAGGGCTGAACCAGCAAGAAAGAAATCTCATAATGCACTTCTTTGCAGGGATTCTGCATCGGCGTGGCATTCTTCATCAAGGCAGGTGAAGAAATTACTTCGCTACAATGCCTTTGTTAAAGCCCAGATGCAGTTTTGCATGGTGTGTGTTTAACACACATTCACTTCTTTCATACATCCAGATATATATATATATGTAAGAGGAGGACAAGCATTGCAACAATATGTGTCCACTTACCGGAATGCATATGAGTAGCAGCTTCTCTCCAAAACAGTGTCCTACTTGGTACCATAAATGCAGCGTAGCTTGCTGATGACTGACAGTTACTATCATCCTTGGGCTGCTGGGTGGCAAAAGTATCATTTTAGCTGGCAGGAGACTGAGGGTAATATTCAAGCTTACCTGCCTGCTGAGGCTGAGAGCCCATCATTCTTGAAAAAACATCTTACCTATCTGTACCTCATATATCACCACCACAGTTGGAGCCCATGTTTGCAGCTTTGGCAAGCCATTTCTTTGTTCTGTATCCAGGTCTTGCTGCTGCTGTCATGCTAGCAACTTGCATGATCACCCAAGACAGCACAAATAACTATAACTTAATATCTCCTCAGGAGATTATTATAGAACTATTATGCTTGAAATTAGGCACAATGATACATTTTCCATCAGGAACATACAATGAAAAGCAAAAGACTTGTCAGCAAAGCCAATTTCAGATGAAGCATACTAATATTGAGCTGGAAAAGGCCTTCTTATCAGCAATCATTTTGTGTGGGTAGTGAGATATTCCAGCCAGCCAGCCATATATCATGAACACCAATTACCACACACACACACGCAAACAGACGCACACATGCACACACACACACACAAACACTGAGCTGATTTGCTAATTGTCTGATAAAATCTGGATAGTTCATAACCAAGTGATTTTAGTGTCTGCCAAAAAGAAAAATCTTGCCATGGCAAGATACTTCAGCAGAAAAACAGAACATGAATAGAAAACAGGATTCAGCTCAAAAAAAAAAAAAAAAAAAAAAAAAAAAAAAAAAAAAAAAATGTAGTTTCAAAATTCAGTGTTTTGGATCAAATCTGCACAGTCTCCTGAAATAAAACGTACTACCTGAAGACTGGAGTTGGAGAATCTGCATATCAAGCTTGAGCAAAGCACAGAAGACAGTGAGACAGATCTCTACATGACTTGCCCTTAATATTCTGAGAACCTTCCCTTCCTGGTACCTTGCAACACATATAAAGGTGACTCTGTCAGGTTCTTGCTATATAGTATATATATCTTGGAGTCCTACCAGATTTCCTTGTTGGCTCTAGCTATATTCGGAAGGTTCATTCAAAGACTGGAGTATATTTTGTTGGCAACTTGGATGGGAGTCTCTCCCCTGCTTCAGATTTGGATTTTATCATCAGACAAGTCTTTTTTACATCAGAGACAACAGCAGAGTGGGAGGAATGTTTGATCAGTTCTCAGGGAGGGCTGGGGGAGGAAGAGGAGTGCTAACTGATCTATCTACCAAATTGCTCATGCTGTGTTTGCAATGACAATGCATGGAACAGCATGTCTGCATGGAGACATTACAGCCATGGGGAGAAAGAGCTCTGCCACTGAGAGCACCAGCTTCAGTTTTCTAGGTACACCCCCGATTAACACCGGTGTCTCATGCTGCAAACTGAACATTGCAACATAAAACAGCCTGCACAAATACTTCTGCAACCTATGTGGTAATTTCTAATTTGCAGAAGAGACTATATTGTTTACCTGATGTAGGTTTTCTTCATATCTGTGCACATCTACACATATAACATTCCCAGACCTGTTTGCCCCACTACATCTTTTTCTCTCCCCAGTGATTCAGACCAAGTGTATCTTCCCTTCCTAACACAGGAGAATGATGATTATTGTTCTCAAGGAAGTTCTCCAGCTTGGTTCCCATTTCTGCAAAAAACTGACTCCATTTTAGTTCTCTCCCTTAATGCTAGGGTGGTCTGACATTTTCATTTTTCTGAAATGCAGTTTAAAAATAAAAATAAAATAAATCAGGTTATAGGAAACAGTGTCCCTTACACTTGTCAGATTGACACATTGTGCTTCACATTGTGACATGTCCCACCCAGTTCCATCAGTCCACTTCACATCAGCATTGTCATATAATGGGATGTGACTGATAGGAATAGATAAAAGGTTGGAAATTTTCCAAATTCAGGAGGTTCTTTTTTCTTAACAAAAAGAATAGGAAAGAGAATAAAAGAATAGGAACGAGAATAAAGAAGGGAAGGGAAGGGAAGGGAAGGGAAGGGAAGGGAAGGGAAGGGAGGGGAAGGGAAATCATGAAATACTTTAAAAAATGGCTTCATTTTTTCAGATGGTGATCCATTTTGTCTTCATCTTGGTGAAGACAATTACACAACCCAGTGTGAACTGATCTATGCCTCCTACAGCCTCCGAGTCTCTCTTGGTACATGTATCAGAAGCAGAGTACTTTGGCATAGCACTACAGCACTAGGTATTCCACAAACTCATCCCATTTGCAGTTTAATCCTCATCTGTACTGCTATCCTCCATGCTCCACCTCACACTCTGAAAAGAAATGTAAATGAATGAGATTTATAGCCTGGGATGTTTTCAAGTTTTCAAACAAGGTGGGGCTTCCACTGCCCTCACACACTCAGTGAGAGCCTTTGGTTTCAGATTCTTTTGTCTGAGCAACTGTGTGTGTGTAAGTGTCAGTAGCACTGCCTAAGAGTGCCACTCCTCCACCCCCTCCTTTGCTGGTTTAGAAGCACATTTCAAAGCCTGCTTGGATTTCTTGGCTCCTTTCTGCACAAGAAAGTGATGCAGGACCCAACTGTAATCATAGTAGACTATTCTACATACATGGACTTCAGCCTAGACCTAAAAATAGCGTGTGTATCCAAGGCACTGATCACCTCAAGCTCATTTATGCCTGCCTGGACAGCAGTCTAACCGCTGTTCAAGACCCATGAGAATGTTTCTATCCATTTGGGTTTCTGTCTTCTAGTAGTGATCAGCTCTCATCCTGGCTGCAAATAAACACTAACCCCTACCACAACGCACAAAGATGTTCTTGTAAGGTTTTGTTTCTTCTAGGTATTTTGGAGGCTTGCTACCTTTCCTTAATGGAGATCCTGATCCCTGCACTGAGAAGGGCAAACAGCTAGAAATGTGTCATTGCCTGGATAGACAGGAATGAGAGGCACCCTCAGGCAGAAAGTGACCACAGGCACAGCTTAGGTTTGTGGTGGCCAGTTCATTGACAATGGACGCTGTACTGCCTTCTTCTTTGTGAAAACTTGCACTACTGGTGGGGGTGAACTGCCTAAACTGAGCTGGTAATGTAACACAATCCCAGACAAATTGTTTTGGAGTACCAATATGAATCCGTCCAACATAGCCATGATGATGAGCTCTCATTTCACAACATAAATTTCATGGTTTCCCTCCTCTTCTAATGGTCAGCTGTCCACATCACAAAAATAACCTGTGCTAATTGGCACCTACCTCAGCAGAGAGCCCAATGATTAGAAAGATATGGAGAATGAACTCCAAGCTTGAGGTGTTACCTCTAGGTCAGAGATGAGCAAAAATTGGCAAGGCAAGAGAAACAGCCACTTCCTTTACCTGTTCTGTTGATGAATAAGGGACTTTATATTCCAAAACTGTCAATCTGGCTTTTTTCCCCCCAGCAGCACGAGTTTCCCTAATAAATAGAAATTAAATTTGTTCAAATTTCAAGCTGTAGGGAAAGGAGCTTGCCTCTATTTTAATGGCCTCTTTATAAAGGCGCAAGAGGAATAATGGATAGTCTCTGTGTTACCGTGTTAACAAGCTTCCATTGCTGATAATGGACACCCTAATACACTGTAGAGAACAAAGAGCATTGGGTCTGCACACACTGGGCAGGGAGAGTGCTGGCAAACTGAAACCTTCCACTTTGCATCTTTTCTTAACTATTTCTACCTGTATTTCCAAGAAACTTTTTCAATGTCAGGAGACAAAAATGACAACTTATGTAGGGAGAGATAAGGAACAGCATCAGACACAAATAAAAGGCATTGTAATGAATAAAGGATTTGCTGAATTCTTAGAGAAGAGCAAATGCAAGTTTCAAGGATATGAAAGAAGAATGAGCCTGTAGGAGTGAGAAGCATCTTAGTATCTGTTTGCCCAAACAAACAAAATGAAACACTGAAGAAATTATGAAGAGGAGGTTCTTAAGAAATGGTATGCAGAAACTAGAAACAGGAAAGTGAAGACAGCAGCAAATAAATAGCAATGAATTTCAGATGCAAGCAGTTCTCGTATTGGGCCATTTTCACTGCAAGTTATGCATCCATAACTTTTGACAGAGTGAAATATAGAGCAGCAATATCACCTCTGAATCCTGTCTTTACTTCTGCTGCAAAACCTACTGAGCACAGCTGTGACTTTACAGTAGTCATAATCGTAACCTAACAGAGGAAGAAAATAGGGAACTTTTGATCAGTGGAGGTTTAGAGCCCTAGGACAAACAAAACTACATAGAAAGCTTCAAGAAATATGCCCATGCAGAGGAACCTTACTAATTGGTAGTGACAGAGAGAACAGACATCCATGAGAGAAGGTTTAGGAAATATGAGCCATTACCTCAAACTAAATATATGCCACATCATTAACAAGAAAGAGGGAGAGATTTGCATGAGATTTAGTGTCCAAACTATGTGGCTATCTAGCCACAACTACCAGCACTAGTAGGCAGTCTTAGATCGTCCATCATCATGAGTTGAGGTGACTCCATCACCCTGAGTTGAGGGCTAATGGCAAGAATACCACATAATTTCAGTAGTTAAAAATGCAGGTTGGTCTGTTAAGGATATGTGTTGAGCAGTGGAATGAAAGGTTTAGATATGTAAGCTGATAAAGCATTTGTAACTGAAATATAGAAGTGGGATTGAAATTCATCCCAGTTCTGGATAAAATAGCAACACCTTCCATTCTAAAGCTAATGTGTGTATTTATAACTTCCACAGAACAATGTCTACTTCAATTCTTCCCCTTCATCCAGTCTTTCAGGTGCAGTGTTTGTCATGCAGACATCTTATTTTCCATAGTCAATAGCAGAGCCTTGCATCAGAAAACTTATCAGCCATATTACTGGGTCTATACGTGTGTTGTCTAAAGTGAATTCATACTACTAGATTCTTTAACAAATAATAATAATGATGATAATAATAATAATAAAACTGTACTAAAACAGGTAATCTAAGCATAGTCTGTATATGGAGAACTTCTATGCTGTTTACAAACTGACAAAGCAAATGAGATTTCACATTCTCTCTAGCAGCTGCAGTATATTGAAAGCTACTAAAGAAAAATTTGTTTCCCTAGAAGTAATTTGTAAAGTATATTTTTACACTCAAATCAACATTTCTCTTTAATGTTTTCTTTCAAAAATCCTCAAAAACTGAAAATGTAACTTACCAATAAATGAAGGAAAAAATGTTTCTCAGCTTCTGAGAAATTAAATAGCAAAATGTTGACATTTAAAAAAAAAAAAAAAAATAGTCTGATTGAAATGCCATTCTCTGTCAAAAAAATATATAAAAACATTTTGATCAACACAAATTATGGTCTGTCTAATCTGTACATGCTTGATTGTGCCATCTGCTTTATTGGGGCGACTCTTGAAGAACCAATTTAGCCAAACAAACAAGAATGAGTGCTGCTTATTCAGGAGGGAATTAGCGTAAGCTTCACAGAAGCTTATTTAGCTATTGCCAAAAAGCAGAGTAGTGCTTTGAGGTATGAAATTATACCCATCACAGCAGAGTAGGAAGAGAAGGTTTGCCCCTGGGGCAGATGCAAAGGAGATGGACCTCAGTCTCTTTTCTTTGGAAGAAAAATACTGCTCGATTTGCAAGCCAGCAAGCGCTACAGCAGGGAGGGGGGTGGAAGGAGGGGGTGAAAGGAAGGGCCACAGCTGGGGTGAAGAAAGAGGAAAGAAAACACAGAAAAGCCAAACATTTGGGGAAAATTCATCTTCCTCAACCAACCACTGTCCACAGTCCAAGAAAAAGCAACAGAAATGCTAAGACTGTACTATTTCACCGCCCTGCAGAAGATAGTTTTGCGTTTCTTCCAGCAACTTATCTACTGCATCCTTCACACACCTGATCCTCTCAAGGAAGCTTCTCAGGGCAGAGGCAAATTGCTCTAGCCAGCTTGGAGACCAAAGGAGCTGCATTTTATTAAATTAGTGTGTTTTCTTCCTAAATTTTTATTCTGTTCATCATGCCATGAGGATGCCCCAGTTAGGAGAATGTGCCTGAAAAGATCAATGACCAGCTAGGACATTATGGTTAGTGCTCCACAATACAGATATTCAAAGCCTCACAGTGACAGCAGAGAGCAAGCTTGGATTTTCTGATCTAAACACTCAAACTTTCCTATGCTTACGTTAAAGGAGAGCCTTCTTCACTGCCTGCTGGCTTTGAAGAGATGGGAACACTGGGAGGAACAGAGATGTCTAAAAATTTCCTCCACTCAGCTTAAAAAAATCATCTTCTGTGCTGGTGAGGCAGGGGCTAGAACATGCAGGAGAGAAGGTCTGCACTGAAGGCAACAGTGTGATACCAGCAGGAAAAAGCAGAGAATCTGGCCCAGAAATATATGAGAAAACAATGTTTGTTCATTTGGGGCATAATTCCTGGGCATCACAGCAAAGCCACAAGTTATTTAGTATTTTGTTCATTTCTAAAGAAATCCCAGAAGTATTCCTTCCCCACCCCCACCATACACATTCATTCAGAATTGCTCCAGTCAGTTAACATTACAGATCCACTTACTATGCTAAATTTGACAGAAATCATTCCATCTTCTCCTAATTTTAGTCCTTGAAGGAGTTTATTGCTAAGAAAGCCAGTTACACTATCTGTTCATAATAATCACCACTTTTCTACAGGTGACACCAGTTCTACTGTGTTTGTTAGTGAGACGGTATTTTCGTGGCACATAAATATAGGCATGGACATAAGCTACTTAAGAAGTTACCTCTCTCTCCGATAAGATAATTAGGAGATCAGTCCGGTTCTACCACACAACCAAACACATTTCTCCAAAGCCGTGGAATGATTAGTGAATTTTTACATTAGGAGAGACTGTAAACTGTGAGAATAAAATATTTTTCTGTTTACTTTGAAATGCTATTAAAAACAAGCTAGCAAACCATCAAGCTGGCCGAGTTTGTCAAGTTACTGGAGACCAGTTAGCTGAATGCGAGTCACTGGAAACAGTTGAGTAAATATTTAAGAAGATCAAATGGAGGAACATTTGGTACAGCACAGCTTGCTGAAAGATTGCAAAGATACCAGCATGTTTCAGGAGAGGCAGGTCATGCCTCAGAAAATTGCTGGAATTCTTTGAATGCGCTGTATTGCCACCAGGACAGACAAGGGAAATAGAGTGGACTTCGTTTTTCAAAGTATTTGACAAAGTTCTTTGCTTGAGGTTAATGACCTAAGGAGCCAAGGCACAGAACAGAAGAAAAGTTGCTGGAGTGAAAATTGACTTCAGGGCAAAAACCACAAGGAAACTGTAAATATAATTTGTGAGGTGGGAAGAAAGTTGCCAGTGCGTTAGCAGGTGAAAAAATGTAGGGGCCTTGCTGGGTAATTTTTGTTATAATAGACATCTTTTTTTTATTATTTATTTATTTTTATTTTCTCCCTTTTCTTATTTAAAAGGTACTGGATTCATAACTTGAAGTCTGCAGAATTGTTCTTTTAATGCACAGGACAGGTGGTATCTATGTACCTGCACAGTGGGGTCCCTTCCACACTTGGACATGGAGTGAGAACAAAGAGGGTTGAGTGGGTTCTCTGATTCCCCAGGCCCACCCAGTTGTTGCCCTCCTTGCTCCATACACCATCAGAGGTGCCAGTACCAAGCCCTGGTTAGTACAGACCCTGGAAGGACTGGAATAGAAGTCCTGCTCAGTCGTGTCCTGCAAGAAACAGAGGTGATACAGGGCAGTACAAGTTAAAGATCTTTCAAGCTGTGCCACAAGACAGAAAGGAAGGCCATTTAGGCAGGCTGACTCCCTGATGATATGGTTTTCTGTGTGTGGTTGTTGAGTTTTTTTTGTTGTTGTTGTTGTTGTTGTTGTTTTTTAATATGTACGTTTGTGGTTAAAAATAGAGCTGTTCTCAAGCATTTTGTAGCTCAAGTCAAAAAAATAGTAAACAATAATGTTTTCACCACTCTCAGTGTGAGCAAACAAGCAGTTCATAGATGTTCTTCTTCAGAAGAAATGTTGGAGGTACAAAACTATATTAAGCAAAAGAGAAAAGAAAGACCAGAGAGTCTTTCAGTAAATCCATAGGGAGATGCATTGAATATTAGAGTGCCCATTTCTAAATAGCTTATAAGTGATGAATTAGACATTTTAATGACTTTAAATAGAAGATAACTGGAAAGTCAGTTGTCACAGAAAGCTACTGAGCTCAACTGTGTGTTTATAAATGTAATTTCCAACACCACTTGCTGATAGAATGATGATATCATTTATAATAGCTTGTTATTTGGGTCCATAACATCATGTATTAATGATTTATTAACCATCTGTAATGATACATAAATGGACCGTGAATACAGTGGGTGCTTATTATGCATGAATTTAATAAAGTTGCATGAAGAACTATACTCAGTTTCCTGTTCTGTCACTTCTTAACAGCCTATGTTTGAGACCAGTGTCCTGACTCAGTGGCAAAACCAGGGACATGGAGAATGCCAAATGAGGTCTTTGGTGCAGAAAGACATCTGTTCCTTCCAACTAACCATGTAGGTAATATGTGGAAGGATTTAAAGCACCTGCAGTATGTGCAGTGGTAAATTGTAAATGCACCTTAGTCCAGGTACACAGCATATAAGCAGAATAATGTCTTGAAGCAAAGAATAAAAAGCATCAATATTTGCTGAAAAGGCAACGCTAGGCTTTATAGTGCAGGAGAGAGATTTGGGAGCACTTGAAGAGAAATCCCTCGAGCCCTCAGCCCTATATACAGCACTGTATAGCTGCAGTGAACAAAGCAAATGTGATTCTCTGTTACAGTGCAGGAGCACAATATAAATCAAGGAAGGTGGTAGTAGTGTAAATGTTATATTTATAATGGAAATGCTGATACAACCCCTAACTTACAGAGGTGCTGGCAGGAGCTGCCATAATATGGCTGGATATCATTTAAGCAGTGTTTGCAGAACTGATCAGTGTATCTCAGAAGGAACACCCTGTACTTGCTCTTGAAGATGCAAACTGCTGGCTATGAATCAGCTAGAATGACTAAATGCATACCACACAAGCCTAACCTGGAGAGAAAAAAAATCTTTATTCTGACACCGTGATTGTTCTTTACATTTCAAAAGCTGAAGGAAGCAATCAAATCCATAGTACTTTCTTCTTCTTCAGTAAGTTATATTAAAAAACTCAATTGGTTCAGGATTTATTGATCTGAATTGACAGTGAAGTTCACAAATTCATATAAAAGAGCCATCTCATTACAAGCCCATTTAAAGAATCTGTGGTTCAGAATTCACACACACACCAAAAAAAAAGTTTCCATGGAACATAAAAAATAAATAAATAAAAGAGAAAATAACTTTTGAGAATAGACTGTACAAATCATTTTTCTTTGGTATCAAGTGTGATTTGTCAGATGCAGCCAGAAATTCTTATTTCATTTATTTATTTATTTATTTAAGAAACGTTACAAGACAGAACCAATACATGTACAGAAACTACTGAGAAGAGATGGCTGATCAGAACTAAGCCTACTGGTGCTGATGATGTTAAGCTGCAAATGAACTGTGGTCAAATTTGGTCCAAGTGAAAATGTTAACATTGGCTAAAAAAAAAAGAAAACAAAATAACCCTATTAAACAGCACAGCATTTCTATTTTAAAATTTAGCATTTTCTGTATTCTTCTTCAAATGTGCTAAATGAGGAAATCTAGTCACTAAGATTAAAAGTCAAATCTCTCAAAAAGAATGTAGAAGCCTAAAAATAAAAAATAAGCACCCAGATATATTTTTCAATGCATTTGGACACCTAATTTCTCAGGACTCGAACAGCTGCATGGCTTCAAAAACACACTGAGTTGCCTAACATCCATACAAAACTAAGTGTAGCCCTAAGTTAGTTATCCAAGATCGCACAGCAGTCAAAAGAGCAAGGAGTACAGCTCCCAGACTCTGGGTTCTCTCTCCTAGTCACAGTGGAACAGTCTTGCCAACAAACAGATAATAGACAGGGATGATCTAAAAGTTACCATGGAGCACTAAAACAAAACGGCTCTGAATGTGAGGGACATGCTCTACAACTTGTGTGTTGCAGAAGAGACTGACAGGAAGAGAAAAGGACTGCACCATGTCCATGGCACGCAGCTTTCTGGGGCCCACGTGGCTAATTCAGCCCTGAGGAGAGTTTGGAGAACCCAGCCACCATCTGGATCAGCCCCTCCAGCAGCCACTGGCCTTCAGTGGGTCATCATAAAATTATAGGGAATATGAGGTGCAAGGGATGCACCAACCAAAACTCCAACACAAAAACTGCTTCAGGCTGCTCATCTCACTCGTGCTTGTTGGCTGTACAGCCCAGTGGATGCCCACCCAGGAGTACCTCATCTTCTCAGGCAGTTTTGTCCAAAGCAGGATAACCAGAAGAGTACAGTAATCAAGGGGAGCAGTGAAGACGGTCTCACCAACTGTCTGAACTAACAAAGCAGAGTAAACAGAGGAGCAGAGCTTCTTACGAAAACAAGGAGATTTTGACAAGATATTCCTATGAAATAATAAAGTTGTTTATTATTATTATTATTATGAAGAAGAAGAAGAAGAAGAAGAAGAAGAAGAAGAAGAAAAACAGTTGGGAAATCAGGTGAAAAAGAGTGCCTAATAATCTCAGAAGATCACTCCCATGCCTGTGATTTTTTCCTTTTTTTCTTCACCTAAGTCAGGAGTAAATTACATCAATGCCTCTTGACCTGAACACCAACTGCCTAGCTATTTTGCAAGAAGGTGAAGCTTGTGTCCCACTATAGGAGATAATGCAGTTTGTACATGTGGTGATTACTTTCTCCATATTCTCCTAAGAACTGAATTAGCACAGTGTGGGCTCCAGAGATCTGCATGCCGTGATGTTGGGGCCGCAACATAAGAAGGACAGTCCAGTTGGAACAAGTCTAGAGGGAGGACACAAGGATGATCAGAGGGCTGGAGCATCTCTCCTACAAAGACAGGCTAGGGGAGTTGGGTTTTTTCAGCCTAGAGAAGAGAAGGCTCCAGGCAGACCTTAGAGCAACCTTCCAGGGCCTAAAGGGGCCTACAGAAAAACTGGGGAGGGTTCTTTGTCAGGAGGTGCAGTGATAGGACAAGGGGCAATGGCTTTAAACTAAAAGAATGTGGATTTAGATTAGATATTTGTAGGAAATTCTTTACATTGAGGGTGGTGAGGCACTGGCACATGTTGCCCAGAGAAGCTGTGGATGCCCTATCCCTGGAAGTGTTCAAGGCCAGGTTGGATGGGGCTTTAAGCAACTTGATCTGGTGGGAGGTGTCCCTGCCCATGGCAGGGGGGTTGCAGGTAGGTGAAGGTGAATGCCCCTTCCAAACCAAACCATTCTATAGTTCTATGGATACGATTTGGTGCAGTCTTCTTCTATTCATAATGGTTCTAAAAAATTCAATGAAATATATGAACTCTTAAAAGGGAGGATTGAAACCACAGACATTTCTATTAACGAAAAATGAAGGACGTGAAAAGAAATCCTTTGCTATGGATGAAATCCACATCAAAAGACAACCTCCTACTATTGACTTTCCTCCCTGGTTCTGCCTTCGACTAACAACACCTGAGTTTTCAATGTGGGAATTTAGCAACCAGACTTTCCCATCTTCCTTTTCATGACACAGAAATATGGCCAGGTTTCTTGCCAAAAACTCTGTAGCAAGCCCAGATCTTGACATTGGAAGAAAAAGCAGACATGAAAATTTGTAGTCTAACCTAATAACTAAAGGTTTATCAGAAACACTGGGTTACCTCAAAGTCAAACGGAAGGTTTATCATGTCCACTAAAGAAGCCTTTAATCTTGCACAGCTTAATAGCTCCTGGGCTTACAATGATGCCTTAAGTTATACACCTGCTTGTGCATGTTACAAGAGCAGTGCACAAGGCATTATTAAGAGACAATTCAACATGCTGATGTTATAGAAGAACACAGGTATCATAGTAAATTTTCCATTAAAACTGATTCATGTCTGTTCTTTTGCATTGGGGGCATTTATGTCACCAGCGACTCACAAGAAAACAAGGACTATGGAGGTGATAATGCTCATAAAACAGTAAACTCTGTATTAATAAACAGGAATGATGATAAATATTGTGCTTAAGTGGCATGTGATTTATAGTGGAGGAATTAAGAAGTAAGAACATCAGAGATACACATATCAGAATCATTTGAGCTGTAACACAACCTGACAGGAACTGGAAAAGTGGACTTCCCTCCAGTGTTTTCTGAGCTAGTCTTGATCTTCACAAAGAAAGCTAGCTGTTAGTACAGTGGATTGCAGCTCAGCTTTTTGCATAAAAATTCATGAGACACTATCTATTTCAACTGCGTTATACAGCAGTAAAGGGGAGGGAAAAAAAAGTTCAGCCCTACAACTCAGATAGGGTTTATTTTGAGTGATGATTGCAAACCAGCCATGGAAATTACAGATGCTACTTGGTTCACTATTATTTTGCAGCATCTCCAGTAATCTTCAGTGATCATTTATAACAGCATGTCTGATGATTTTCAAAACATAACTGGAAAGGATACTTCTGTGGAGAGTATGGCTACTCAAAGGAGAAATCAATCTTTGCAGCTCAGGGAGTCAACTTCATACCACTGCTATCAGACAGCCACAAATTTCAAAGCACAGAAATAGAGTTGGGGGTGCTCCAAGCCATTTCACCCTATTGTATCCCACGAAGTGTAGCACGTCAAGATAGATCATTCTGCTCCTTTTGTTCTATTGAAAGGTAAATGTAAGAGTGAACCAAGTTTAAAAGCGTACCTAACCAATTGCTCACCAGTGCAGGAAGCAAACAGGCTGCTGAGCAAAGAGACTCGGCTAAAGCTCTACCATGGGCCTCCAACAAAATATGGACAGTTATCCTTGCACCTGCACAGCATCTCACTCCTGGAGAGAAAAGGGGTGTGTGTCCCCCCTACAAGCCATGTGTAGGGTTGGCTCCTAGAGCCCAAGTGCCTGCAGCTGGACCCCAATCCACTAGAGCAGTTGTATAGAAATGAAGGACACCAACTGTTGCTCAGGACAAAAACTGTCTTTTTGTTGTGTTTGGAGCACAGATGTAATGGGGCCCTTATCAGTGACAGGGACTGCCAGGTCCCCTTGAAATAGCATCAGAATAATCACGCAGGAAAACCCGGTATTTGGATGCAAGCTGTTGGGATGGATTCACTACCATCCTTTTCTAAAGGCACATAAAAGTAGAGTATCATCCTTGGTGGCTAGTAAATATGAGCAATTGTAGTGAATGTTTCATCTCTGACAGGGAATATCATAATGTATTATGGTGGAAGGCCCTGGCAAAACACATCACAGACAAGTCTTGGCTGTCTAGGGGAATAAGTTGGGGTGAACCAAATAAAATAGTAATAATAATAATAAAGGAAGTGTTAATACAAAACATTATCATGTAAAGTTGTAAGGGTGCCCTGTATTTAGGACATTAAAAAAATAAAAATAAAAAGATTACTTCATATCATAATTGCAAAGACATGGCAAATCAGACCTGTTAATAAGTAATGGCAATAGCTATGTCAAATCATTGGCTGTTCTGTGGCCTATACAAATAAATAGGGTGGTCTCTCCTCCATTCATAATGGACATATATCAGTGTCATGTGAGCCACCATATCAAGCATCTGCAGGCACAGCCAAGAGGCCCCATACTGAACAGGAATGTAGAACTATTTTCTTACACTTTCAAGACAGATTTAAAGCAAATACCCTTCAGGAAAAAAAAAAAAAAAAAAAAAAAAAAAAAAGCAACTAAAGCAGAGGAAGCAGGAGGACATTTTAACAAAATGTATGTTGTTGCTAAGATAATTGAGCATCCATATTAGTTCTGGGATTCTTTTCTTTAACTGCATATGGAATGAAACTGGTCTAACTTTCACATCTGCAGTTGTACCACTCTGAAGCCCGTACAGCAAAGAGGACAGAAAGAAATCCTTCTCTACCTTAACCCTCCCACCTTTCAGAGTTTCTTCTGCTGCTGTGGCCTACCTTCAGCTTCCACCCCAACTCAGCAGCTGACTGTGTTAAACCCACCACACACCTTGCTGAAGTCTGTCCCTTTGCTCTGGATCACAAGTTTGCTCTAAGTCACAGACTCTGGCCAGGTCTGTGCTTTATTTACTGATCAGTGCATCATACACCATGATGGTCCTAGCCATTCTTGTTCAAGACAAACACATGGTGTGCACACACATGCATATCTATTTCAAAGAATGTATTAAGTGCAGGCCTAGCTAAATTGCAAGTTGCAATTTAATACTAGCAAGTAACTGTGTACATATTTTTGTACCAGTGAGCTGCAGCACAAGTGCTAGCAGTTAGACATCCTTTCATATGGTTATTTTTAAAAATAACTTTAGGGTACTCTTGTGAAGGCAAATGCTTGCACAAAGTATTATTACAGCAGTTATTGACAAAAGCTGTAGAGAAAATCTGTACCATGATAGTTACTAGGGGCATCTGGGAAGTAAAAGGGTAAAAGGGACAGAAAACCAAGATATACACAAACATTTGCCTGCATTTAGACAGTGTATGTAGGCAGGACAATATTTTGGTTGGTTATCTGTTTCATTTGTTTAAAAATCAAGAGGAAAAACTCCAGTAGGGAAAATCTGACCACAGTGTTACACCACAGCACAAAATTAATTCAATCTCCATTTTATCCTAGATAAATAGCCTTATATTGTTCAAGCCTTTTCAGTTTCTGTAAGTCCTCCCAGGTACAAAGCATCAAACCACAATCTCTTCTGAACAAAAGTAATATGGAGGGAAAACACAAGACCATGGCAAGAATCTCCTTAAATTAATCCTAAGTGAAATACATTGCTATTTTGTCCTGGGAACATGGGAGAAACTGGACCACAGATCTGAAATATACTTGTGACTAGCATACAAATGTAAAGTACTTTTCACTTCCTTTTATTACATTGCAACCTCATCCTGAGTTAGCTGATGCAACCCTGGTCCTACAGGGACTAAATCCAGGACAAAATGAAAGGGAATAACCTGTGCAGAATTAATGCCTGGAAGCTGTAAAGCACAAGTCGTTTGAAACTCCTCTTGTGGCTCCTCCCAGACATAACAATTGATTTACGAATGGTCACATGCACCTGCAGGATATGTGGTTTGGTGGCAGGAAGGCAGTCCATGTGGGACCAAGTCAGTGTTGAGGAGCAAGCACATCTCAGAATGCAGGGGGCTGCAAAGGAGGGAAAGGTAAAACCCTCTCAGTACTTCTTTGTCTGCTCACACAGCTTCTCCAAGGTGGTCATTCTGCTCACCCCAGCAGACCTGCACAGCATGTGGACACATTGCCTGAAAATTACTGGTCAAGAAGGTAGTGGCTTAATTCACTCCACAAGCATCAAGAGCCCATAATAGTGACCACAGTTATATTCTGCTTATCTGGTGCAAGAGTGTATACTGTTCCACACTATACATGTGGAACATATGGAAGCGTTCAAAGGTATATCTGCATATTCTCGGCTCAACAGATGCAGAAAGGTCAAATGAAAACTATTTATGGTTGTAGGTACTGCACAGCAACTAATTGTGATGAATGATGGTTAAGAATGCAGATGGATAAAACAACCATTTCCTGGTATTACGTGCTTGTGCTTAATCATTTCTACTCATCAATTTCTTTCCCTTCTCTTCTGTTTCTGAAAAGTCCACTATCACCTAACAAGCTGTTTTTGCTACCACCAATAGATGCTAAAACTGGTTTTCTCACCAGAGTGCAGAATTTCAAAATCCTCAGCCCTGAATTTTCAAAATTTTCAATTTTGAATTTTCAAAATCCTCAGACTGGAGACTTTACTCAGTGGCAAAATGTGTGCATCAACACAAAACTGATGGCACTCAACACTTCCAAAGTGAAGGTGGGCATTTTTCATCATGAGGCCAGACATGTTTAAAATATGTCTGTGCTGCAATTGGCAGGCTGACTTCAACAGAAGGCTCCTGAAAGCTGCACATCAATGTATCAGAAGGACAGCCTAAACAGTTATCCAACAACATTTCTGCAGAAGTCAATAAAAAGAATTATGTTCCATAAAAAAAAAAAAAAAAAAAAAAAAAAAAGAGAGAGAGAGAGAGAAGGAGAACAAGAACAAGAACAAGAACAAAAACAAGAACAAGAACATAATACTTAAAGTGATGTAGTGATTTTGGAAATCCAATATATGACTTTGAAGTCCTCACCTGGCAATGCCCCATTAGCTGTTGTTTGGAGAACAAGTATCTAGGCGTAACATTTATATCCCAACTCCAATACTTTCTCAAGTGATTAGTCACAGCTTTGACTCCATCAGAAATGTTATCCATCATTGTCTATCACATTTTCCCAAAAGTAACTTCTTTCAGTCCCTAATCTCCATCTTTACACATTAAAGTTACTCAATATGGAAGCCCATAGAGGAGCCAACACATCATTTGGTTTTCGTATGTCGCCTTAAAACCCACCCTGCATAGCCTACTGTCCAAACTGCTGAAACTCTGCCAGGTCTCCTTTAAAGATCGAATGGTAACTTGCATTCTCTTGTCTCGCACTCATTCACTGCTACCTTATACTTGGACTATGGATAACAATGTCACAGTCAAGTTATTGCAGCTTAAACATTTATCACTTGTTAACTGAGATATGTTCACCAGTGTTTCATACATTCTTCCCATAGAGAAGCTGCAATAAAATATTAGCTTAAATTGGCTCAGCTGACAGGTGAAACTGTATCATGAATTCTTACAGTTGTCATTCATATCCTTCAGTGGCAAACTATTTAGAGCACTGCTGAATTCTGTCGCATGTGCAGACCTTCTTCACAGTCCTTACTACCTTGTGTGGCTTGAGAACAGCCCTGTGGAGAAGGAGTTGGGAGTACTGGCGGAAGAAAAACAGAACATGAGCCAGCAGTGTGGGCTTATTACCCAGAAAGCCAGCTGTACCTTGGGATGCATCAGAGGAAGCATGGCCACCAGGGCTGGGGAGGTAATTGTCCTCCTCTGCTCTGCTCTCATGAGACAACACCTGCAGCATTGTATTCAGCTCTGGGGACCCCAGCACAAGAAGGACATGGATGTATTAGAATAAGTCCAAAGGAAGGCCACAAGGATGATCAAGGGTCTGGAGCATCTCTCCTACGAAGACAGGCTGAGGGAGTTGGGGTTGTTCAGCCTGGAGAAGAGAAGGCTCCAGGCAGGCCTTATAGCAGCCTTCCAGTGCCTAAAGGGGGCCTACAAGAAAGCTCAGGAGGGACTTTTTGTCAGGGAGTGGAGTGAAAGGACAAGGGGCAATGGCTTTAAACGAAATAAGGCAGATTTATATTAGCTATAAGGAAGAAATTCTTTACTCAGAGGGTGGTGAAGCACTGGAGCATGTTGCTCAGAGAAGCTGTGGATGCCCCATCCCTGGAGGTGTTCAAGGCCAAGCTGGATGGGGCTTTGAACAACCTCGTCTGGTGGGAGGTTTTCCTGCACATGGCCAGGTGTTGGAACTAGGTGATCCTTAATGTCCCTTCCAACCCAAACCATTCTATGGTTTTATGGTTCTAGTATGTCTCCATGCATCTGTAATACCATAGTAACAACTGATGCATGCCTGGATCTCTCTGCGCATGATCAGCCTCACTGAAACATGGAACATCATCTGCTTGAAGAACATGCAGAAATACTGAAGGATACAAGGTCATGGCCTTAAAACTAATGGGCTTTCTGACAGCGGTAGAACAGAAGTAGAATAAATTCAGAATGTCACAAGCCCTGTTGTGCATTAAAAATTTCATTCCAGCCTTCTGTGTTTTCCTGATTGGGCTTACTGTTATTCACACTGTAATTATTCACGCAGTTTGTACTGTAGATATTCACTGCACCTTGTGTTAATACTTAGGAATGAGACAAAAAAAAATCATCTCAATATTCATAGATGAGCAGTACAAGTGAATTGCTGACAGAATGTTTCCTGGGGTGGAAAAAATGGAGAAGTTTCTGTTTTATGGGTTGCCAGAGGGAATAGTTTCTAAAGCATAGCTCGTGCACTGAAGGAAAATGAAGACAGTCCCAAAAACAACACCCTTAGCTCAAGGTTTTCTGTTATTGAGTTATTGCTTTTATTTTATATACAATGCAAAAAAAATGCTGATTATTATAATTCAACATTCTCTAAGAGAGACAGAAGCAGTAAATAGGGTAGGTAGGGAGACAGAGGAGGAAGTTGTCACCAAATATAGAGCATAACATTTCTGTGCATTTCAGATAGGGTAGGAATGATGTTCCTTTGCCATGTACAGGCACTTACACATTTCTGGTAAATGATAAGAGGCCCAACATCTGACCTTTCTCTTCTACACTTTCATGGCCTTTTTAAAAATCTATAGTTTTTTTATCTTTTTATAGTGATTTTACAACATCTGGAGACCATTTAAAACACTTAAATGTATATACTCCCAAGCTAAAATGCTCACACAGAAATGATTAAAAATCTGCAGCCACTGTACACACCAGCCTTATCTTGTAGATCTCACTCATTAGGCACACCTTTGGGGCAGGGTCATGTCCAAATCAATAGTCCCATCAGATTTTATGAGGCTCCCTGAAACAAAGTCTTTCAGATAAGGCAGAAAACAAAGGTCCATGACTACTCCTCATTAACAATCTCCCTGAATTTTTCATGGGTAGTATTTGTGTTTGTTGTTGTCCCTGTTAGCCTAATTCCACTTTGGGCAACAATTCCCTGTCTGAATTTGTTGTTAAATCCCATTAAACATAACACCTTTCACATGATCCTAATCCACTAGGCAGGAGGGAGGGCTCTCAGGCAATTGCCACGTCAGGGTAAAAGGAAGTTTCACTGCAATTTTTATTAGTAAGCAGGAGCTGTGTTTCTTCTACTCCCTTATGACCAGAAGTACTACTTGAAGGTAAGGTGGTCTGGCATGGTAGAGAATTTGGCTCAGTAGTGATGAGTTGCATAGCCCTTGCCAAGCACTTCTCTGTTGGCCTAACTTTCTCATGGCTTTTATGGGTGGTGACAAACACCCTGTGCCTGATTTTCTTCCAGGGGCTTCCGAGCACAGCTCTCTTTCCTGGAGATGCAGTCTGGGGGGGAGTTCAGAGTTCACACTTCTACTCTGGAGGGATTCAATGGCTGAAGGTAGGTCTATGGACAATGTAAGGACCTGCCTGAAGCCTGTCCCCTCTGTGTGTCAATGGCACAAGACCTACACAAAGTACCAGGCACCAAACCGCATGATTTCCTGCTTCTGGTCTTCTGGTCCTCAAGGACTTGGGACCAGTGTGTTACAGGATGGTGAGAGCTTTTCCCTGCAACCTGCATCTTGGTGAGGGGTACCGAGAGAGGGAGAGAGAGAGAGAGAGAGAGAGAGAGATGCTTTTCCCTCCCCTTGCTGAGTTTCCTTTGAACTTGGCAGTCGCCTCAGTCAAGTTCAGAACTGCTCCCACACCACTGGAGCATCTCCCTTTGCTGCTTCCTGTCCCCTGTCTCCTCCTACTTCCTTCTGTGTCTCCTCCAAGGCCCCTCTCTGTCAGCAAGCCCTAACACCAACACCTGGTACCTTTGTTCTGCTCTTGGGGAAATTCCTCTGTTCCTGGCCTCCTGTGGGGCACTTGGAGAAAACTGGCTTTTCCCGAGGCTTCAGCCACCCCATTGTTCTGCCTGGACCATGCCTATTCACTAGCTAATAATAGTCTTTTATAACTATCTCTTTCAACCGCAGAGCTGAAGGCGCAGCTCCCCAGCTTCTTTGCACAAGAAGCATGAGCAGCACACAGACAAAGATAGTGTTTAGACATAAAAATAGACAGTTCATAAAGCTATAGTGAATTTCATAAACTGTACACAGACATATTCTCCCAAACTGTCTAACTGATTATCTTTTTTTTTTTTTTTTTTTTTTTTTTTTTAATTTTTCATCTTGTTATTCAGTGGAGACTGACATTTGAGTAACCACTCACAATTGGACATGATTGAATCATATGAATCCTTCTCTAAACAGCCAAGCTACCACATGAGAGAGGACAGACTAAATCAGAAACCCCAAGCAGACATTCAAGAATTGTATGAGGACATGGGCTGTACTGCCTCAAGCTCCCAGCTATGTGTGACCTTGGTCATTCAGTATCCCCGGTCCTGACCTTCATACTAAGGAAAGTACCTGGCAAATGAGAAGGAAAATTTAAGAGAGAAGGGAAGGAAGGAGGGACCTCAGACCCAGAAATAATATAAGAACATAGGTTGGCAGAGCATGAAAGGACAGTAATTACAGGTTCAGTCAACAATCAAAAAGCAAAGGGTACAGTTTGCTTGCAGTTGCTTTGCCTGACAGCTTGAAATCTACACAGCTGTTGTTTCTCCTTTATGAGGGATAAGATTTACCCGTGGCATTGTCTGTGCAAGATTCAGCTGGAATTTTTACCGGGCTCCAGTTCATCCAAAAACCATGAAGAAGCACTCTGTCCATCACTATAACCAAACCATAGTCATACCACCAGCTCAGAAGAGCAAAGTGGTTCCATGAATGAGACATCTGTAGCAAAAGCGACTCTAATGAGAAATTCTGTCATCTCCATATGCTCAGGATGATCTGGGATGACTACAGATGCAGCCTCAGTCATTACAGCAGCAGAAGAAATCTCTGCTGTATCAATTTAGCACAAGAAGTTGCAGGCCTATACCAAACCATGAAAAGATATGTGTCATGAACTGCTGCTTTCTAAGGGACATACTAATGGGAAGCTTAGATAAGAGACATTCTACCTGCAAAGGTTCTGTTAAAAGCAATGAGTGATATTTTTGTAGATTTCTCTGTGCAGGGAAGATGTCCACACACAGGGTCAACCCACAGCTCTTGTCCCACATGAGGCCAGCAGACACCCTCAGGACAGGTACCCTGCCAAGGCATTGCCAGAAGTAAAAGCTGTACAGAAACTCGGACTACTGAGTAACCTGAATTCCCTCATTGGAAGGAAGCAAATTAATTGCTAATTTAACACAAACAACGACTTCAACCATGACCAGAAAAAATGCATGTGTTTTCATTGTAATAAAGGAACTCTCTATTACTCATCAGCTATAGGGTATATCTATGAGTCTTTCCCAGGCAGTCATCTTCACAGTATATGGTCTATCAGTTGTGTTTGTGTCTGTGTAACATATAAACATTTCCTATGAATTAAATCCATTACTCTCACCATTTGCATGGTCATAATAATATCTATATCTATATGTATGTGTGTATTATATATATATGTGTATGTGTGTGTGCCGAGTTATGATCATTTCTTTATAGAAATTGGTGAACTTGAAAAAGAGGATGCCCTTTTTGAAAGAGCCTGCTGAATGCTGAGTTCCCCTCACTGAGCAGCTGTGTGTTCCTGGGCAAGACCTTAGCAGATGGGAGATGGCTGAGTACTTTGTCTGTAAAAATATTGCAGTAAGCTGGAAGCTGCACCTAATGGCAGCAACATATATTGGATAGAGATATCCAAGTCTGTATTTATGTATATTTGTTTGGAAACTTGGAAATCTGTCCAAACTAATAAGTTGAATAGAGTACAGAATGTCTTATTTCCAAGGTTACTCTACATAGTCCAAGAAAAGCAAAGTACAAAGTAGAAGTGTTTCCCAGTGCCCATTTCAGATTGCTGGGGGCATAAGTAGGTGGCAAAAGCTAAAAAGCTATAGATGTGAACTAAAACTCTTTGAAAGAAGAAATCCTCAATAACTTGAATGGTCATCTGAAAAGATCTCTAGAGAGGAGAAGATCAGTGAAGACACCATTGTGAAAATATACAGAATTTCCTTCTTTTACATATTTAGCAATGTACCAGAAACACTGCAGATGACAGCATTATTTCTGTATTATACAGTATCATTTATCTATTGAAACTTTCCTTGGGAAAGTAGAAACATAATAAATTATAAAACTATTTATTTTTCTGCTGCTTCAATTTTTTTTTTTTTTTCTCTCTGAGCCCATTGGTTTCAACATCCATGATGCAAGAACTTCACTTTAGCTTTCATTCAGAGGTTCTCACTAGAGATGAAACAAAAAAGAGAGGAGAAGTTTGGTTAGGAGAAAAAAAAATAAAAATAAAAAAAAAAATCAGGCTCAAATCTGAAATTTAGCTTGTGATGGCATGAAATCCACTTTTTTAAGGGAGAAGAGTTTCCCTACTCTTCAACTTCTCTAGAAAGCTCTCATATTTTTTTGCTACAGATCAACATGGGATTTTGCTAACTGGGGATGCATAATCTGGTGCTGTTTAAATCCCAAGGCACACTCCCAGGACACATTCAAAAGTCTGTGTATTCAGGGAAACCTTCCTTCTCCTGAAGTTGATTTTTCCCCTTTTGCATTGTGCTGCTGACTGGAAAATGTAGGGGAAAACAAAGCAAAACAAACAAACAAACAAACAAAAAACAAACAAATAAACAAAACAAAACAACAACAACAAAAAAAAGAACAGTTCTTGACTGACCCAGCAGAGGAACAGACCTTCTGGCACTTTTCCAGCAGCCCTGACATTGAGGTTATTACGGAAATCCAATCACACTCTTTACAATTAGAACTTGGGTTATCAAAATTACCGGCTTGTTTTTCACTATGACTAGGGTGAAAGGTGACAAAAAACGGAGAAATAATAGAGAATTGGCAAATACAATTGGCAAGCATGTGGGGCAAGGCACAACAATTAAGAAATAACCACTGGGATTAAATACCTCAGCCTTATATTAGACCTCTGACAATGGAGTTGAAGCATGACTGACAGAGGATCATGACTGCACTGTTTTGAGCTTGGATCCTGTAAAACCCATAGCTACAGCCCTGACACAAAAGTAATTAAATAAATCAGAAAGAAAAATGCCATGTCCTTCACATTCAGGGCCACAGGCACTGCTCATCATTCCATGGTCCATATTCAACAAAGAGAAGATATCTTGAGGATACTGAAGTCCAACCAACATTATAAAGCTTGAATTTTAGTGGCAATTCTTCAGGTAGACACTAGAAAGAGTCAAAATATCCCAGCAATTCTATAATCTTGTCTGTCTACCTCTTAATTCCATCATCTGCTGCCATACAGAGAATCGAAGGTCAAATGACTTGATCACATCTCTGTCTGTCTTAATTACAGAGAACTGGAAAGGTGCTGAGCATTCACATGGTGAGACCGCTTTATATTTCTAGAGGTTGTTTCCCTAGACTGGGCCTTTACAGGAATTCAAGAGTCAGAGGCCAGTGACATGCAATCACTCTATCAGGCAGTATAAAACAATGGGCAAATGTGTGCAAAGGTTGTGAACAATCTCAAAAGGAAAAGGAGGGTGCAACCTCCAAGTCTATATTTGGTTTTGTTTATCATCAACAATTAACTCTGCTCTAATCTACACCCCCTTAAGTATATCCAAGTCACAATCCATTTATTCTTTTTTATGAGGAACAACATAGTATTCAAATCCAAGATTGTTTTTCATTTCTTTAAACAACAGCTGACATAAACACTTATTTCAGATTGTCTTTTAACATTCTGTGGTGGGATCATGTATTCTGGGCACCAAACCAACATCAACACCCCTGGGTGGGGGTGGCTGCTGATAGGAGAAAGGTAAAGGGAGGTATGCATATCTGACTAAAACAAAACAGCAGAACTTTCTGGCAGTTCCCCAGTTTCCACATTCCTTGGTCTTCTGCAAGGACGGAGATCCTACTGAGAAGGATTCCTTGAAATCTCAGATTCTCACAGATCTCTCTCTTGATTTGTTTTGAATACTGCAGAAAAGAATGTTTTCCCTGGTCACGCAGGAATGGGTATTTTTATCACATGGCAGAGGCAGTAGACATATCCAGGGAATATGCTGTTTATGAAGCAAAGAAGTTACTAGCAGCAGTAAGCTGAGCTGTTCACACAGTCTGCCTAGGAGAAATAATACCTTTCATTGTGCAGAAGTACAAAAAGTATATGGTGGCAAAGCTGAGATGTATTCTTAAGTAAATAGCTATTAAAAATAAAGCTGTTAAAAGAATGCAATGGTTAGGCATTGAGGTTAATGTATTTGCCAGGGTTTCTACAGCAACGCGTTGAATTCACTTTCAGTCATGATCAAATAGTCTTCTATTTTAACTATGTATAGGAATTCAGTTTATGCGTCTTCTGTTCTCCAGCTTCTCCACTTTACTTGACAGTTTTCAGGGGAGAAAAAGAGAATAAAAAGGTGCAACCATTCAATTTGACAACATATCTGGTAGAGATGACATGCATGGACAGGTCACTCTACTGCATTTGTAACACAACTGTTATCTTCTAAAGGTGCAATGAGTTTTAGAGATGCTGAGCACTTCAGAATCCTGTTGGCCTCAGAGGGAACTGCAGGCTTTCAGTATTTTCAACAGCCTTCTACCACCCCAAGATCAGGGTCTCTAAAGACCAGGTCAAGAAAATACCTCATCATATATCTACCTTCATTTAGGCACGTCATGTTTAAAATTCTAGATCTTTTTGCACATTTTTAGGTATATGGGATATAAAATGATTTCTTGTCATATCAGCTTGCTGTTACAAATAGGCAAACTACATAAGCCCATTTCAAATAAAGTGATTAGCACATTAGCATTATGTTTTTGAGATCTGCTGACCTGATTCCCCAACTCTAGTCAAATAGTTTTTTGTCACATCTTTGCCAGACCCCAAATCTAGCACGCAGTCTAACAAGACATATGGACTTCTCCCCAAAACAGATATAATGGCAGGTTGTATAGAACAGGACTTGAGTCTATCGCTCTTCCTTATTGCCACACACTGACACATCCAGATTCTGACAAAACTGCCTTCACCCACACGCTGTCCCACCAGAATAGCTACAATTTGCTGTACATGCTCTCCACTAGGCAGCACAATGGATATCCTCCTCTCCCTGCCCTCATGTATTATGTAGAAGAGACACAACTAGTTGTATTAATGCTAGCTCATTCACACACATGTACGCATACACACACACACACACACACACACAAACGAATCCCTCTCTCTATTACAATAAATATCTCATAAAAAATTACATACCCTGAATAGATTCAACAGCAAAATAGCAGCTGTTGCATAGTTTGAGGGGTTTTATTTTTAACTTATTAATATGCTGATCAGATTCTTGTAATCAGAAGAAAGTGACATTAATCTCATAAAACATGTAAACTGTATTTTCTTGGAGAAAAGGAAGAAAAAGAATATGTTGGCAAAGCTGCCTTTTTTTTTTTGTTTTTTCTTGTTCTTTTTAAGGGTGTCAGAACACATCCGCGGGGGTTGAGTTGAAAGTGAATGCAGGTCATCACCATAATCACGGAGCAACATAAGGAGATGATGAGAGGATAGAGAGCTTTTCACTTCTTGGCCCACAATTTAACTCTTGTCCTGATGTGCAGACTGAGAGCACTTCCTGGTCACAGTTCATGTGAAAGTTGTTGGTGTATGTGTCTGTGCCCATCTCAGAAGAGTCATGGTTACAAAAGGTATTACTTGCAAACAAGAGACCAACAAGAGGCCCAAGAGTTTACATCAGTGCCTATTAAAGGCAGTGTGACTCCTTTCAGTGAAAACAAGTATTGTATCATGCTGTTAAGCAATGCGAAGAGAGGCTGGCCTTCTCACCTCCACGGACAATTTCTTCACAAGGTTTGGTAAGAAAAGAGGCAATGGCAGGAGCCATTCATTGGCATGTAAGTGAATCAGGCTTGAGCATCAAGGATTCAAAGAGTGTGGTATCAAATTGAAGGCATTTTAAGTAGACTTGATAGGGAAGAAGAAGTTGGTTGGTGCTTTCTGAAAATCATGATTTCTGTATAGCAAACTGAACTAGATAGAAAACTTGAGGTGCATACATATTTACTCAATCACCACTTTAGGATCAAATAGAATAGAATAGAATAGAATAGAATAGAATAGAATAGAATAGAATAGAATAGAATAGAATAGAATAGAATAGAATAGAATAGAATAGAATAGGAGGTGCATTTTTAAAATTAAACTCAATAAATGCAAACAAATGTATTTTGCTGAATTAAGGTCATTTAGTTCCTTACAGTTAACAGTTCCTTACAGATTAACAGTTTAATCGATATTGTTCTCCAGGTTCACTAAAAACAGGAGCGAGTATTTCAAAAGTATATGTAGGAAGGGAGAAGTGCAAAAGATACATGAGTTTGATCAGCCAGGATATTTTTTACTGGTGAAATACAATTAAAACTAATTGGGTCTTCTTGAGCTTGTCATACACATCTGAAGGAACAGGACTGCAGTCATCTCCATTACAGTCAATCAAGAAGTGCATTCACAATGATGATTATATCAGATCTGGTTTAGATTGACCCAATAGGATTTGTCATATAATCTTCCATGAATAGATCCAGTCACACGAAGTTAAATCTAGTGAGGTCAATCCAGTTATATGCACAAAATAAATAAATAAATAAATAAATATTTACAGAGACTTGGAGGCAACCAGGAAGTTACAAACTTACTAACAAGCATTGAGTTGATGAAGATTCTAACTAAGGCTTATGCACATGTTATTCCAACATATAGATTATTTGTGCTTTTTTTTTCATGTCTAAACTGTCATAAATTACTTGCAAATTATGCATTAAATATCAAATGGATGCATGATTACCTAAAGACTGGATATAGTTTTTAAGTCTGTAGGAAACTTCTTGTTTAATATCCCTGTAGGATATTTTGAAAAAGATGTCCCATAAGACATGAATTCTCTTTGAGTCAAGAGGACTGTTGTTGTTGTTGTTTTCAAAGGATCTATAGCACTGGGGTAAGTCACAGAATCACAGAATCACAGAATCACAGAATAGTCTAGGTTGGAAGAGACCTCCAAGATCACCGAGTCCAACCTCTGACCTAACACTAACAAATCTTCCACTAAACCATATCTCTAAGCTCCACATCTAAACGTCTTTTAAAGACCTCCAGGGATGGTGACTCAACCACTTCCCTGGGCAGCCTATTCCAGTGACTAACAACCCTTTCAGTAAAGAAGTTTTTCCTAATATCCAACCTAAACCTCCCCTGGCACAACTTTAGCCCATTCCCCCTCATCCTGTCACAAGGCACGTGGGAGAACAGACCAACCGCCACCTCGCTACAGCCTCCTTTCAGGTACCTGTAGAGTGCAATAAATTCCAAACCTGGGCACAACATTCAAACAGGAAAGATTAGGAATTCTAAGATTTGTCAGAAGCCAGATGAATACGTTGTATAAAACAATCAATATGCACAGCCCCTGTGTTTGTGTTGGTCCAAATTGACATCCTTATGTTCTGTCCTGTTGATACAAATCATCACATTTGATAATGCTGAGAGAGGAGCTTAATAGAAGGTAGAACTTGGGCCTGTGAGCGCGGTTAAAGTTGTAGAGGTAGCCCTGGGCTGTACTATGTTTACTAGATATAACAGTTTCTGTAGTCAAATAATGTTTCAAGAAAGAGACTTAAATCCTTACTTAGAGTATCAGAAGTGTAGCATGGTCACCACTCAGTGCCCTATACTACCCTGGTATTTTTCTTTGAATCAAACCTGTTGTATTAGAAGACAGTAGCTAAAGCATTAAGCTGTAGTGAAAAATTTGAACTGGCAAGATTCTTTTGTACCTTTTCATAGAATATGTTTTATATGCAATAATCTTGCCAGACAGGTCACGTATCTGTGATGGTCACTGAAATGAAAGTTAGGTGACACCTACCAGTTCTGTTTGCACTTCTGCTCTTATTGCTCTTACTTACACAATGCTGGTGAGTGTTCTAGAGTATAATGCCGATGCTAATCTCAGAAAACCGTCTATGTTCCTGAATCTTCAAACCCATTGGAAAACCATAGTATATCTGCAAATAAAAGCATAAGACAGGTGTGGCCTTTCAAGCACCACACTAGGAAACCTGTTCCAGTGTTTGACCACCCTCCCCTGGTGCAGCTCTGTGCCATTCCCTCTATCTGTCGTCTGGGACAAGGGATCAAAGACCAGTACCTCCCTGTCCACTTCCCCTCCTCATGAAGTTGTAGAAAACTAAGAGGTCACCTCTTAGCCTACTTCTTCCAGACTAGACAACCCAGATGTCCTCAGCCTCTCCTTACAGGACATGCCTTCCAGCCCTTTTACCAGCTGTATTGTCCTCCTCTGGATGCATTCAAGTATCTTAGTATCCTTTTTATATTGGAGAGCCCATAACTGCACACTGTTTTCAAGGTGAGGCTATACCAATGCTAAACACAGTGGGAAAATCACCTCTTTTGTCTGGCTGGCTGTTCTGTGTTTAATGCACCCCACATTCTGGTTTGTCCTCTTGGCTGCCAGGGCACATTGCTGGCTCATGCTGAGCCTGCTGTTACTAGCACTCCCACATCCCTTTCTAATAAGCTCTCTAGCCACTTATCCAGTCTGTACATCTGTTGGGTGTTGCTCCACTCCTTTAGCTTTGTTGAATTTAATGCCATTGTTGATTGTCCAGTCTACCTAGATCCATCTGCAAGGCCTCTTGTCCCTCCAGAGAGACAACAGTACCTCCCAACTTAGTACTTTGTCGCTGAACTTGCTAAGGCTGCATTCAACACCTGAAGATAACAGCTGAATCATTGCACTCCAAGTATTTGCAAACTTGCAAGACATAAGATTTGAAGATATACACAGATGCTGAAACCTTACTTAAAAAGATTGAGAGCAGTTTGATAAATACAGTGCTTACTGATAGAGCAGATCTTGTCAGCCCATTGACTCACCAGCCAGTCTGCCAGGTGTTCCTAATGATGTATGGAAAACAGACGAAGCATTGGAGCCAACAGAAGGTGATTGCAAGTATGGTGATCCTGGGAGAGATCATTCTGCACAGACATTTCATGAATTGATGTCCAATCAGCAACTTTAAATGTGTTTTCTGATATCAGCAGGAAAAAAAGGACTGATGAGGACATCAGACCTGAAGGAGATAGGAAGAAACTTGGACTTACTTTAGTTGTGACTCAGACCAAAGATCTAGATGCTAAGTTCTGTTTTCTGGATGCTAGCAACAATGGATATATCACCACGTAAAAGAAGAAAGGCAGCTACACCTAGGTGAGTATCACAGCATGTATACACTGTGTTGAAGCCATCTTCAGGCCACTCGTCAGCTTTATTGTCAGGGCAGACTGGGTCTACCGAATGAATGTTGTTTACAAGTGTGATGGTTTTACTCAGGTGGGCAGCCGAGTTCCACCACAACTGCTCTCTCACTCCCCCTCCTCAAAGAGGAGCGAGGAGAAAATACGATGAAAGGGGCTCAAGGATTGAGATAAGGACTAGGAGATCATGCAATAATTATCGTGACGGGCAAAACAGACTCAGCATAGAGAGAAAGTAAGATTTATTGCTTATACTAACAAGCTAGAGAAGTGAGAAACAAAGAAAAGAAACGAAAAGCACCTCCCCCCCCATCCACCCTCTTCCACCTCCTCCCCCCGAGCGGCGCAGGGGAACCGGGGAATGGGGGTTATGGTCAGTCTACAGCACTTCTTCTCTGCCGCTCCTTCTCGGTCACTCTTGTCCCCTGTGCTGTGGGGTCCCACCCACGGGATGCAGTCCTTACCGAACTGATCCGGCGTGGGCTGTCCACAGGCAGCAGCTCTTCAAGAACTGCTCCAGATATGGGTCCGTACCACGGGGTCCATCCCTTTGGAGCAAACTGCTCCAACCTGGGTCCCCCACGGGCAGCAGCTCCTGCCAGGTCACCTGCTCCTGCGTGGTCTCCTCTCCACGGGCTGCAGGTCCGGCCCGGAATCTGCTCCGGCAGGGGTCTTCCACAGGCCGCAGTCTCCTTCGGGGCACAGGCTCCACCGTGGTCTCCTCCACGGGCTGCAGCGTGGAACCCTGCTCCACCGTGGTACTCCATGGGCTGCAGGGGGACATCCTGCTTCACCATGGTCCTCACCACAGGCCGCAGGGGACTTCTGCTCCGGCGCCTGGAGCACCTCTCCCCCTCCTTCTTCACTGACCTTGGCGCCTGCAAGGCTGTTTCTCACTCCTCTCACCCTCCCAGCTGCTGCATCGCGCAGCGTTTTTTCCCTGTCTTAAATATGCTCTCACAGAGGCGCAAAACAACATCGCTTATTGGCTCAGCTCTGGTCAGCAGTGGGGCCCTTACCAAACATGGGGCAGCTTCTAGATCCTTCTCACAGAAGCCACCCCTATGGCCCCCCCCTGCTACCAAAACCTTGCCATGTAAACCCACTACAACAAGGCATTTGCAGAACTTTCAAAATGCGATAATTGTTATAATGAAATGCAAAAATTCACAGCACTGAAGCAGAGTCCAGTTCCTTAAATTTAAAAGGTCCTCAGACAGGCAACAGAGAAGACACAGAGAAGATCAATTTCCAAAATATAGCATCAGGTCACATTGCTCAACAGCAGATACAATTTTTGCATAGCAGCAGTAAGAAACCACGTTTCATCTTCCCTGACGCACAGAACAAATAGCAGGTTGCAAAGCTAAATTGTATGACAGTGTTCTCAGTATACTTTATGTGAGTTTTTCAGCTTCAAGCTCACCAAAGACCTCTATGAGGAAACTGAACTTTTAAAATTATCTCGTACACTTCACTCTTGAAATAAAGGATACTAATCAGTTATAATCTCTGCTGAAGATGCAGCAGGCTTGCAAGTCTACATAATGCTGATTGTGTCAGAAAGGTGGAACTCTTGAATCAGACTTTTAAGATTCACTGACTCTGATGATATAGCATAGCACACTCCCTTGGGCTTGTTGCATACAGTGTACCAACTGGCTTGCATATCTTTTGAAGTAGCACCCTATTAGTACTTTTCAGGAGAGCAAAGGATTTCATAACCTGCATGGTTTATTTATTTATTATTATTTTTTCCTGAATTTGGACAAACACAGAAGCTTTCTTCTAGATCCTTCAGAATTGCAGGTGTTAACATTCCATCTGAATGTCCCTGAAGTGCAACAGATACCACTGGCTGCTCTTATCAGCCTTCTGTGCTAAGAAGGCAAAATCCAGACTCTGAACTCCTAAAATGTTTTCCCATGAAAAGACCATACATTCCAGTCTTAAGTAAGTGCAGTTGTACACAGGTATTTTGAGATGTAAACTTAGTCTGCTGGGTCAGATGTTCTGAGGGGACAACTGAAGCCAAAAAGAATCTGGAAATGCAAGAGAATGAGTGTATCAGCAGTGCCCAAGCTGCATATGGGCTTATGAAATGGCACTGTGCCCATGCCTGTCACACCACTATGGATTTATGCGTATGCTACAGATTCACAACTGCATCAAGATGTACCAGCTGTACATCTATACAATCAGAAAGACTGAGGAGGAGGAGGAGGAGAAGAGCCTGTACCATGAAGATTTTGAGAATCATAGAATCAGAGTATAATTAAGGTTGGAAAATACCTCTAAGATCATCTGGTCGAGCCATTCCTCTACCACCAATATCACACACTAAAAAGAAGGAAAATTGTCACTATGTTTGAAAAATAGAGCCAGCCCAGACAATATCTGATGCAGACATCTAAAAGAAAGACATTACTACCAGAGGCTCTAGCCTGGTCTCCCTTAACAGGCATTTCTAACACAGAGAACATCTCATCCTAAGATAGACATCTAAAGTAGGTCACTGGATTGTGCCCTAGAAAGATTTATTCCTTTCCATTGCCTATAAAAAGCAACCTAGATGATTAGTGCAGATTTAGATATCTAGAATTAAATGAGCTAAGATGCTTTCATCATAAGAAAATATGGTTGTTTAGTTATTTAAACAAGGAATAAAATTATTATGGTTGTTCTAAGAATCTCTTTTTGACTAGTAAAATGTTAGTGTTATGATGCAAAAACAGTTTCATTAGACAGAAGTTTGACATGAAGAACACAGTTACCTCAGTGCAGCTTTCATTCTTTGAAGGATATCATGTCTGAACAAAGTCTGCCAACATAAGTAATTCCAAAAGTATCACTAGAACTTTCCATTCAAGTGGTACCAAAAGCTGAAATTTTAGCCTTGTTGACTTTCCATAATCAAAGCACCTAGAATCTGACAAATTACCTGTTTAACTACTGTAATTTCAGACCATTGTGTGTTATAATTTGGTTCATCTCCACTGAATCCAGCACAGCTCTTTTAAAAATACACCACAATGAATCTGCTGATTTCCCCAAAACTATGAAACCACTAATTATCAGAGCATCCACCTTGCTTTGCATCATGAATTAGTGCAGCTGTAAAGGCCTAACATCCTGGTTTTCCACAGAAACACTTCACAGTTCTGACAGCATTATAGACTTTCAAATGGTCAAGTGCTACAACAGCCCCAATCAGTTGTGTTGTTGTTGTTGTTTGTTTGTTTGTTTAAACAACAACAACAACAACAAAACACTTTTATCACAGTAAGAATTTTGTTTGCACTAATGTCTAATGAACAGTAGAGGATGTGCAAAATATCCAGGGACTGAAGAGTACAAGGTGTCCACTGCACTGGGCCAAACTTCATACAAAGCCAGTGTTTCCAATTCCCTGCTCACCACAAGCAGAGATGAGTTATGACTGTTGCTCCTGCTGATACACTCACCACTGGAATGGGTTGAGACTGGATACATAGCAGCTCCTCACCATGACCATTTGAACTCTTCATATATATAATTTCCATAGTTTTACTATGCCCCTTACTATCCATACAACTGCTTGAACATGGGCAATTTTTCTTTTAACACAAAAATCCATTTCATGCAAAATTAACACATTCTGTTCTCTATTCATTTCTATTGGTATTTGAAGTAGGATCTAAAATGAATCATATTAGTCACTATTTGTCACTCTCCTGGTTGCTGACTAGAATATATAAGTCAGGGATTTCACTAGAAGAAAAATACATAAGTGGCTGAAACATAAGCATCACTTTGTTCAACCTGATGACACTGATTTTACAATAAAGATTCCGAAGTCATAACATAGTGAACCTGAAAACATGACAGAAAGACCATCCAGCATCACTAAAAAGTATGGGTTAAGTAAAGAGGCAGGAACTAAACTTACCTAGTTGGAACTCCATCCACTTCCAGGAAAGCCTCCATCTTAAGGGGCAAAGAATTTGTTTCCTTTGATACCAATGAGGAGGATAGCAAAGATACTTGTTCAAAAAGCAAGTAGCATCACGGATTAGCAAAGGAACAGCTGCAGCTTGTGTCTTATTCAAAATATGACCATGAACAGCCTAAAACTTGAAGAATAAATAAATAAATAAATAAATAAATAAAAATTCAAATGTTATTTCTACCTTAGCATATGGATGTGAAATCTGGAAATCCATCAGAGGTATAGGCAGATGTCTAAACGCCTTCAAAAGCATGTGACTAGAAAAATACTAGATATTAAATGGAATGAGTTTATAACAAGTGCTAAGATTCCTCACACAACTCAACAAGTCTTTAAAATTATCAACTAAGAAAATAGAATTATCTGGAGTATGAGTTAATAATTAAATCTGAGCATCTGCCATTGCAAGTGTGTCATGAAATGCTGTGAAAAAAAAAAAAAAAAAAAAAAAAAAAAAAAAAAAAAAGTAGAAAGGGTTTTAAGTGGTAAAACTGACAGATCTTCACAGCACAGAGGCTTTGGAAATGGTATCCCATCACCAAAAACAATGACTGAACCTTTTTTACGTCACAACTGGTGTTTTATACAGCAAGATTCAAATTCAAATCATGGAATGAAAATAAATCCTCCTGAATTAAAAGACCAAGCACATAACCACGCACAAGAAATAGATAAAGAAAAAGCTGTTTTGGAAAATTGCTTATATAAACTTTCTGGCAAACGTGAGGGTAAAATGCGTTTTCAGAAGCGTTGATCAGCTCACAAGTCAGTTGTGAATAGAAGAGTAGCAAGTTCCTTTTTGCAATGAATATTTTTTTCTGTTTCTAATGTAGATCAATGACTACTTTTTCACAGACTATATTATTTATCTTTTAATTGAATACTGGACATTGTTTTTTAATGACTTTTTTCTTTTCATTCAACAAAACAGCCAGTGAGACCAAAATGGTAATATAAGGCAGAGAATGAAATAGCTTATTGTTCTGATATGGAATAGTAATTAACCTAAAATATCAATTCTGTTTCCTCTGAATGCATCACAGAAGTTAATATTTTGGCTTTTTTGAACAGATACTTCTGCATCATTTGTTATTCTGAAAATGTTAAAATAATCTAACCTTTTCCCACCCTTCCTAACATGGAGTGTGAATGCCTCTCTTTTTTAATTAAATGTTGAAAATATATGAGATCATTGAGATTTATATAGGCAGATTGGCAGCCTTTTCATATTTACTTAGACTGTGAGATATATTTTTATGTATGCCTCTGTCAAAATAAGTATATAAACCATTTTTTTATTTTAGTAAGTCTTTTTTTATTAGACATGGATCAGCCACTGATAATGTCAGTGGACCTATTCTCTGGCCACTTCAAGTTGTGTAAATTAGGAATAGCTCCACTGTGAAAACAGCATGAAGAAAATAGGGTCCAGGGTGTTTATAACAACTGAGGCATGTGAGTAAAATCACTCCTGTCAGTCAACAATTGCAGATTGGACCTGCACGTTAGGATGGAATTACATTTTCCTTCTGCTGCCTTGTATTGTTTTTTCATTGCTAATAAGTTTTACCCACTTAATCTGTTCCTTTATAAATGCGTTCTGTCACTGCCAGTTGTCAGTGGGCCTGAACTGCAAAATTTGTATCTAGACCCAAATTCAGCTCATGTTCACTTTTGCCCTGAACAAGAGCCCTGTCTTGGCCCATCGTGCCATTGGGAGCAAACCGCAGCCTGTGGATTTGGATACAGCTCCAGCCCCAATTCTCCTGCAGCCTGGGATTCTTCTGACCCGGGGGTTTGGTTCCAAACTCCTTGTAATTTCTGCTGCTTAATAGCTGCTAGCCTTTTCTTCTTATTTCTTTGTCTCTACTTCAGACTTCAGAAACGTTATTGGTAAAAACGGAAAGAACCAAACAAATCTTCGCATATTTATTCCTGCATCAGCTGACATCCATAGGAAGATGACAGATTAAAAAGTGGGTGGGAAACAGCTGCAGAGTCCTGCTCAAATGCCCAGGGCCAAACAAAAGCAGCCAGACACTGCTATAAAGACAGCGCTCCCACCCTCAGGACAGCAAACGGCTTCCGGAAACCATCCAGAACAAATATTCCTGCCCCGCCGTCCTGCGGGAAGGTGCCGGGGCCGCCCCCAGCCCCTCGACCTGCCCCCGACTGCACGGCGGGGACGAAGCGGAGCGGAGCATCCCTGCCGCCGCCCGGCAGAGGCGAGGGGAGCGGGTCACAAAGGATTTCCTGCGCTCTCCCACAGGCAGCTCGCTCTTTGTGCTGAGCGAGGTGCGCGACTTTTGTCCCCGTGGGTCCCCCCCTCTCGCTCTCCGCCGCCTCCCCGGCACGCCCCCCGCCGCCGCCGCCGGCCGAGAGAGCATCGCGGGCGCCCCCCGAGCCCCGCCGCTGGGGGAGCGGGCGGTGGGCGAGCGGGGGGCGACGGAGGGAAGAAGCACCGTGAGAACAATCGGAGCGCCGGGGAACACGCCTGATTGATAGCTGAAATAAATCAGGCCTTTCTCTGCGAAACGCGCGTTGTGGGGCTGACTTAATTAGAGGTTGCAGCCACCTATGAGGAATAAAAATTTGATGGTCGAGGAGGGCTTTTCTCTTCTTTTTTTTTTTTTTTTTTTTTTTCTTCTTCTTTTTTTCTTTTCCCAGTCTGAAGACAAAGACACACCAAGGTTTAGCATCTGCTGAAGTCAAAGGTAAAGCAATTTAGACTAGAAAGAAGGCAGGACAATTAACGGCTAGACAAACAAACCAAATGTGGGTTTAAAGATTTGCAGTGAATTTAACCTGCAAATACCAGATTTTTTTATTTTATTTTATTTTTTATTTCCTAGAAGATATGCCGCAGCTTAAACAGGAATTCATTTTAGGAAGTTCATCCTCATGTGTTGCAAAAGGAGTCAGAATAAAAGATCAAAACAGGCCCTCCTAGCTTTGTAAATAAGGAGTCCAATAATAAGCAGCTCAGCTCACATTCCAGGCTCCTAAGGACACATTGCAGGCAGGAACGTGACATGACTTCCCAAAGGCTGCATGACAAATCTATGCCCAGACCTGAAAAGAGTCCCCAGGATTCCTGACAGGAATGCTCTTTGTCCCTGCTGTGTTTTCATCCCTCCCTTTCCTTTTCTAAAGCTCTCATCCCCTTCCTGTCCTGTTCCCTTTGCACTCTGTGTTCGCCTGTCTTTCCCTGATCTCTTCTCTGTCCCTCCTTCCCCCTCTCCCTCCTCTCTGCTAGTTTTCTGTGGAGCCTCTCAAATGTTGTAGTGATGTCTTCTCCAGATGGATTGGATTCCTTCATGTACTAACAAGGATATAGTACCATTGACCACATTTTCCAGGAAACACCCATGGCTGGCAAAGATCAGGTGACGCAGACAAAGGAAAGAGTGGCCCTACCCCTGGCCTGGAGGTCAGAAACTGGGACCAAGAAGCTGTGCCAAAGAGGCTGGGAGGAACAGTCCCCTCCCTGCCGGCAGCCTTCCCTGACAGCAGCACTCAGCCAGCAGTTGCATCAGTAACCATGTAGAGCTGTCACTCCAGAGAAGAAACACAGGGAACTATGCCTGCCATAAAATAGCATTTAAAACCCCGTTGGCCATCCACCTAGCTGTGATGGTGCATTCTCCATGACCACAAGAGCAGTCATTCCAATGCTGACACCAGCTCAATCATTTTACTGTAATACTATGGCAGGATGTTGCCTGTCTGAGCATATGGAAATGAGAATGAACCTAGGAGTAATTTCAGGATTGCCTCTCATCATTTTCACAGTTTCTTCTTACCATAATATTCTGCAGTATGTATCTAAAACCTCAGCCTTCTCTATTGCTTAAAGGAGTTACTTTCCTCTATTTCTAAACCCTTAGATCAGTTCTGTTCAAAAGAAGAACACATTAATAGTAACCTCTGTATTTCCTCTAGGATGCATTCAAGTCTTACTGTGTTTTTAATCTTTGCAGAGCCTAAAAAACCAACCACATCAGGTGATATGAATACCAGTGTTTTTTTCATTTCTTTATGGATGTGACTGGTTAGGAATTCTGTAAAGATTAAAAACCCCATTCAATAAAACTATAGATTTGAAAAAGGTGCATCATGATATGATTAACAGGGGATTCAAAAGAGAAGATAAAAGGATATTCCTGACATCCACGGAGCAGTAAAAATCTACAGAAAAAGTGGAGCAGCATTGGCCCGCTCTCTAATAACAGTAAGAGATAAAACAACCTCATCAAAACTTGGAAGACATCAGAAGCAGAAAGACTAGGCTGAGATTTCTGGATTTCCAGATTGTAAAGAGAAAGAGCCTGTTGGTATGAAACCACAAAATAAGTAAAACTATTAAAATGGAAACCAGAACTGTTTCTTTTGGATATAAGCTACAGACTAATATCCATGGTCAGAGAGTGGAGAGGAACAAGTTTCTCTTGTGGACTGGAGGAACAAGAACAACCTACAGCACTTGACATTTAGAATTGCAGCCTGTAAGCAGAGTGCCATGACTGGTATATTGTTTATCATCTCTAACTTCATTTTTCACAGTTTGCATTAAGGATGCATTCAAAACTCACTTCTTTGAGTTTTGTTTTCATCTTGCTCTTCAAGTACGTTTTTTCCCTTCCAGCACAGAGTAATCTTTCTGGTTTGTTATATAACAGCATATTCTACCCTGGGAAAATATTTTTTTGTTCTTCTTTGCAACTTTTCATTCTTTTCTGCAAAGTTAACCTCCTTTCTCGGGAAAACACGGTGAAACTGAAAATGACAGACAGGAGAGACGCTTATTGTTGCACATTTTGTTTAAGTCACAAGACAGTGCAATGATTTTGGTGTGTCACCACAGAAGGTATTTGAACCATTTGCTGTGACTTTTTGTAGGCTGACACATTACAAGGCAACAGAGCTCATCAGTGGATGATAATTCTGTTCCATGGTAACTTCCTGTGTCTCAGATTATTCCTCTTCTATACTAGAGAAAGAGGTGAATGTTTTCATGAAAGCCATAAATGCTTGCTCTCAGGCATTTCTCTTACCTGGTGACTAGAGTCCTCATCCAAGGGTTTTTTTTTGATTTGGTTTGTTTTGTTTTTTCTTTTCAGCCCAGATCACTCAAAGTGAAGCACTTGTTTTCCCTTTCTACAATCAAAACTTTTTTTTTTTTTTTTCCTCTCCATAAAACAAAAGCACATGCAAAACTTCTATTTTCTCCCCATAACTTCATCTAGTTTTTCACTTATTCAAAGCAGTTCAGATATTAATTGAGAGTCACTTCCGTAAGACTCAACTTCAAAACAGAAACCAAAAACCCAGCTACAGAATCTATACCCCATTGAAACAAACAAACAAAAAACAATGTATATATATAACTGGGTTTTACACAAAGGTAAAACCAAAAAAAATTATTCAAATGACTGCCAAACTGAATCTCTGCAAGAGAAAAAAGGCCCATTGAACAGCCAGTTGTTAAAAAAGTCAACCACAGGGATAATACAGATCCAGCACCAAGATGCAGTTCTGAGTCTGGAGAGTATCTTCTGAAACAGACAAGGGTTTTTGAATAAGAGTCTACACTTGAGTTAATTTGTTCTTTTCTTTTCTGCTCATTCTCCAATATAACCAAGAAACTCCAGCAGTCTTAGACCTTTATGCAGCACGTTCCCCACACCTGGTGTCCCCACCCACCCTAAGCATCATTTACCATCATCAGTTGTTAACATGCTATCTTTGTACATTCGGCACATTTAGGATAAAGACGTCAATCAACACCAGCTTCATTGCAGTGTGTGATTTCATCACAGCCTTTGAGACACATCAAGCAGGATCATACAGCATAAACTGCAAAGTAAATTTGTTTTTAACAGCTGACAAGGGCTTAGATTTGAATCAGTCCTTTTTTTTAGTTGAAGGAAGAGACCGTTACCTTAGTCTTGACATAGTGTTCTCCCACATAACTGCCATACCTTATTAACAAGACACAAAGGCACGAAAGCATTGAGCTTCCTTTTCGTGGTCACACAATATCACACTTGATTGTCCTACCCAGATTTTGCTTTCCCAACCCTCTGAGACTCTTGCAGTTGAATTACACAATGTTTTATTGAGTGGCATCTGTGTAGCAGAAGTCTTCAGCCTCCAGAAAGACTTGGGAAGACAGACTGCTTCCTTACACGTGGTTGCTTTTGTCAGCACATAAATCAGGCCCTGAGAGGTCTCAGCAAGGGGATGGTGATCCAGGGGGGGAGTGCCTTGGTTGGATAGGAGGGGCAGGTCCTACTGAGTCTGGCTGAGAAAACCAGAAAGCTAGGAGAAGCCCAGTTGCCTTGGAACTGTATCGTTATTATTATTTTTTTTTTTTTCCAAGGTGATTTTCATGATAATGGAACTTCCTAAACAAACAATTCCACAATAAATTATAAAAGATTCTCAGGCTATACTAGTTAACTGCAAAAGATGAGCACCACACATTGCAGAACATTGCAGGCAGACCAGAAGGATCCCACAGGAGACTGTGCAAAGAAGAAACTTGCAGTATCAGACAGCTCCTCATAGGCAGACACTGATCTCATGGGATGTGAAGGGACTTTTGCTACTACTTCTGTTGCAGCAAAGTCATATTTTTCTCAGCTCTCTAGGGGGTCAAAAGACATTTCTATTTCTTTGGAACATCCAAGGATATCCTTTCCATATCAGTCATGGACCAAACCAATGAGATAGTAGCTTTAGCAAATGCCTTTGGAATAAAGGCCATTTGTAGCAGGAACAAGATCCCTGGCAAAGCACTGGAGGTCAGTCTGCACAAATGACACTCATGTGAAATTGCAGCTGTCCTTGCTGTGAAAAACAGTTGCTTCACTAAAAGCCTGTGTAGCTTAACAGGAATCCCTGCTTTCCATCAAGGATCATGGAGCAAACTCTTGGCATATAGCAGGGAAACTTCCTGTCCCAGACTTGTCAGAAGCATCTTCCATCCATTTAGGACTGCTTTCAAAAACCTCCTTGATGGCTATTTGTTTACACTAATCAAAGCATCAGAGTCTATCAAAGATGTCAAAGACACTTGCAGGGTCTCTGGCACACACAGAACTGATTACTCCGTTTTCCTTTTCAGCCTCTAGTTTCTCACCAACTGCTTTGGCAGCACCTTCAAGTGGAGCAGCCCCAACTGTTGTCAGCTTACAGGCTCCCAGTTTGCATGCCCTACTTAATTGCTTGAAATTCAGAGGTATTGAGCACCTGGGACTCCAGTGGAATTTAATGAGAGCTGTGCCTGCTTCCTCACCTCTGAAAAGTGAGGCCCAGAGGACTTCTTTTGAAGAAGTCAGTCGCTACCCTCTACCCAGACTTCCCATATTACATCCAAACAAGCATCTGTCACTCCCTATGCTTATAGGCTTAGTTTTTGAACACTAAGTGCCCTGGTCAAAGGTGTCAATTTTAATCCAACTTGGTCTATTTTGAAAGGGACAGGGATTATATTGCTTTATAATTCCCTCTTAATTTTGTTCTACGCTATATCAGATATGAATTATTGACAGAATCACCCCAATCTGTCACATTTGATGAGACACACATACCATGGGATACATTAAATTGAGAATATAAGCTTAGAAGCATATGCCAGTGAATCTGAAAGAGTATTAATTTCTAATTCAGTGCATGAAACAAACAGCAATGAAGAACATTATGAAGCTTTGTGACCTAACAGTAGTTCTAATAATGAAAGGTTTCAGTGAAGTCTAAGCGTGTAAACTACAGTCCCTTGTAAAAAAAACTTAAAAAAAGACACACTCAAGTACACACACACACCCCAACTAGCAAATATGATTTAAGGAACAGATTCCAAGGCTTTTAGTCAGGTTGCATGGTACCTTCCCATCCATGAATGACCCCATTGAACCAATGGGACCATTTGTGGAACAAGGTACTATTCAGCTCAGGAGTAGAGTGAAAGGAATCAGAATCCATCTCAATGTTAAAAGTAAACAGGAAATTCCAGCAGCATATCTCACAGTAGTCAACATGAAAAAATAGTCAGCCTTCTCCAGTGGTTCATATACTAAGATGCTGCAGCCATCCCAACACACCAGAAAATAACTGTGATATTCTATATGAGGAGGCTGTAGTGAGGTGGCAGTTGGTCTATTCTCCCACGTGCCTGGTGACAGGACGAGGGGGAATGGGCTAAAGTTGCACCAGGGGAGGTTTAGGCTGGATATTAGGAAAAACTTCTTTACTGAAAGGGTTGTTAGTCACTGCAATAGGCTGCCCAGGGAAGTGGTTGAGTCACCATCCCTGGAGGTCTTTAAAAGATGTTTAGATGTAGAGCTTAGGGGTATGGTTTAGGGGAGGACTTGTTAGCATTAGGTCAGAGGTTGGACTCAGTGATCTTGGAGGTCTCTTCCAACCTAGATTATTCTGTGATTCTGTGATATGACTGTTAACAAATCAGTTTCATTACACATTTGCATACAGGTGTTTATGGAACTTAAGAGAGAACACGGGCTACTGTGCTACATATGTAATATTAGATAGTGCCTGCACCAAAGAGGTTATGATTCAATAGATTAGCCAGACAAACATGTTTACAGAACAAGTGGCTATGCAACATGGTCATGTACAGCTTAGCAGCAGAGCTGGAATCAAAATCTTCAGATATTACGTGGTGTCTAACCACTCTGACTCTCATCCGTCAACACCACATAGTCTACATGACAACCACCACTATAGTTCTTCACAGGCACTGCACACATATTGCCAGATGACCAGCGGAGAATCACCTGGCTTTGAGGTATCTCCCAGTCCTAGGGATTGAAAGCTTCTGTTTAAAGATGTTTTGTTACATGTTGGAGTGTTTCACAGTCATTGCCTGATGGATTTGATTCTGCTAGATGGCTGCCTAACTACTAAGTAATTAGAGTTGCAGATACATGTTCAAGGACACAACACATATGAAATTGTTAGGTCAAACCATACTAAGAAAGAAATCAATGGTATAAATTACTAAAAAAGGCATAGTGGTGTTTTACAGAGGAGAAAGGGAGAATGCATGAATGCATAAATGCATGAATCAGACTAAAATACAGGAAGCTAACCTACAGTGTCAAGTGTCCTTTCCCTCTCCAGTCAGTTCTTCACTGTAAAAATAAAATACTAGCCCTGTAGCCAATCCTTCTCCCTACCTCTTCTTGAAGTAACTTTAATGGGATGGGAGATTTTCTTGATAAAATTAAATGACAGTAAAATACTGTGAGAAAAACAGCAAAGAAATCAGTTATTCCAAAAAAATATAACTTGCATACAAATGTTACTGAAATCCTAGAACATATATTAATTACAAATTGACGTGGGTCAATTTGACTTGTACATTTTAAGCAGAGAAAGAGAGAACACTGAAACTGGTTGTGTCTGAGCTACTGGATTTGTTCTTCTTCTCGGTGTACGTTAAAATGACTGTAATTAACTAGCCAGTAATTAAAAACTCCACAAAGGTTATACTAAACTTAAGGAGAGGAAAAGCTTAAGAGCAGCTGAAGTATGATATTTTTAGACCCAGGAAAAGTCAGTATCACTGAACCAATTGCTTAAAGCAACTAAGGGAACCAAAAGAAAATGAGAAAAGTAATGTCAGAGAGTGAGCAGATCTGAGACGTGCTCATCAATGGCACTTTGTTGACTGTTAGGAAGAAAGTGAACAATAATGAAGACCAATTCCATGAAGAACCAAAGGGTTAAACGGACAATAACTTGACAGTCCGCCAAAGAGACCACTGAAGTTTCATCTGAATGAGGTGTCAACCTCACTGCTGCTGCTTCTTCCTGCTAACTAAAAGTCATTAGAAGTCCTGTGTGCAGGCCTCTGCTTGCTTATTTTTTGTATTTGGTTATATATTTTCTCAGGATTGCCCCTGACTCTTTCTCTCCAATCCTGGATAGATTTTATTTAAATCAGAAGGAAAAACAAAGTAATAATAATAATTAAAACAATAGAAAAACACAGTAACAATGACCCCTCCTATTTATTCAGTTTTCTCAGCTTGCAAAGACTTAAATATACTTCAGAATAGCTAGCAACCTTTTTAAACTAGCTTTGCCTTCTCTTGACATAGAGCAAAAATGACCTAAAGAATCCTTATCTTATGACTAAGTAGATTGCACACATTAATGAGCTCTGTAATATACACACGTCACAGACTGGTAATTTTCCCTGTTTTCTGATCAGGATAATGACTACATCTTATTTCTGTGACTCTTCTCTAAATGTGCAATATTAAAAATTAAAGGGACATCAATTTCTGTTACATAGCAGGATACTCATCACACGTGTAAACTAAATGTTCAGTTGTGAGTATATATCCAGTAATAAATGAGGTCAAACAACACAAGGAACTCACTAACAGACACTTAAAAATCCTTGTTTACATGTAAATTTTGACTGTTCTTGTGCTCATGAATAGCTAAATACCATTTCAGGAATGTGTTATGTGGAAACAAAGTATTCATTGCAAGATGTGTTTTGGATGAAGTGTTCTTCATTCAAAATCTGTCTTAGACCAATTTACCAAACTTCCGTGAAAAACACATAATTACTAGCATACTCTTCCTTATGGTGAGGGGTCACTGCCAACAGTTCTGCTCAGAAAATACATGGAAAGATTGGTTTATAAGGTTCTTATTCACTTACTCCAGGTGCTCAATATACCCATAAAATTCCTGTCCAATGCAGGATTAAAGGATTAAAAATGCAGGATATCAAATAATGCAAGCTGCAGGCTTTTACCTTCTTGGCCACTGCACAATATCTAACTCAAAATACTGCAGAAAATTTCAGTGCAAGGTCTTATAGGAGGTGAAAATCATTTGACTAAAAAAAAACAAAACCTACACTACAACATGTGTGTCCAGTAGCGACGCATTTCCTAGGAGAGTGCCTCCAAGTGTCCCATCCAGCTGCAAACAGCAAGACACATCTACCCATATGGTCTCTTCAGACTCCTTGGAATGACATGAAGTCCAAGGGACACTATCTACTGATACCTCTTCATGCCTCCTGGGGTCTTCTCAGGCTGCTGGTCCTGTGTTGTGTTTGGATGTGTCTTTTGGTACCTGAAAGAAATTGACATTAAGCACTTTCTCACCCACCTTTCCTACCTGTCAGTCATCAGATTTTATACCATCAGTTTTGTTTCCTGCTCTGGATGTCCTCTGAAATGGAAGGGAGATGTGTACTAAGATCTTAATGAAATGTTAATCCAGGTGCCAGAGGTGTCATCAACATGTGCCACTGTTTCATCCCTCCTCCTGCTAGTGTTTCCTTCTGGTATGTTCACACCCAGACACAGCCCTTCCTTACCCTATTCCTGTTGGTCCTATCATTGGTCTTACAGCTTTCTGCAAGATCAGCATCAAGTATTTGAGAGACACTCCTACCTAAGGGGTTTATCTCTGCAAGCTAATGACATCCCTGAACTTGTCTGGACCCAAAGTCTGAAGAACCAGTCTTATGCAGATGTAGGAGCAAGTGAGAGGCCACTGTCATTATCACTGCTTTTTAACATCCATAAAGAGTAAATAGAGTGAAAGCATCAAGGCATGTCATCACAACATTTAATCTAGAAAGCCATAGTTCTGAATCTCTGGCAAAGGAAAACACACAGAAGTAAAGTTGCCTTGAGATGTTCTCAAGGAGGTAGAATATCTGCACCATCCAGACACCTATATCATTGAGAACCCTGAAAACTAGATTAGAAAGGGCCACATGTTCATAGCTCTTCCCAGATGGTGATATATAAGAGGCCTTCAGAGTCACCTTCAGTCAATTCTAAACAGAGGTTTCCTCCTGTTGTGGTTTAACCCGGCCGGCAGCTAAACACCACACAGCCGTTCGCTCACCCTCCCCCCTCTCTCTCTGGGATGGGGGAGAGAAACGGAAAAGTGAAACGAGAGTTGAGATAGAGACAGTTTATTAAGATAGGAAACAACAACAATAATAATAATAATAATAACAGTAATAATAATAATAGTGTATATGAAACAAGTGATGCACAATGCAATTGCTCACCACCCGCTGACCGATGCCCAGTCTATCCCGAGCAGCCGGCCCCCCCAACCCGGCTAGCCACCCCTATATATTGTTTAGCATGACGTCAGATGGTATGGAATACTCCTTTGGCCAGTTTGGGTCAGCTGTCCTGGGTCTGTCCCCTCCCAGCTGTTGCTGTACCCCGAGCCTGCCTGCTGGCAGGACAGAGCGAGGAGCTGAAAAGTCCTTGGCTGGGTACACGCACTGCTCTGCAACAACCAAAACATCGGCATGTTATCAGCATTCTTCCCATCCTAATCCAAAACACAGCGTTCCACCAGCTACTAGGAGGAAACTGTCCTAACTGAAACCAGGACACCTCCGCAAAAAAAATCTGTCTCCCACACACATTCTGTAACTTGAATCTATATTTAATTCATTTTTCCCTTCAGAATATAGGGTATTTAGCTATCTGTGACATGGTTACACCCGCTACCAGATTCCCTTTGTTGCTATGAGTGCTGACAATTCAATAAAGTCTAATTGACGACCTTTTTAAAAGGACCCAGATTAAGGATAATTAGCACACAAATGAGTAACATTCAAGATTCTAGTGATGTGATTCGATCAAATTCAGCATACCTTAGGGGAGATACACTGAGCAGCAGTATAAATAATGATCAGATTTATTGCAAGGAAAACACACAACAGACATTTTATATTTATATGCTCACATTTTTTATTAATTGAAAATCAGCCTCAGGCCAAAAAAAAAAAAAAAAGAAGAAACAGATAAAAAAAATTGTGAGGAAACTGAGAAATCCTTTAATTAATCATGACTTAGAATGTAAAGAAAATATTCATACAGATGAGTGTTGAGAGAGAAAAATATGATATAATACAGAAGGAGTTATGTCACAGATAATGCAATATGTATGGAAAACCTCTATGCTTAGAAAGACATACTTAACAAGAGTTCCCTGCATGGGCATCTATCTGTCTGTGCACACACTCAATCACACATATGCCATTAATCACCTGTTCCTGTGGAGGGACGTAGGTACTTGGACAGAGAAGGAGATTGGTAAGGATAACATCCTACATTACCAACCAGAAAGAAAAAAAAAAAGAACCAATGGGCACATACTGACCTTCTTTCTTAGAGCTGACAGGCAGAACAACTGAGAAACAAGGGAAAAGGTCTAGCATACCTAGATACATGTAATGAGAAAGTTTAACAAGAAAAGTGATGAAATCTTTTAATTCTGGTGGAGGCTTGGTTTGATGTTGAATGAGAAGTGTGCAGCACAGAGGTCACATCAAGCCTGCATTCTTGTAGTCCTGAAGTCCTACACAAGTACCCTGTGTTTTACCTTCCAAAAATTGAGCCTTTCCAACATGGAGTTTGGCAACATAGCCAACAAGATTGTACCTGTTCAGGTACATCAGAGGAGCTCTTGAACTTGTGCACTGCAGCACAGTCGAACCACAGCAAGCCTCTCCCCCTCCACAGGTGCAGACCAGCAGGAGAAGGAGCATGCTGTGACTTCCACCACTTCTCCAGTGCATGGGAATGCAGCACAAGTAGGATCCTGCACATACCAAAACAAAGAAACAGAGGACAGAGGTATCACATAGCACAGAGCTGTCAGTCTGCTGGCTCCAAAATAGAAGTGCTACCTGAAGTGTTAATACAGACCTTGCTGTCAGATATGTACACATTTCTTCTCAGTGCCAGAAGACTGCATCCTTGTGACATCCCAGTGGGATGTGAGCAGGGAGAGCTAAACTTCATTTTACACAAAGAGGATGAGGCACCAGGCAAATTAAGAGACTTGCTTGAGGTGGGAGTATCAGCCCACAAAACAGATAACCCCACATCATGTAGTTACTTTACAGTTCTCAGTATTTAGTATTATACTACAAATTGAGCTGCACTATTAATATAAATTATTTCAAACAAAACTAGCTGGTCATGATGAAATTCTCATTGAAATATATCACAATGAAAACATATATATATATCATAGGTGGGCTGTACATCTCAACATGGAAAGCTTGTTCTTACTGATGGAAGTTCAGTGGACATACTTGAGTTAGGCCATACTGGCAAGCAAGCCACAGAGTGGTCTGCCACTTGCACTCTGGTATTGCCTCATTAAAGAATAGCAACATCTACACTGTGGTATTGCCTTAAGGACAGCCTTGCAACACCTGGATGAGTGTCTCGTTGTTTGTGCTGTCATAATTCTGGCAACTATGGAAACCCCAGAATTTGGAGAGGAGAGCATCTGTCCTTTCAGGGCTTTGGGAAGGAGCTGGGAAAGACACCAGCCATTGCAGAGCCTCACCATGTCCCAGCTGCAGGGTGGCTGTGCATATCCAGGCTGTCCTATGTGCTCCGTTTTGGCATAACACACAATTCAGACTGAAGGTTTGAGGTTGAGGGAAGGTAGATAAGAAACTCAGGTGAAAACTCAGCCTCAAGGAGAGACCAGAAATTGATTTAACTTCTTCTGGTCCATGCTGAAAACGAGAAGAGAGATTTGATCTCAGTTTACATCAACCCTACAAAACAGCTTATCTGCAATATGATATCTATAATGAGAGTTCTTTGTTCTGGATAAGCTCTGTGAGGAACATCAGAGTAGATGATTTTCTGGAGGTTATCCCTTCCTACCTAAATTATTCTATGAATCTAGGTTACATTCTTTAAAATAGAGGAACCTCGGGAATTGAGCTAGTTTTGGAGTGTTGCTTGTTTTTGTTTTGTTTTGTTTCTTTATGCAATGGCACAACTTCTATGGTTGATATTTTTAGCATGAAACAGGCTGTAGATGTGTTTCGGATAAGGGAATATGTCTTCCAAGATGATCTCTCAAGTTGGTTGAGATAGAAAGTAAGGACAAACTTGTCTCAAGAAGGCTAAAGAATATTCATTTTTGGCTGCACTTCAGACAAGATTTTATATTACTTTACTTATTTTTTTTTCTTCTGCAAATTTCACTCAGCATTGTCTCTATCACTAAGCAGACATGCTTACTGAAATCTGCCAATTTAGTCCAGCCTATATTTAGATCCAGGAAGTCTTATTTTACTCTATCTTTAATAATATCTTTTGCAAATGATAAGGAGAATACTCTTGATTCCATACTACCACAAATCTTTCATTTGTGGTAGCTAATGAAAGTATGAAGCCTATTAGATTACAGAAAAGGGGACTGAAAGTGGCTCTAAATATGGTCCTACCTCTTCTCTGGTAAGTTAATTACAGTATTGCCAATGACCTCCCAAAACCTCCTACTCCAAAATTCCCTCTTAAAAGTTATGTACTGAGGGCCTCATTATAAATGTGAGCAATGGTGTACCTTCCTACCAGCTCAAGAATACTAACTACATGGAGGGGTCACTAATTGAAAATTTATTTTTCTACGTAGCATCAGTAAAGTCTCAAAATAGTCTTTAAGTGGAACTTAACTGATACATAAAATCTTGCTGACAATTTAATAGAGCCTGAGGTGTTCAGTTTTGACAAACTCAGTTACTATAATACCTGTAATACTCAAGTAAAGCTACTAAAGCGTGTATGCTAAAGACATACATGAACGAACAGGTCCAGAGCAAAATAGGGAAGAGGAAATTGAGTAACACTATTAACCTTGGCGTATAAATGTCCGTAAGTACAACACCACATGAATACAGCCTTAACACCATGCATGAACCTAAATCAAGCAGAACTAGCTTGAGTAGTTTGAATGCACAGAAAAACTTATATCAGAACCTGGACTAACCAGGTCACAAAGAATTGAAACTGGACACTATTCCAAGGCAGTTAGTTTACCTGGGAAACGTCCTTTCTCCAAATAAGCATATTTCCATTTCTATGTCCAAAGATCTGAGAGGAAATCTAAGTTCTAAACCTGGGACCAAATACAACTCATGAAACCACCACACATGCAAAATTTAACTTCCTTGGTATCTGCACCAGAAGGGGTTTCATAGAGATGCACAAGGAAGAGTCCCAGTTACACAGCGAGATGAACTTACCTACAATTCCTTACCTACAAACACAGCCTCATAGCCTTTAAGAAAGTGCTTCCTGAATTTCTTTTACACGGTTATCATTGCAAAGGCCAGCACATACAGAAGAGATTCTGCTCTTTGAGTGTCATTTTGAGGTAGCATCGCACTGTAATGCAGTGTGCAAATGCTGCAGTTAAATTTCAGCTAGATAGCATTGATCAGTCTTTTAAAACAGTGTTTTTTCCTATCATAATCTTCACACAAATCAACACTTGATGACTAAGATTTCTGGCATTACAACCTTAAAAGAAGCTCCCACTTCTCATTATATATTTCAAGGCTATGTTTTGAGATGTATGTGGCTCACACAGTAAACATAACAAGAAGATGCTGAGAGTTTACTGCAGTCTATCTAGGATGCTCCCATAAATAACAAACCAGTTCAAAATCATGCCAATAAAACATTGTGAAAGTACCATCCAGTTTGTCCCATGTTTATCATTAAAAGGGAACAGGCATATTTATAAAGTGTCATTTTCAGACTGTGTAGCTTCATCAAAAATATGAAGAGAAAAAGAACAAAGCATTTACAGCAGCTTACAGCAGATACTTTCCAAAAGGCTTTTTTGTGGCTTTGGGGGCTTGCATCTACACAGTCATAGGGTCAGCCCACAGAAAAGAATATTCTGGTTTAGCTGTTTGAACAGAAGGCTGCCTTGTCTATCTCCATAATCATTCATATAGGTATGGGATGATGAGTGACTCTTCTCCCTGTTTCAGAGGATACACAGGTGGAAGGGAGTAGAAGAAACAAGATTAGTTTGATAACTATACAGGAATTTTTGTATAGGAAAAGGCTTTTTCAGAGGTAGTTTAGGGATTTGGGGGAAAATGTATTAGTGTATATATGCATGCAATTCTTGCTTATTTAGTTCATGTGAGTTTTTCTCTTGACTGAGGTGTATGAATTACTGTAGAAATGTAAAAGTAGAAGTGATCTCAAGAGGACATCTGTTCCACATCACTGACAGATGTCTGTCTGACCCATTTTAAGGACTGAAACAAGGATTCCAGAATATCCTTAGAAAACTTGTTCCAGTATTGTTCCAACTCCATAGCCAGAGAATCTGTTTGAATAATGCCTAATTGGAGTATTTTTTGCTTTAACTTATTCCATCCATTTCTTTTCACAACAATCTCCCAATAGACAGGGAGAACAGGTAAGTGTCCTTTTCTTTATATATTTATATATTATGTATTTTATATAACATTTGTGCATACTTAATCTGCATTATGCCTATTTCCTTTCCTAGAAAAAAAGGAGTCCGCTATTTGAGTTTTTCTTTATAGAAGATGTTTTTTTAAGCATTACTGCTTCTCCTTTTAAAATGAGAAAGATTTCCAAATTGTCTATATTTTCAAATGTGCCATCAGCACTGAACATAGACATATTACTTATAGGTCAGGCCTCATTGTCCAGAGCGGAACAAAACACTTACTTCCCAGTTATTCAGAATATTACTATTAATTCACTCCAATATGTAATTTACTCTTCACACAACTTCACTTTTCGGGATTTCATTTTGTTTGTGTTATGTGCTAAGCCGCTTTTCTGAAAACTGTTTTCAAACTACTTGTTTTCCATTTAATATTTGTGCATTTGATTTTTCCTTCCTAAGTAATACTTTGCACTTGTCCTTATTGAATTTCATCCTATTGATTTTAGGCTCTTTCTTCAATTTATTGAGCTCATCTTGTATTTGAATCCCATTCTCTAAAATGTTTGTAGTCCCTCCTAGTTCAGAATCATCTGCATTTTTTAAAAGTTTTCTACATATTCCATCATCAAAGATGAAAATATTGAATAACACTGGACTTAAGACAGACTTCTATGGTATCTTATTTGATATGTTTACCCAGTTTGACAACAAACCATTGATAACTGCTTTACCAATAAGTCCAATTTTTCAAACAGTTTTGTACCCATCACATAATAACTTCATCTAAACCATATTCCTCTGATTTACTTATGAAAATGTCAGGTGGATGTGTGTCAAAACCCTCACTGAAGTCAAGATCTATCACATCTGCTGCTTCCCCATTATCCACTGGGCCAGTTACACTGTCAAAGAAGGAAATTAGATTGCTTTGATGTGATTTGTTCTTGACAAACCCATGCTGGCTGTTTCTTATCACCTTATTTTCCTCTAGGTGTTTACAAATTGATTGTTCAATAATTTGCTCCTGCATTTTTCTCAGTATCAAAGTCAAGCTGACTGGCCTATAATTCCCTGGGTCTTCCTGTTTCCCCCTATTTAAAGATAGGTAGTGTATTTGCTTTTCTCCCATCCTCTGGGACCTCACCCATCCTGCATGAGCTCTCAGAGATAATTGCTAATAGTTCAGAGATCACTTCAGATAGTTCCTGAAGTACTCCAGGGTGAATTTCATCAGGCCCTGCTGACTTGAATATAGCTAACTTATCTGAATATTCTTTAACCTGTGCAACTTTTTCCTGCGAATTAAACAACTTTCTGCCCAGCATGTGCTACACAGTTGTTATGCTTTACGGAAATAGTTCTAATACTCTAGTTTTAATTTACTTTGACTGGTAAAGTAGTTATCCTTCACTACATAATGTCAATTAAAAAGAGTAGCTATGTCCAGTTCTAGATTATGCTCAGGAGGAAAGACATACCTAAATCCTAACCTGTGAAATTTCAAAAAGTGCCTGATACTCTGCCTCTGTAGACCAATTCACAATCACCCCAGTTAGACTTCAGCACTCTCTCATATCACCAAAGCTTGTTTTAGGGCAGGGCTGTGGCAGGTCTAATACCAGAAGCTCAGAACTTCATCAGGTGCTTCTCACTTTTTCTGAGTAAAATTCAGACATCAGACATTTCTCCACCTATTTTCCCAAACCTGGAAGCATTTCCAAAGCATGAAAGCCACTTATACAGTCAGGTTTCATATAAAATACAGCAAGGCCATCCAGCAAAAGATAAAACTAAAATATATTGATCAAGAATTACAGATATGAGCTATGCTGCAGCTCTTCATCAGATAAGGTTTCTTCAAACTAGGTATAGCCACAGAATGACCCTCAGCTATTGTCCTTCTGTTTCATGAGCTCTGCTCATGTTTATAAAGTAGTCCTTCCCTCTGTCTCTCAAATGCACACTTGACATACTTGCTGTACTTGCAATTAGGGCAGGAGAAGCCCATTGTTCATGTTTTCCCCTTTGTCTTTTCTACACAAGTATTTCTCACCGGGGACCTAAAAGACAAAATATTGATTTTTTTTCTTCTTCTATTTTTTTTTTTTTTTTTTCTAAATGACTTGTTCTTTTTTATTATGTTATAGTAGTGGTTTTAATTTCTTACTGCCTACTTTGATGTAGAAACCTAAAGACAGCCAAAGATGAAGTTCTAACCCTAAGGCCTTGAAACAAAAGGTACAGCATCTTCCCTCTGTCCCTCAGAAACAGGAATAAAATGGCTTAGTTGAAAGAAATCTGCAGCAAGAAGGGTGAAGAAACCATTCATTTTCCTTACCTGTCGATTAACACAAAGGATGCTCCTTGGACACTGGAACGGCCTTTCTCACAATCAAGAATCCATCTCTCAGTCTATTCATAGTCCATTAAATTATCCCAACTCTGACCCCTCAGTGAGCTTTGTGGCAGTTATTGCTTGTCAATACTGGGGGAGCCTTGGAGAAGATCCCAGGAGGTATAAGATCAGGCTGGCACCTGGTGATCAAATGAAAGAACTTTGAGCCAGCACACTTCATGAGCATGCAAACATACCATCTGTAACTAAAGAGGGGTTTCCTTGAAAACTGCTATTCTCCCACTGCTATTATAGTCAACTATCACTAAGTAAATAGATTCTGATTGAAAAGTATTTCAAAATACTTCATTTCAATAAAGAAATTAGAAAAGTCATAAAAATTGCAGAAATAACCACTGATAACACCAGGTCTGTTAGTGCTTTAGCCAGCAGTCATTAATTGGGTCAGGCTGGACCGCAGGCAGTCTGACAGCCACCTCACTCAAAGCAAGTGCTGGCAGGAGCAGACTATTGCCCAGGAAGGGGAATCTCTCTGGGCAACCGGTTCCTGAGCCAGGCCAGGTCCCAGGGGTTACATGTGCCCTCTGTGCCATGTTGCAGCAAGAGTCCCCACACCCTGCCATTGTGCACCACCAGGAAGAGCCTAACCACAAGTCCTTCTTCCTCATGGGGCTTTCTGCCTATTGGCAGTGCCCTCCCTGACACAGGGTGTGGCATTTGCTTTTGCTGAATTCTATGAGGCTCCCATCCCCTTTTTCTTCAGCTGTCAATTACTACAGGTCAGTTGCTGCTTCTACACTGGGGTCAGCCTGCAATTATCGTTCAGAGAGACAGGAATATAAGACAAGAGACCTTGGGCCAATATCCCATTAAAAGAGAACAAGGCAGAAAATGAGCAGGATAATAGGGTATATGCCATTGGAGATACAGAGATTCATCAAGAGTTAGTACACAGTGCAGTAGCACACAGCTGCCAGACCTCTAGTCTTTCCAGTCACTGACATGATACCACCGGAGCAACTTATAGTTACGAGAGCTTTTCCAAGGAAAATTGGCAGGGAGAGACCAGCTTCAATGGTGTTAAACACTTCTCTCATTCCCACAATGATCCATCCAGACTAGGAAAGACAAATAAGAAAGCCCAGAAGAAAACTGTCTAAAGTATACTGTAGAGAGAGGCCTCATTTTTCTTAACTGTCAGACACTTATTCTAGAAAGGAATAAAAAATGTTAATTGCAGCCAAAAATCACAGACATCAACCAACAGTAAGCTCTGAAGATGATTTTTCATGAGGGAAACTGGGATGGGCAATTGTAGAGGAACACATTCATATCTGGATCCATATCTAAGGTTCCTTTCCATTTACGAGGAGTGAGGGTTGGAAGCTGAGCTGCAGCTGAGGCCAAGCACAGCTCCAGCAGAACTGGGAACTGAGGAAAATAAAAAAATTGTGTTCAACTTCAGCACATATTAGTGATAAATATAATGATTCATGCACTCTAGAAGCAGAGAAATCATGCTTATTGCAACACAAAAAAGCACAATTCAACAAAAATATGTTCTGCCATAAAAACAGAAATTAGCTGCAAAAAGAGGTTCCCATTAATTACTCTGAAATAAGCATAGGCAATTCACAGACTGTAAAATCATTCTCTCTATCTGCTTACTGTGACCAGAGTGGTCTCAACGTTTTCTGAAACAATGGGACTTGTAGTTCATAGCAAGAGACCCTCTGGTCCTTGTTTACAAGCACCTCACCTTCTTCTCTTCAACTCTTAGTGTATTCTTTGAAAGATAATGACAGCAGAAGACCTAAAAATACACACCAGCAGCAGATGTGCTTCTTGCGATTGGCAGAGAGGATTCCAACAATATCAGCATGTTGCTGATTTTGATTTGGTTCCAGAGGTGAAATTGTACTGTTCTTGTATTGATCAAGAGCTACCAAAACAGTTCGTCTTCAGTGCATGCTGATCAACCCCTTCTTCAGTAATGTAGAGTAAGGCTGCAGAAGGAAGGAAATGTCCACCTCATTCATGTTTGCCCAAGGCACAGTTTAAAGCTTAGTTCCCTTTTTGCACATTAGGCTGAAGTTTTCCTGTTGGGGTAGTGTTCCTTCCAAAAGGTGCCATGAGGTACATTGGATGTGCAGCTGCATACTGGAGAGGTAAAAGGCTGTCTTCACTGGCTGTAGTAAAAAACTTCAGATGGTGATCGGATAGCCAGGGATTCATTTCTTCATATTTATTTATGTTTCTGCAGTTTCCCTGTCAAACTGAAAGCCAAGGGAGATCTTATATATGTTCTTGGTTCTCTTTAAGACAGCTCTTCTCTTTAACCTGGCCTGGAGTGGGACCAATATAGGTCTTCCCCCTGCAAGATGTATCTCATCTCCTAATTCAACAGGATTTCAATCAATGTTAATTCAACTGCTATGTTGAAACCTCTGATCTGGCATTATTTATTTATTTATTTATTTATTTCCCTTAACTATCTTTTCTTCCTTCTCTTCATTTCAGTTAGGGAGAACAACCAAAAGCTAAATTACTTCTGTTTCCAAGGTCTATTTCAAGGTATATTTTTCAGTGTATCCCTTAGCCATGGTCTGGAATCCTGCATATGAAGGTGTAGTGGCAGTAAACACCAAAAGGAATGTCTTGTTTGCTATTCACCTCTGAGAGAAAGACTGCCTCAGTAAAAGAGAACTGAAGATCAGGGACATTGATTTCATATAGAAACATCAAAGAACAATAGAAAAACTCTGACTTTATTCCAGAAAGTCAAATCATAAAATCTGGCCTGAAGATTTTAGTGGCTGGCTGGAAAACCAAACTCACTCCTCCCTCCAGTTCCTCTGATGCTGGCAAGGAACACATCTTTCTTTGGTCAGGAGGAATGCAAGTTTGGCAGGCCAGGTGGTGACATGACCTTTATCAAAATGAGAAATTAGCAAGAATGTCTGTTTATGCAGCAAAGTTGGCCCTCACCAAAGATGTCAGTAAGGTGCCAGGCTTTTCTCCCACTCTTCCTTCATGTTTTTTAGCAGTCTTCAAGCTCATGTCTTTGTTCTTTCCACATAGCAGGTGATCTGTTTTGGGCAGCTGGTAAAATAAATTTATGAACTATCTGAAAAAGCCCAAAGGGCATCAAGCAGACTCCCTGTTTATTTGGGTTATTTTTAAGGGTACAGCCAGGGTATTGGAGGCAGGTGGTCAGAACACCGGCTGATGTAAAGCAGCACTGCTTTACTCTCTTTAACACAATGGGATTACTTCTGGTAAGGCCCTTGCTGCTGTAACTCAGCTGCTGGAGAAACATCAGCAGAAGATCTGACCTACCTATTACTTTGTGCATGTTAAATAAGAACTACGTTATTCCATCCAGTGGAGTCCAGGTAGTGCTCATTTCATAGGGTGTCATCATAAATAAGAAGATGCTGAAAGGACTCTAAAAAATGCTGTCTGAACTGCAGTGAGACAGGATTTGAAACAAAGGAGATCTGAAAGTGCCAAACTGTGTCTGCAAAATGCAAGCTTGCACTTGTGCATTCAGCTGTTCTGAGGACATGCAAAGGGCAGGCCATGTTTGCGTACATTTTAAATGCATTCCTGGCACATAAATACTCTTGTTATGAGCTACAACTAGCAAAGGGAAACAAAATTAGAAAACAAAACTACTTTTGATGTCTTTCCCTTCCTTTCAGTCCTCCTTCAGTTTCTCAGCCAGGTTCATTGTTCACACTGAGATGGTAAATATACACACAAGTACAGATGAACAGTATGTACATCCCCTTTGATATATTTACTTATTTATATATGCCTTTGGATCCCATTGCATTTTTCACATGTGTAGCATCAACAATGCCTGTGTCCTGCTCCAACTCCAGCTCAGGTAGTTGTATCCTGCTTTGCTAATGACCTCCCCAGAGTTTCATTTGGATGTAGGTTTTCTTTCTTAGCTTTCTGTCCTAAACAGTTTCTCTTCTTCTGATGCAAAACTGGTACCTACAACACATCATTTGAGCATTGCCAACATAAGATTAGTCTTTTATGTTTATAGTCTTCTTTTTTAAAACACCTCTCTGTGATATTACACCTTTGAGGGAATTTCTAGGTAAAATGAGTTATTCATAAATATAAGCCTCCAAATTCACATTTGGTTTAAGTGTAAAGTCTCACATGTTTGCACCTAGCAAAGTTAATCCTGGGAGAAAAAGAGGGAAAATATCTTACATGATTTCTTCATCACATAAGTAGACATTACCTGTTCACCTCAAAACTACACTCTGAAGATGAGATTAGAAGATCTTCAGACACTGTAAAAATACAATACATTTTAACAAAAAATATTACTTTTACTTGAAGTGAGTCTCATCTGTTTTCTCCCTCTCTGTCTTTTCACTGATAACCTGAAACTACTTCTGACTCTCTGACTCAAGCTCAGTCAAACCAAATCTGGGAGGAGAAAGCCTGTTAAAAAGACTTTGCACGACTTGCACTTCAGGGTTGCTAAATAAAGGTGCAAGGGTCTGGCTACTCATAGTTATTTCCATGGCTATGGGGTTCCTGACACACTAAGGCCAGTTTACTGCTGTTTGGATGGCCACGTTTCCTTCTGTGTCTTAAGGCACAGTGTATGTAACCTCCTTTCATGCCATGTCTTGGACCAATCTCAAGTTTGAACGACTCCACATGACCTACAGAGGGTAAATCTCTTTCTATTTACTTAAACACATGCTGCCTGATAGAAAGCTCTCCTGTGGCAGAGGGAAACAATTTTGGATTCCATCCTGGAAAGCAATGGAAAAAAGATGATTCTATTCACCTTTGATTGCTGCCACTAGCTATTGTAATTCCCTACCACAGAGTGAAGATAACTGCAGGCTTGGTGCACAAGTTCCTGGAGGCCACTCTCTTGTTTCTGTCATGCAGGAAGCCAGACAGCATTGGCCTTGCAATCTGTGGTGGTATTCCACAACACATTTTAACCCTCACTCCCTTTTGATGACTTCTCTTCGAAGAAACGAAAAAAGCAAGATACAAGTGGTGGGTTACGAATGACAGATCACCCAGGCAAGGGTTCTTCATAGAAGAATCAGATAAAAAGATGGAAGTGAGCTGGATAATATTCAGGCCCTCCTTTCTGCCCTATTGTTTGATGTAAGATAGAGACAAAACTTCAAGCTAAGAAGTTAAGGAGAAAGAAAAGTGATGTTTTTAATGAACGGGTGGACACTGCTTGTGGAGGCCACCTGCACATCATTTGTAGGTTTTCTGCAACAGTAATGCCTTGATGGCTGTAAACAATGTTATTGGCTGTGTTAACAACAAAGAGCAGAGAGAACTTTGTTGAAAACTCCATGCTTTAAGGAAACTTTTGTCAAATACTTTTTTTTTTTTTTTTCAATAATGTGAGAAGTGGAAAAATAAAAAATAAAAATAAAAATAAAATAAAAATCATCACTTTTTTCCTTCTGCTTTTTTTCAACCAGTTCTCAAAATAGCTTTACAAGACTGGTAGGCAGACCTCAGTATTTTTTGTGTATATGGACAGCTCACATGGATTAAGAAGAATATGTTCTGTCTTGTGTCACAGTTTGATACAATTGCTTAACAGCATTTTGGATATTTCACTCTACATGTATTAATTTGCAGTTGGACTCTGTCAAAATCAGAATGAGAATAATCAGCACTCTGATCTAGTGTGGCTACACTACTGCTGTAAGTTTTTGTAAGATACTGAACCTTGCAAAGCACTGGGACTTTAAAACTCATTCCAAGAATCACATCTGTTCCTAAGCACCAAGAACCCACCAAATAACAAAGAAATCCTCTTGAAGTAATGACAATCTTCGTAACTAACCACAATGAATTGACACTGAGGAAAGGAAATGCGGACTCTTCCTACACATAGAGACAATTTGACAGATAATTACTCCTGTGAGTCATTCTTGAAGTAGACTTCCTCTGATAAGAAACAAATTGCCATCATTCCTTTTGTTCCTTCCTTAGTCTCATTAAAAAAAAAAAATCATAAAAAAAAAAAAAAAAACTGCTGCAGGATGGGTGGCCTCTGTGGTCACCAGTTTGTGACTAAACAAAGAGGCAGAGCCTAGCACTCTTAGGTTTATAGGTACTCAGCTACCATAGTTAATGTTTTTAAGAGTACGTTTCTAACCACCCTGAAATTACTGGACTTCCTTCAAAGAGGAAGAGGGAAGGAGGCCCACAGGAAACTTGTTTGTCCTCCAAAACACTCCCCACCAGTTTTGTTTCCACACCAGAATAACCGATGACTCCAGGATAGGAGAGATTCTGCTCAAGAGACAGATGGCATTTCTGCATTTTCGCCATTCATGCTCTCTGATTCATTATGTGTCTGTGGTGGAAGAGGCAAAATACATGAAACTTGAAAAGTGCTGGGATTAATACAAACACACACAATCATACTACACTCTGTACATAATGGAAAATGTTACTGTACATCTCTGAAACATTGTCGTTGTCATGAACCTGGTCAAGCTCTCTTTACAGACCATGCAGAGATGCAGAGACTCCTACTGGGGATTCACTGGGGTTGCTGGATTCAGACCCAGGAGAATCAGCCAAAAAAAAAAAAAAAAAAAAAAAAAAAAAAAAAAAAAAGTTATCTGTTTACAGGAATTGTTAGTTGGATTGCAATGATTTTATACATCCAAGGAGAGTCAGGATTACATCTGGCTCATGATAAGGAGAAAGATTCTAATATCTTCTACTGTTTTAACCAAACACTTTCAGTTCTCAGTCACTAGTCTCTCAGTAGGAGTCAGGCACCCAGTCAGTGAGGATGAACATCATGTTAGGAATGCAGAGCACTTAATAAAAGGAAGACTTGCATTCTGAAGTGCTCAAAGGCACTAACATTTGATTACCTGGAAAGACACTCCAGGGAGAAATTCATGACCACAGAAAATAGTTTCCAAATTAAATATGGTACAATGCAAGCATTCAAAACTAGATGCAAACTGTGTAAAACAGATTCTTCCAAAAGAGCATCAAATGGTGAATTTAGCAATAGTGTGAAATTGGTTCTGAATCTCCTTTACTTCTATTTTGTTTAAAAGGTTTACACCCAAGCAAAAGAAGCCAAAGCTACCATCAGTTGGAGCAGGGCTGTCCTTAGGTCTGTTTTTCATTGCTGCACACTACGGATCAAGATACCGGCAAAGAAGTCACAGAAGGGAGAAAGGACTCCAGTTGTACTGTTTCCACATTTCAGAAAAAACACGGGGTTAAGGGAGGAACAAAAAATGTTCAAAGGTCTGTAGTAAACCCTGAACAACAACAACAACAACAATAATGAAATCTTATGGGACTGTACAGTACATTTACTCTACGCGGTCACTCAAGGCTGATTCGACTACTGCAGACAGCAAGACATGCAGCTTTACAGCAAGGCTACTATCTTGCTGGGTAAGTCCTTCAAATCACTGTCTTGCTTCTCCTGACTCAAGAGCAAGAGGCAGAGATTATGATGAGGGGAGAGAGGTACACAAATAATCACAGACATTATTCAGAGCTTCAAACATTCTGACCTTGAACTGAAATCCCACTAGACTCACCAGGAGCCTGTTTTCAGTGGGCTTTGGATCTGCCACTAATCCAGTAAATTTTAGGGTGGGATTGCCTCTCTCCAGATATGCTCTTAACAGATAACTTTTTCCTTTCATCACAAAGGAACAGATGAAAAATAGCTTTCAAACAGTTTTCTTGGGGGTGAAGGGACAGAATATGTATCCTGAAATAAGTTAAATAAAGTATTACCATCCCTCACTTTTATTTATTATGAGAGCATATCTTCAGACCCTAATATTAACCTTTGCACAACTGAAAAGAGCAAGAAGAAAGGCAGCTGGTCCAGCAGTTGTCATTATTACCTGATATCACTACTGGTGATCTCTACTGGAAACCCTCAGTGGAGTCAGCCCTCACCAGAGGGTCATTCTCCCTCTTCCTGGGGTGAAAGAAGAGAGAGAATCTTAGTTGTTAGAGTCAGCTGCCTAACCTTACCTTTGTCCTGAGGGTGGAACCAGATGAAGAGACCCTAAAACAACTTTTTCAGGCAGAGCTTATGCCTTATTTTATGTGGGGTTGATATGCTTGATCCCCTTTCTACTCATTCCATTCCACAACCATTCACCTATTATCTTAGAATACACAATGCTGCTATGTAACTATGGAGTAGGGATATATTCTTCATCTCCTTGCATGCTCCTCTGGAATCAAGCATAACCTGTCATTTCCAGATGATCTTATTAGAGTCAACTTCATTGAGTGAGGAACCACAGCTTAGACACATGAAAAAAAATATGACTAACATGAGGCAGAGAGTGAGCAGGCTCTGTAAACAAAATACAAACAATACAAACAACCACATTCACAAATGCAATCCAATGTGTGTGTATCAGAAAATACCTGCTGTGTCTGCATATTGCTATTTTTTCTACTGACTAGCCCAGAAGAAAAGATTATGAGCCAAAATGAAAAAGAGATTAAAAATTTTCATAAAATGATAACGTTTCAGTACTTTAGTAAACACTTTAGGTGTACCTTGCAGAGTTGGTGTAACATGCACACTCCTCCAGCCTGATCTAACCCCTTGTTGAAGCCATCAGTACCCTGCCCATTCATTTATGCGAACATAATTCAGGCCCGATGTGTGTGCAAGATCAAAACTATCTCCCAACCTGATGTGTTTATTTGCATACTCAAAAAGAACAATCAGAAAGATGGAAATAGTACCAATGTCACAAGCTCTAAAAGCAGGTTCTCGTGGGCATGAATTTGCATGGAGCGAGTGACAGAGCTACTTCTAAACCTGCTGAAGGACATGGTGCCCCATCACTGAGGCTGCTGATGTGCTATGTGTTCCCGCCTTCCCCTGCCAAACCACACAAGTGTCACACAGTGTGTTTAACCAGCATCACTACTTCCACCACCACCAGTCCCCAGAAAGGGTATTTTATACAGAGGCTCTTGTTTGGAGGTGGGAGGTGGATCACATATGTGTGTGTGCACATGTCCAATGACATCTGAACTGAAGAGGAATGTCAGGATGCAAAAAAAAAAAAAAACAGTGCAGAACACTAGAGGGTAAGTAAGGGAGGAGTCAGAAGGCAAGAAAAGACATTCTCTCAAATGCACTACTTTATCGCAATTAATAGTTCAGCCAGACGTCCCACCAGGGCGGCAGTATGGGCTGACACAAACCATTGCATTATAAGCAGAACATGGTGTATTTGGAAATAGTTAGTGCTTTCCACTGCGGTTAAATCAGCTTGTCCAGGAAAACCTATCGATTTAATCCTGCCTACAGAGCACCAGAGCCGTCATTCCCCACCTGTGCTACAGAGTTACTTCTGTATATTCATGAGCAGTGGTCTTATTACTAAGAATATACCTAATGTGTATTTCAGTGTAGCAGGAGACAAGTTACAACAGCCCTATTAAAGGAAATCGCAGAGATCACAGAATTGACACATTCTGTTTAAAGGCAGCCACACTTACACTTGATTGCACAACTAGAGACAAGTTTGTTATGTACCTCATCTTTCATGAACACTCATATTTACTAGTTTAAAACATAAGATAAAAGGGAGCCAGCCATGTTTTGGCAAAGGAATAGGGGACAGTATCAAATGATAAACTAGGCATATTTATAGGTGTAAACAGATCTAGAAATGGAAGAGTTAGATATGATAGGCACTCAATGATATGGGGCAAACACAGTGAAACTTGAAAGCAAGAAATATCTAAAAATGTGTAACGTTTGCTCTTAGCAGGCATATGAAATATGAACAAATAAGTATATGTAAGAAAGGAATAATCACATTAAATAATTTGATCATTGATATAGAATGTGTTTTACAACAGAACAGCACAAAATTGATCATATAGTTATTTGTAAATGTTGTTCATTTTGTGAGTAAGTATGATTTACCAAGTTCATACTAAGGAAGCCACAGTGCATTTCAACTAAACTGGTGATTTGGGAAAGATGAGGTAAAGTCTCAGAAAGCATGCAGAGGGAACACTGCACTGTTAGCAAAAAATAAGGGCCACAGATATAGGTGATATAATACTTCTGGAAATAAGAAAAAGAAAAGGAAAAAGAAAGAGAAAAATAAAGAAAAAGAAAAAGAAAAAGAAA
>CM021797.1:53451359-53465410 GCA_011076525.1 Nettapus auritus | reverse complement strand
CCAAACATACACTCAAGTTGCATTTCATTTTTACCATTTTGGGCCTGTTGTCTTTCTCTGGGGTAAAACAAATCCTGTTCCCTGTAAAGCACACTCAATATCTGATGTGGAATTGTGCATGGTGAAAGAAAATGATACATTTGTTCTGAAAAGGAAAGTCCTGCTTCTGTAAGTTAATTCCATGCTCAGGACTACTTCAATGCTTTAGGAAGGCAGGTAGAGCTCTGTTATTGTCTGCTTGGACCTTTAAAATTTCTCTTCTCCTTGCCTCTGCTGGGAGCAATTTCACTGCAATTACTGAAAAGAAGCCCCTGAATTCCACTCTAGTTATTCACATGACCCTCGGTGCTTTGGGCTTGATTTTCCTCCAGTTTTCTCCACAACAGGAACGGTCGTGAGGAAATTTTCCTCAGTCAGTGGCTTCAGGTCTCTATTAAAAACTTTTGCTACTTACAACACTTCTCAAAACCTTTAAAAAACAAATCTTACATTGGAATTATTCAATCAAACAGTACTAAAAGCACAGATTATGCTTTAGAAACCACTTACAAAGAAGGTTTTTACAGATCAGTGAGGACGCTAGTGAGGAGGGGCCCCTGATATGAATGGAAACGTTTGTTTCAATTCTCATTTATCTCAAGGCCCGGGTGCTTTCTGGACAGTGAAACATTCTTCTCCTCCATGTGCTTGGAAAAGTGAGGATCGAGTTGCGAGAGAGTGCCCTTGAATGCTCAAGTAAGGAATTTGCTAAGTGGCCTTCTCAGCCAACACAACTCCCATGCAACTATGGTTTCTTAATTCCCCATGCCTTTGGCAGCAGGATTACCCACGCTTTCTTATCACAAGGCATCACAGGCAGCAAAGCCCCAGCAATTATACCCCACCACAAAACTGGGGCGGCTTCTTACATCAAAATGTTTGCAATTTCTCCACAGCCTGATGTTTTAACCAAGCCTTCCTAAAGGTCCTCAGGATCTTATTTTTTTCCGGGGTTGCTCTGGGATCTCAGCGTGTGTGTGTGAGTGTGTGTGTGTGCAGGGCTGCACCAGCCTGCCTGGATTCCACATGCCCATGCCATATAAATGGTAATTAGAGAATAACAAGCTGCTGGCGTCACTAACATCAGTAGTAATAATGGTATGAAATCCACCCATATTTAAGGAAAACCTGAGAAAATATGGGAGTGTTGGTTTTCTCAAATAGAAGCGTTAAATGGGTTAAACCTACTTTTGCCTAAGCAATCTGTTCAGTGGAAAAGTGGGGTTCTGTTGGGTCCCTACTAAAATCAAGCTCAGAGTGAAACTCTGTAACCAAAGTGGAACGCAGCCCTTGCTGAGACAGTGGTATAGCTACACCAGAAACAAAAGTTGCTACCTTGATCTCAAAACCAGCATTCATTGATGGCAGTAGATGTTTGGCCAGAGTAGAGCACAGAGTTTGTCCCGTAACTTGCACAGCTAACTTCAAGCTTTCCTTCTTCCTGCCATCCAAAGCTTCTCAGTATTAGTCAGGACTGATATTGATGTATGAACATCTTAAAAGACTGTACATAGCTCCCAGGCTGAAGACTAAACATTGCTGCATAAAACAGAATTTGGCAGTGATTCTATAGGATGAACCTAATCAGAGCAGACAGATTACAATACATGGTAAAGGCACGGCATCAAAAAGAAAAAAGGACTTGCTCTGCAGCATTGCATAATATATTCTGGAGAAGCTAGAAAACCTTTCAGAGCAGCTGGGACAGAGGGAAATGAACCATTTGTTCCCCTGTGAAATAAACAAAAGAAGGAAATACTCCAATCTGTCTCCAAACTAGGAAAGGAATGGTGGTGAGAGAAGTGACCAGAGGCTGAACCAAAAGAAGTGGGAGCTTTTCACATTGTCCAGTTCCTGACAGTAGCTGTATTTGAAGTGCAAGGAGGATCACTGTGTGATCCTGAGAGCAGACACATATCACCTCATCCTCTAGTCAGTCCTGCTCAGCTGCAGACCTCCGCAAAGAAATGCAGCCTTTGGCAGACGTCACTGGATTCCTGCAGTAGAGCACCAGACAATGGAGCTGCTCTATTTTTGAGTCCTGGTATGCTGCCTAATAAGGGGGAAATCAAAGCAACTCCGTATTGCTCCAAATCAGCTGCACTGCATGGTACATAACCAAGAAACGTTCTCCTTCCAGACATGTGATGAGTTTCCAAGAGGAAGGTCATTTTCAGTAAAGAAATCTATACTACCAAATTCAGGCAAAGAGTGGAAAGTCCTCAGATTGAGAAGAAGGATAGAGCTTGGATTGGTATTCACCAGATGCAGACAGACATTCCTTCCTTGCTTTTTATTTATTTATTTATTTGGTCACTAAACTTCACTTGTTGGATTTTGTTTTTAGATGACAACCAACTCAAGAAGTAGCACACACACAAAACTTTCTCCTGCTATCTGCTTTATGACAGTGTAAGTTCTCCACATCACCACTCTCCTTTTAAGGCTTAAAGTTAGGAATCATCTGGATGTTTTGATTCACATAGGAAAACTGTTAACTTGAATTTGAGATTGCAAGTTGAAGCCAAGCACCCATTTTGCCCAGACTTGTTGCCTTTAAAATGGACATCTCAAGATTTCCCATTTAAAGTCAGACAGAGCTGCCAGCACTCTTGAAGAGTGTCTTCACACCTGAAGACACTCTTTAGTCTCTGGTTTTGCTGTAGCAGTTTACTGAATAGGGGATTGCATTTTACAGGTTCTTGTAACAAAAATGCCTCTCACGAAGATCGCAAAAGCGGTGGGGGGGAGAAGGTAAACACATTTCAGTGGCTGGGAAAATCAGACCCCTCTTGACCTTTCTTCTTCAAGCTGAGCATAAGGACCGTTCTGCTTGCCTAAATTCCCATATTTTCCCTCCTTTCACAAGGAAATAGTGGAGTTCAGGCAGCTGAGAGAGGCATTTGAAGGAGGAACAATCAGAAGGTTTCATGTTGCAGCAGCTTCCTGAGTGAGAGAAGACAGGCATGGGAAATAACAACTCTGCTCCAATGTCAGGGCTGAGGAGATTTCTATTTCCAATTTAAATGTAATTTTAAGAGCTCTTTGTAGCAGAAAGAGTTCACTGCAAGAATCTGGAGGCTTAGTACACAAACCATGAGGTCCACAGGGAGGTTCCCATCAATTTCAGGGTGGTGTGCCTTATGAACATACACTCTAATGCTGCAATTGGGAGTGAGGGAGCACGTTAGCAATGCTGGTGTTCTGCAATATTTATAGGGTCTTTCTTCCTGCACCATTCAGTTCTTTCACTTGGCTGTTTGGGCATTTCCAAGAGCTGCTCATCTGCAGTTTGTTATTCTTGGTATCCTTCAGGGAGAGCAAGAGAGAAACCGTCAAGCAGATCTTAGAAATAAGGGAAGAAGGAGAAATTTTTATTGTTGGTTTAACAGTGTTAGGTTGATTCACAATAAAGAAATGGCTGAGCACTAAAATAACAGACTATCCACATATGCAATACACTACAATTTGACACATCGTAATTCCTGTAGCCCTCTGAAGGTAAATATGTGCTCATCAAATTTCCCTACACAATGTTTACAAATCCTCTGTGGTGTTTTTCACAGTGATTAATTGGGTTGAATAATCAAATGGACTAAAAAGGAGAGGATTTTTATTCTGGAAGGACAACTCATTGGCCAAAAAGAAGGAGAAGATTAAACACTGTACAGGCTTTTCAACTTCAAATATCAACAAAGTTCTTCTAAATAAATTCAGCAGTAGAAAAGAAAGACAGGCAGTTCTGAGAAAATGCTCACTCTGAAGTGCTGGAAAGGAATCCAGTCTGGAGAGTGAAGAACTCTCCAAACCTAGAGATGATAAAAATTGTGACTCAAGCTCTGTCCCACTTTTGTCCATATACAGTAGCATTCACTCAATTTCCATAAAATATCAAGTAACTGAAGCAATATTCACAGCACATACCTCCAAACTACTTAAAGCACAACAGGATTTCTGAGCTCTAAATCTAGTAGATATGAACTCTAAAAGTAGATGTGGCATTCACACTGTATCAATGTTCTTGGTAGTCCAGGACTACCAGCAAACGTTCAGAAAATACGTACAAATAGGAAATGCCATATCTGTTTTAACTCTTGGCATTAGAGCCGCAAAATCCAGATATGTGGAAGCAATGCATGAGGTTGTGTTTCAGCGTCTTTGCAGCTGTATGTAAACCTAGGTTTTCTCAAAAGAGCCACCCAAGGGGATAACTCACTTTTTCTTCAAACATTTTTTCTGTGTTTTTATTACTAAAGGGGAAGTGCTGCAGGACTTATTTAGGGAGTGATAGTGGATGACAGATTAAATATGAGCTCACAGTGAGAGACTGTAGCACAAAGAGGCAAATACCATACTGGGATGTGGAGCAGAATTACTTGCAGGACTACAGAGGTAATAATTCCTCTGCACACAGCCCTGGTGAGGCCCCTCTTGGAAAACTGTGATCAGTTTTGGGCAACTCAATATAAAGAGGATGGCAATAAAATAGAGTGAATACAAAGAACAGTGTTAAAGATAAGTATATTGGAAGGTATGATGTATGAGTAAAAAGTAAGGAAACCTAACTCACTATACATAGCTGAAAGATGGTGAAAAAGAAAGGGCAAGTGGAATAAGGACATGACAATGCCACAGTCTTCCTAAGGGGGTGGGAAACTTGGCTGTGTTTGATGATATAGTTCAGAGATAATGAGTAAAAAATGGTGGTCTTCATGGAAAATTTCAAAGGAGATTTTAAGAATTCCTTTGCTTTTCCTCATTATATAGATATATTTCCATTCTAGAAGGAAAGTAATTCACTAGAGGGAGAATAAAAATAAAAAAGGAACATCTTGGAAAGAAAAAAGGGATTTCCTTTGGGAGGAGGAAAAAAATGAAAAACAACAAAAAACAACAACAACGTAATACACACACACTTATGTTCTCACACACATATAGACATTCTCCCAAATAAATTTTATTAATTAGCCATTATAGGCAAGCTCTAATCAGAGGTTCATGTTCACACTTCCACCTATTCTTAAAAAATTACATTTTCCTAGAGAACTTTACCATGCTCTGTCCCACTGTTCATGCAGTCACACCCCCTCAGCAGAAATGTGGCCGTCATCATAAAGTGGCAGCACCGTGCTTGCATTGACTTCCTTCTGGGTGAGCTGGATGATCTCCATCTGGACTGGTGGTCAGAGAAGAGCAGCTGGCATTGCTCCAAAATAAGAAGAGCTCTTAGATTTCAGATTGCTGAAGCCTAGACTTGCTTGGGTATCTCCAAGCACTCAGACAAATGTGATTAATAACAAGGTGGCTGAGCCAGGCTCGGGGTGGAGGTAGCAGCTGGAGGCAAAGTAAGATGAAGACTGTCAAATCAGCAATGTATAGTTCAGACAAAGCTAGTCTGAAGCTGAAGCAAAGGGAGGGGGGAATAAGAGGAAGGGGGTAGGCAACAAAAATGCTCTTTTGCATTGTTAATTCCTACTCAGAGCTTAGCATCAGCTCAGTTGCACACCTGTAATTAATACATGAAAATGTCTTCTGCAGACAGTCAATTTTATGGTGTTGTTTGCACTAACCTTTCACCAGCCTGTTTCTTGGCAATCTGTGACTTTTCTTCAACTTTCTAATAACATTCCTGGGGAAAAAAGAAAAAAAAAAAAGAAAAAAGAAAGAAAAAGAAAGAAAAAGAAAGAAAAAGAAAGAAAAAGGAAGAAAAAGGAAGAAAAAGGAAGGAAGGAAGGAAGGAAGGAAGGAAGGAAGGAAGGAAGGAAGAGAAAGAAAGGAGAAGCCACCAGAACCCAATGAACTGTTTAACCAGTTTCTGCCTTTCTCACTCCTTTACTTTTTCCTGGACAACTAGCAGAGCTGGAGCCTCTCCCTTTGACTCAATATCTTCCTTCTTCCAACTATTCTGCATTTGACTGGCAGAATACCCTGCTTATAAATCTTCCACAAAAATTGGTGTTTGCTTTTCAAACCTTCAACTCCAAAAAAGAATCAGCCTTTCAATTTATTAGACTTCATTTATTTTCACTGCATATTCCTCTGAGTTATCCTGTACATCTTTCCTATTCTGCTTCTCTCTTTTTGTTCATGAAAATGCTTGTTATTGTTGTAGTTAAACATGTATTCATCTCTAAAAGACTCTTCTCACTCCTTTTTTCTCTGCTTTGTTGCCTAACTCTTACAGTAGAAGTTGGGTCCAAACCTTTGGCATTTACTTTGTTATTTTAGGGTGGGAAAGATGGCAAAAGACAGACACTGTCTTTTCTTTTAAATTAATTGTTTGAAACTGGTCAAGTCAATAGAATACCTTCACCATACGGTGAGCTATGATTAACTGGGAGCCTGACACATGTGAGCTATGCAAGCACTGGGAACCCTGGAGCAAAATCTCAAGCTGTTACAGCACTCTGAGCTGTGTGCCAATATCCCAACATCAGCTGTCATCTGCAGTACTGGTGTCTTGACTTTCACAGGGGCTATTCAGCAGTTTAAGAATCGTGGGCACCTTACCACTGCTGAGAGAAATAGAGCAATAGTTTCACAGCAGGATAAGTCCCAGAGTGTTCCTTGTGAAATTACATATTTTTAAACTGAAAAAAATATATAATTTGGAGGTGAATGTGTTTTTCTGCAATAGTTAGTGTTACTTTTATTTATCGTAAAGGACTAAGGCTGAAAGAAAATGTTGCCATTCTTAAATGTTTTGGAAGGGAACTACAGCAGATTCACTTGCAGATTGGAAGCTCTGTGTAGGATACATGTCATTTCCATGGGAATTCTCACATCTTTACAGTGTCATCTAATGAAAAGGAGAACTGCCAATGTTGAGTCAAAAACAAAGAGCCATAAGAGAGTTTTTGTCTGCATCCACATAGATGAGAAGCACTGAAACACTTCCCTTTGCATGTAAACAGAAAATCCACATCAGCGGTCTTACCAATGTTGAGATTCTCTAAGCCTGCAAAAAGCTCTATCCTAAAAAGATCCGAGTCTCCATCTGTACTTTGAACCCTATTATCACTGCTTCTACAGACGTAAATAGTATGTCTGCAGATATATTGATAGATAAAAATAAAACTTTTTATTCTCACTGAGACACCTATTTATGATATGTATATATCCACCAAATTGCATCTGGGTAGAGTCCACAGTTGCTTTCACTTGCATGTTAAAACCTTTGTATTGATTTGCTTTCAACAGAACATTTAAACAATTAAACCCTACAATACTGTCAACACTTCGTCAGACAACGTCTTGAACAGACAAAACTGTCTTGAAGAGAATAGCCCACATCCCCCCATTAGTGTGGATGCAAAGTTTAAGTTCCCTCACTGAGATTTTACTAAATCTTTTCAGTACAGCTTGCACATACAGTTTAGGTAAATGCTTAATGTGGAAGCTCATGCTTGCCTGGAATTCCAGCACCAGAGCTGAGACAGTGTTCAGAAACCTGGCATACCATATAATGCCAACATCCTTTCCAATATTACATTTTTTCTTGTCATCCAGAACTATGACTTGGTTGAAAACCACAAGTCAGATGTTCTGAGAATCCCACTTGTAGCTAAAAATACTCTCATGATTCCTTCCAGCAACTGGAATAAAAAACTTCTCTTCGGTAACCTCAAGAGAAACATATGAAGTGGGCACAGAACATTTTGAAGTCACAGGTCCATTAGCATTCAGGTCAGGATTGTGGTTATTAGGCAGCATTCCAGCTTGGGTAGCACTATGGAGCCTGCCTGCCTCGGGGGATATCTGCATAATGAGGTGTCCTGGCAGTGGAGGGGATGTGCACCTGCTACTTCTGGCCACGTGATGGGCATACGTAGAAGCAGCAGAGTCAGAGCCACCTATCTCCCATACTCCCCCAGAGCTGCAGGCAACATACAAAATGTGGGCAAAAGGTGGATGCTGCTTTAACCTGCACATCAGAAGGTAGGGATAATGGAAGATGGATCTTTTTTCCTACCTCCTTTGGTATCCTCCTGCAAGGAAATGGCTAAGCACAAGTCAAGTCTTCTGGATTTAGAGATAGACAGTAAGAGACACATGGTAGTGATGCAAGGAATCCCTAAAAAGCTGCACAAGAGACAACCATTCCTGCACAGGGATGAAAACCATCAGCTTGGTGAATCTTGGCATCAATCCTGATTTCATCTTCACAAGGAACCCAGTGGGCCAGCTGAGTTTAGATAAGGAAGGAAGGAAGGGAATTTTCAGCTGCAGCCTCAGTCAAGAAAAGCATTTTTCCAAGGAATACCTACATAAAGACCACAACAACAAATGATGTAACAAGAAAAAAAAAAAAAAAAAAAAAAAAAAAAAAAAAAAAAGGAAATTTTGTACCCTGGAATTATTTATACCCTTTGATACAGAACAAGATAAAGTCAGGTTTTTATACTAGCATATCTTTTATGAGCAGCCAGCAAATGGATGTGATGCGGATATGGAAGAATATCCTTTCTCTCCTGCCACACAGCAGGGTGGGTACAGATATCCATTCAGAGAAACAGCAGCAAGCTGGGTGCTCAGGAAGAGTCACGGGCTGTGCTATCCAAGGAGCTGTGCTGTGGGGAAGCATGACATTAAAGCTGCTCCCCTTTCCCCTTAAACTGTATGTTGGCAGGGCTGCCCAAAGAGGACACAGCTTTTGCAGATGTTTCATTTCACCCTATCTTTCCCTGTTTATGGCTACATGCATCCAAAGCTCAATTCTCTCATGTCCACAGTCTAAGAGGGAGTTAATTATGCACAGTTTACACAAATGCAACATCTCCCTTTCTCCTGCTTGCAAGGGCTAGGGGCTTTTCACTTCCCCCAAAAATTCATCAGTCAATGGACCTGTAATCTAGCTTACACTGAATGAAACCAGATCACATCAACTCATTTCCAAGTTGTTAAGATGGAAACTACTCCAGACTCTGAGTGATAGCCAAAGCTGAAACTTCTTGTCTGCAAGAGTTTCCAGACCACTCAGAAACCAGACATCACACTGAACTCGCTTTTATGTTGAAGAGGGCTTGATTCCTCATAAGCAGCAAAGCAGACCCATGCATTGAGAAGGGGACACCAAATGGGAACACTGCAGAGGAAAAATATTAATTGACCATCAACCCAATCAGTTTTCCTATAGAGCTGGACTTCCTCAAATGTCCAGCTTTTAATGTTAATTTCTTCATTGGTGACATTCCAAATCCTTGATGAGAAAAGTCATACCACTCTTTTTCCTGAAGTTACCAGCCACTGACTTTGACTTTGGTGGGAAGAGAAGGATCACAGAAACAAACAAACAAACAAACAAAAAAAAAATAAATAAAAAAAATAAAAAATTATCAATCAATTTGCTCACGCCTTGATAACTCCACTTGAAAACTAACCTGAGGACGAAACAAAATAGCAATAAAAAAAATCTTATCTTAGTAACAGTTTAACCCTGATCTACATACTTCAGAATTTCTTGGAGCATATGAAATTAGAAGCAAGATGTCAGAGTAGATAAACCAACTCTCTCTGACCCAGTCTAGAGTGGTTACTACATGCTGCTAAACCCTAGGTTGTATCTAACTACTGTCTACAGTTTGCTATGTTTAGAATTTCTTGACTTGTCTGCCATTTTCAGTTTTAAACAGGGAATGAAGTGGACATAGAGGTGGCATATTCATACTGATAATCTGGGTTTCTTAATTAATACATATTTATATCTCAGCTATATAATCACAAGCATATTCTGTCTGAGGGCAACAGGTCCAAGGTCATTCAGAAATTCTGACGGAAAGTAGTGAAGACAATTCAGATATTTTCTGTGACCTAAAGCCCAAACCATTCATCTTCCTTCCATAGATCCTGATAAAACATTGTGTTTTCTCCAGTGCATATAAGTATTTTATATCATCTGGGGAGCTCTTCATTGCCCATTGTTTCTTTGTGTGTTATTAGTCAAGCTTCAGGTTGGATTTATTTATTTATTTTGGGGTGCAGTAGCACTGATTTGAAGGAAATACGTAGGTGGGGAATATAATGCTTCCAATAGAACTGCACTAGCAAGCGCACACTACAGTAGTTTAGAGATTAAAAATAGGATCATTTGGATGCGTGGATTTGAATATGATTTATGGATCACTTCCAAAGACATTATTGTTGCTTATCATTCAGATGACTGTGAAAGTGAAGACTATGTGGGAAATCATGCAAGAGATACATTGCCTATAGAATGGGGAAAAACATTAAATCTTAAAGTGGCTGATGCAGCAATTAATATTGCAACCTTCACTGCCTTCAATGCACAGAAGAAAAGGGTAAGATTGCCTAGATGTCTGCTTCCTATAAATAACTGATCTCAAGACTTAAAAGGAGAGACAGGCTTAAGCACACATTACATACTAAAGACCCTTTTATATTTGCCTTGGAGGAAATGTTTAAAATAATAGTCACTGGCAAATCAGGAATTTGTATACATGTATGGGACTGCACTCCTGGGCTGCACCAGCTACACCTACAGGTCTGTGAACTGCAAAGTATCAGGGCAACAACAGCTGGGATGGTTGGGAAGCACGGAGGAACGCTCCATGTTGTCATGCTGCCATGTAAGTAAGGACACTTCATGTTTAAACATCTTGACTAGAGCAGTTATTACACTGGATCAAATTTTCCACAACTGAAATTCATAAGTGACTATTTAGACATCTACAAGACATTTTTTGTTTGGTGCTTTTAAAAAATTTGTTGGCTTGGTCTAGAGGGGACTGTAAGTGCCAAAAAGAAAGAAGCATTCTTGATTCTCTTAAGTCTGTTTTAAAGAGTGGACTAACTCCACTGATTTCAGCAAAGCTCATTCTGGTTTACTGTGCCATAAGAGAGACAAGGATCATGTTGTCCACGCTTTATGTCCATCAGAGTGAGGACAAACAAAAACATCTATCAGACCAAGCTGCCTGAAATGAGACCTTTGTTTTGGCATATCCTTCCTGACAGAATGTAATGAAAGATGAAGTTAAGCACACATATTCCTCAAAGCAAGTGATGTGTGGACACACTCAACTCCATACAGAGACAAAGAAATTTAAATATACATGCAAATAATTATCAGAACAAAATCTCAGAAGAATTCAGCCAGCAACTCAATATTCCTCCCTTAGCTGTTTCATGGATACTACTTTGATGAGAAAATTATGGCCAACAGTCATTGCTACTCTTGAAAAAGCATTTCTTTCACACATGAATTCATAATGTTAAAATGAGATTTTTTTGTTGTTGTTGTTATTTCACAATTTTGTTAAGTTATTTGAGAGTTGGTTAACAAAAGTAATTATCAATACTATTTGATGGGTAACTGAGATAAAAATTTATGCTCTTTAATGAGAGAAGAAAAATTGTACATGTTCACTGAGAAAGTTTCTATACATTTTAAGAAATGTCTCAATGATTGCAAAATGAGTAAGTCATGGTAGTGTTTCCAGAACTGAAAAAGAGAAGAGACTGGTAACAGTAGGAAAGAGAAAAAGAGTTTTCTCAAAAACATCAACCAGCTCTTCTTTAAAAGAAAAAAAAAAAAAAAAAAAAAAAAAAAAAAAAAAAAAACAGCTGTGAAGGTGAGAAATTATTTATGGGATGCATGTTCACAAGCTCTTAATTAAAGGGACTGGAGTCCAGTATGGTAATCTAAGAGTGAAAAACAGTAATAAACCTAATTCAACCTCACTTATTTGGTAGACTGGAGTATGAACAATGGGAGTGCCAAGGAGAACTGTACTATAACCAGAATTATGGCCATATTATCAGTAATATGCCTACCGATACTGGACAGAAGATACACATCAGGATACAAAAACACCATTTTTTCTCTACCTTATTCATTGCCAACACTGTAGTCCTGATGTGGCCCAAATATTGTCTTCTGAATTGCTTCTTCTAGCAGGATCAAGATCAACAGTGTGTTAGTAATGTGGTGAACCTGGTATTTGGCAGATTCAGCAGCTTCAGACAGAAGAGGACGTTGCATCTTCCTGAGCTGTATAAAGAGAAGCTTAGAGTTCCTAGCTGCTTGCACAGAGCAGGGGAGTGAAGCAGTCCTAGTGGCTAGGTCAGTAGGAGAAGGAAAAACAAATGGTATTCTTCAGGCCTCCAGGATTTCCTAGCTGTATCCAAAGCACATCGATTCTGCTGGCTGCAGTTAAAAAGGATGTTGGCTGGTCCCTGATCTGGGCACGTTTTCTTCAGTTCTCATGCCAACCAAAACAAAAAAATTACCAATCTCAACTGAGTGCCTAAGAATTTTATTTGAATAAGTGCCGAAAAGCTTGACCAACAAGAGGCAAGTTTACAGGTGGAAAACAACTGCAGATCCAGTACAGAGGACACAAGACCATCAAGAAGATGACTATTTTGCCCTAAAAGAAAAAACATATAAGAAATACAGTACGGAAAGTCCTAGTTAGTTCAATTAATTATCCACTGGCCATTTACTTAAGGGACACAGTTACAAATATATCCTCATCACAATGACAGGAAATCTATCTGAAAAGTCTGCAAAAAGGCTATTAATGAAGAGAGTTTCTAATGCCTATAAGCTGAAATACCTTTTTGCTCCTTTCGCCAGTAGTTCCTGTGGGTCATATCTGGGGTCAGCAGTGGTGTGCAGAGTAAAGACTCTGCCAATTCTGGAGAAGAAGAAAAAAAAAAAAAAAAAAAAAAGAAGAAGAAGGAAAAAAAAAAAAAAAAATTACTTCAGTATTGTCAATCTTTTATCCTTGAACGGTACACTAGAGGCTGACATTTAATACCCTAAGGATATAGATGTTTGAAAGCTGGTTATTGTAACAAAGGAAACCATCCAAACTCTGCAAGACCGAATGGATCAGATAAAGCTGACACTGAGATAAATCTGTTTTACATCCATTCTTGCAGAAGTTTTGCTAATCTATATAGTTATAGCTTTCCGGGAGCAAAAGGAGAGGGAGGGAAAAAAAGATCCCTGCATTACAGCAAGTCAACATCTTGCCCCTATTTGTTATCTTCAGAGTATAACAGGAGGGACAGAGAACATTTTTCTCCTGGATCTTGGGTGAACTCTATTAAATAGAAAAGCTGAAGAAAAAAAATCAGAAATGGACATGGAGAGTGAGAGAGGGCTTGAGGATGAACATGCATGTTATTTCTGGTTGAACTTCCATGTTAACATAGATTCTGTTTTTTTGTTTAATATATAAATTTAGATCCTTCATAGACACAGACTCTTCTTCCAGTCAGAAACTTTAGCACCTACTCTTCATTATCCAGTATTTATACTGCCAGATTGGACTTTCATATGGAAGCCTGGAGCAATGCTGGTACAGATGGCAAGATGACTCTCATGAGATTGATGACTCTAAAGAAATATACAGTATTAAGTCAGAAGGTGCAAATGTTAACATTCCAGTGTAGAAAAGAAATATTCCTTGCATACACTTCCCAGGTTTGTTTTCTCATGCGTTACAAAGAGAAAGAAAAAGCCCTCGACACACCTCGTAGCTGGCAAACGAATGATAAATTTACTTTAGTTTCTTTTGTATGTCAACTGTTCATGCCTCAGGTACTTAACCTTTACTTTAAAAACATGGTTCAGATCTTAGCCTTGAAGGTGGGTGGGAAGGAGGGGGATGGTATTGCTGTAAATGTTTCATTTAACAAAGGCAGTACTATAAGAAGGTTCAGTGGTGAGACTCTGAATGGTATTTATTGTTTCAGATTTCAGGGCTTCCATACATCTGCTGCCTGTCAAAGGCAGATACCACATTCATAAAACAAGTGCCCTGTCTGGAAAAAAAAAAAAAAAAAAAAAGAGAGAGAGAGAGAGGAAAAAAAAAGGACTCTCCTCGGTGGTTCAGCCTCCAGGATTATGCAAGATGGAAAGCTGCCGGAAGTGAAAGTTCTCCTTTGTTGTAAAGATGATCAACAACAAAAACAACATTTTCTATTATAAGGTGGAATGGAAATTTGACTTTCCATTTCTATATTTTGTGACCCTCTTCAGA
>CM021797.1:53412718-53449240 GCA_011076525.1 Nettapus auritus | reverse complement strand
AAAAAAAAAAAAAAAAAAAAAAAAAAAAAAAAAAAAAAAAAAAAAATCATGATGTCAAATTTCCAAAACATAATGTAGAATCTACTGAAGAAGGAAAAGGAGATGAAAAAAATAGCACAAATGTGTACCTTAATACTAAGTGAAAGCATGTGACAGACCTCCTGGTACCATGTAATTAGAAAGGTGATCCTTCTCATAAGGTGTAGGATAGCATAAAGACAATGAGCTTTAATTATAAATCTAAAGGACTGGGTACAAACCCATAGGGCTCTGTTAAAAGGTTCTTATATTTCTACGTGCAGTTCAGAATCATCAGCAGGAAGAAAATAATAATTCATGTGACTGTTTTATTAAAGTCTTTTCCTTCAAATCCCTATCAATTTAAAGAAATGAGAAGTATACTGCCTTCTGTGCTATACTACCTGCTAGAAAGCACACAGAGGGTTGATTCACAGCTGCCTATTCTCTTGGGTATTTGAACCTGAAGATCAGACAACATGTAAGAATTCAACCGTGGCTCAAAATGGAAACAAAGAGGACCATTCTTAAGCAATGTGAAATGAAAAACTACAGGCTGTAGACTGTAGCCCTTAGCATGCTGATCCACCACATTGTCCTTGAGGGCACTACAGTTAAATACATATGACAGCCAAAGAGATGGGAAGAATGCTTTCCAGAATAAAATGACTGGATCTCCTTTTTTTTCGTGATGTAGAATGAGCCAGGCAATGTAAGCTTCTAAAGTACCCACTCGAGAACTGGGTATTGTAAGATGGTATTGTCTACCTATCATGCAGCATTGAAGAACATTTTATGTGACCTTTTCTAAAGCCTGAACTGCTTTTACCACAACTCTATTCCACTGTAGCAATGATTTCTGGACAAGAAATTTAATTCTTAAGTTTTGTTGGTTAGTCTCAAATATATGGATATATAGAGTTCACTTACAACGGTGCTGCATTGCACCTTAAGGGACCTCAAAACATGTTAACTAGTTAGAAATAACTGCTGTTGCCAAGTGAAGATGTCTGCAAGAGCAGCAAAACAGTGACAATAGTTTTCATTTATATTGAGTCTTAAGCACCAAAACACTCAAAATTTGAGGGACACAGTCAGCCACCTCTGCTCACAGTAAGCAATGCCTCAATTCACCAGCAGTTCTTCAGAGTTCCATAGGGCTTCTCCTGTTCCAAGGTGCAGAGCTACTTAGCATGAGTAAGCAGTGCCCAAATCCATCTCTACTTCCTGCCACTCTTCTGCAAACTGAACAGTGCTCTTGCTCCTTCATCTGGCTAGGACAGGCAGACATCTCTGGAGTGAACTTGGACTGATGTTCAGAAGAATGCCACATTCAACTTAATGAGGAGAAGGCTGGAGGTGTTTTGTTAAAATGCAACAGCTATTCACAATGGGAAAAGTGGTGCATAGTTTTACCTTTTAACAGAGAAAAAGCAGCTCAGAGTGGGATTGAGGGCATAACAGAAGAACATGAAGAGGTAGCTTTGTTCATCATCCCCTTATCTGGGGCGCTCTATGCTGGTATTTCCCCATGAAGCCAACGGAGATTGCTAATTGCCATGGGCACACATTCCATTTCTTTATTTTGCACTCAGCACTATCTAGGCAACCATTCTGCAAATGCAAATATTGACAAGATTCCTCAAAAATTCTCAACTTGGAACATATCCAGGGTTAACACTGTGATTTCTGTAGCAACCATCCCAGCTTCTCCAATGACACAGGCAATCAAGAACCTCTTTTATGCATTCTTACATGATAAAGGAATTCTTCAAGTAACTGGCTGTTCAACATTGCACCACTGCTTGTATTGATTAAGAGATTGGCCTGCCCCTTGCTGAATGGTTTGATGCGAGTTTTGACTCAAGACTAGATCCATCTGAAAGATGAAACAACTGCTGTGCAGTGTGATCAATGGTGCCTGTAGCCATGGAGCTTAACACACTGAATTCACTGATTCCTGGGGTCTATTAGCTGTTCATCAAATAGCTAATCTTAGCACACACAGAACACAAGAGTATCTGCAAAGACCTCTTCTCTCTAGACACCATTCACCCATATTCAGAACCACAGGGTTGGTAAGTCACGCCATGCTCCGTGTCTGCTCATCCTCATTTGCAGTCCAAGTCCCTAAATGGGACTTCTACCACACCATGCAGTCTACTAATTCCTGCCGTTTCTCCCATATGAGCAACATTCTTTGTCGGAGATTAGAACAGCAAGAAAATATCCCTGACTGTCTAAAAGGCTTTAATTTCCCCGGTCAGAGCCCAAGTTTTCAATATTATCAATCTGTTACAGATTTCCCAGATATCTGGGAGGCATTACAGGTTCTTCTGTATCAAACCTTAACCATGTTTTCCTAAAACATTGTCCAAATTAAGTCCAGACATGCTTTTTCAGTTGAGCCAATTCTAGCATGTATTTCTGATTCAGGAGAAATAGCAAGTCCAAGCAGACCTCACAGTATGGAGTAAAGCTCGAGCTGTCCTCAGTCACACTCTTTGGTGGTCCTTGTTCATCCCCCACATAGGTCAGAGGACTGTCTTTCCACTTTAGAGTGTGTTTATGACGGTACTTCTTAAAAGCTGAAGTTCTGAGAAGCCCTGCAGTGGGTACACAGTTTCTGTCAGTCCAAGACTGCTTGTGATCCCCAGCTAATTCCAGCCCAGAAAGAAAAATCATCAGAACTTTGAATTAGTCAAGTGGTGTGAGCTGGTATCATAAAACTGAAATAGGCCCTCATACTATTTCAGTTCTAATTGGGCTCTTTGCTGCCTGGTTAGCAGACACTTTTCAATCAATTGCTGCATTTGTGCTGACAACACTGGATTTCAAGAGTTCTTCTTGTCATTTCTGTGACCTCCATCTTCCATTATTCTTGCTTTCTGGACAGGAGCTAAGGGACCTTATTTCTAACACTCACAGCCATGAAACTGGGAAGGAATCTTCCCTTACCCAACAGTCTCAGATTCCCAGCTGCTACACAGATTATATTATGAACCTGCCACTGCACATCAGCAGAAGATCTAACTTGTAGTACTTACATGCCAATGGATTCCTGGGATTTGGCATTTTAATGATAACAAAAAAAAAAATACCTAAACGTCCCCTTTCACCTAAAGTTGGTCCTTCCTAGCAATTTCCTGCCGAGACCCTAGACCCCGAATTCCGCAGCTCAGTGAGCCTTTCCCATCCCCTGCAGGGACTTAACACACTCCACATACCATAGCAAATCTGCTCCAGTCAATCAGCTCCTGCAGCTCCCTGCAGGCTTCCAACACCTGCTAACAGGAGGGGACAACAGAAGAGTCCTGCCCCACCCCTTCAAATATAGTATTGCCTTATTCTTCAAAAATACTGCTCAGAGCATGATGGTCTATTACAGGATGCTCCTATAAATACGCTGCACTTTCAGAGGGAGGAAAAAAGCATGCTCTAGTAAATATTTTAGCAATGAAGTGGCATGGGATTCTTAATGCTTGTCATTTTTCAATATAAGAAGCGCTCCATCAGAAGGTGTTCTGTACTCAAGGGAGTGAATGTGAATTCTAACAATAACAGGACAGCCAGTGGCCAACACCTTATCAGTATTAGCTTTCCTTGAAAACATGCTTGGTTCTTCCTCCACTCCACTGGTTAATGTTCAGAAAGCAGTTGATTTAATAAGAAGGTTCACAACGTCAAGTTACAGACACCATGAGAGGGAAAGCTGGGGAAGCATAATTGGCAAATCAACAAATTATGTATATATGTACACACATATATATAATATATTATCTACGATATATATATATATATTTATATGTTCTATGTGTGTTAAACTATGTGATGGTGAAGGAATGTTTGGGAGGATGAAGGCAGAAAAGACTAGAGCATGGTCTGGAAGCCAGTGTGCAAGCAAGGGGTCAGGGAATGCAAGCCCTAGAGATGGCTCTGCTGTCACTAACATGGTTGTTTTATGGGGATAAAACTGATTGCTGAGCACGGTAATGCAGTCAAGACTAACTAGGACTGCCTAAAACAGGGACAAAGAGAAGGACCATATTTTACAGCGTGCCTGCAGCCCAGACTGAAGAGCTCCATGGCAACATGCAGGGATCTGTTATTCTTCCATTTATTCTCAAGTGCAGCTCCTGGCATTGATGTGATCTCTATACCATGAGGCAGGATCTCTGCTCCTCTTTCTGTACAAGCTGCCAAGTTGCAGCTCTTTCCTCAGCCTCATCCATCCTCATGACTGGGGCTGAGAGGGTTACTAGGCTTTGTAAAACTGTTCTGGGATCCCTCAATGAGATATAGGAACTCCGGAAGATGATTTCTGCAGGGCTTTGAAAACTTCATTTTCTGTTGCAAGTAATATCCCCAATCCTGAATTGTGCAAAGATGTGCCAATAGGTTTAAATTTATGCGAGTCTGTCTAGAAATAAGGCATTTCACAGTCACGTGTACACACACACACAAACACACAAACACACACACACACACAAAAAAAAGTCTTGGTGCATAAATAAACAGTCCCATTCCACACATAATCTCTTGCACCAGTGTTTAGACAATTGCAAAGACTGCAACAAAGATTGTACCATACATCCCTTAGATAATGCAAGTGAAATATTTCTTCTGTTACTTCACATACTCAGCAGACTTCGTAATCAAGCTTCCTCACTTGAAGACACCCTTCCTGCAAGTACAGAAATGGGCAGTGTCTGTTTCTGGGATTTGTGAAATGTCATCTTATCAAAGCTGCTATAAAAGAGACGGGACAGACTGTCACCTGACTGCAGAACAGGAGATGTGTTCTGTTGCTTTCCAGCAGAGGTGACCTTGGACCTCTCTTTCACTTCCAAAGCTTTATCTGTCTTGATCATTTAGATGCTAAGTTCGTAGGAGGAACAGAGAAGCATTTTTTACTGTATGTAGAACGTATAGCACAATGACTCCATCTCAGGTGAGGTAATGTGTCTGTATAAATACTTTCATTTTTTTCATGTGAAGCTTAAAACATCTGCAAAGACATCAAAAGAGGAATAGGCATGCTGCATAGTAACACAATGCCGCTGACAACTAGCTGATCTAAGATTACTTGAAGTTCCCTTGCAAGCTGTTCCTCCCATCGCTCATCCATAATGTCATTTGGTCAAATTCTAAACAAACGTGGCACAATGCAAAACAAACAGCTGTGGTTCAAAAGGAGCATGCAAGGCACAGGCCCTCCCATCAATGCCCAGAGGAGAGGCAGAATAGGGCCACTTCCAGCAGGAAGTGTGAAGAACTCGCACGATAACAAGAACTGCAGTTTTGCCTTTCAGATCTAAGGAACAATAAAGAGCAAGAGAGCACACTGAAAGACATATCCTTTCTTTCTTTCTTTCTTTCTTTCTTTCTTTCTTTCTTTCTCTCATATCCTTTGCAATAAATAAACCTTCCTATTTCAATATTTGGCAAGGTGACAGTCTAAAAAGGAGAAGGAGGGATAATTGATATGTACAGGAGAGGAAAGTGCAGTTAAAAACGGGCAAAGACTACTCCATAAATAGGAAGTTCATACTGAGAAAGATGTTACCAAGGCCTCTAGGTTTACACCTGAAATCAAATCACCCTTAATGGATAATGTGACATTACGAGAGAAAAAAAGCAGTTGTAGGTCTTAGGCCCTGGATTATGGAAGAAACAAGATTTGCTTCTGACCTCACTTTTTGTCAGTTTAAATACACAAAGAGATCATGGTTTACTCTTGGTAAGCTTAACTTTCCATAACAGCAAGGTTTTTTCCATGTACTTGAATGTTCTTCTGCTCTTAACTGGAAGAGGATGCTGGATTGTTTAGAAACCAGCTTCCTCCAGCTCTTGGTTTCTGTTGTGCATAGCCATTTTCCAGAAGTCCTAATATACATTCACCCTACACAGAGACAACAAAAGGAAAACACTTTTCATCTGTCCAAGAGGCTCTGGAGGAATAAAATCATCGGGAATGAAAGCTGAACATCTAAACTTCATTACTTCTGGTCCAATTTATCAGGCATGCTTAAGCATTTACATTTCCCATCTGAATAATGGTCAACATTGTTGTAGCTCACAAGACGGTTTTTGGCTTCTGCCAGTTTAAATAGAATGATCTAAAACTGAATCTTTTCCTCCAATTTAATTTCATAGCAGAATGCAAACTATAGAAAGATAAGGTCATGAATACATGGAGCTATCTCCAGAAGGCTACCTAACTCTCTTGGTTGCTTTGAGTGGAATCCCTAACCAACTATAGTAGGTTCTGTCATAATTAAGGCATGGAAATAGTCCTGCAGGAGCTGGGCAATGACCACTAGGAGTAGAGCTACAGCCATAATTGTGTAGCAAGTGGGTTTTCCATATACTGCCAGAGAAGAAAGGGATGCTTCCCAAGCTCTAACTACCTCAGATCTTCTAACCGAAGATCAATATCACAAAGACAGAGACAGAAGGAGAGGAAAAGAGACAAACAACCAGCAAACAGAAAAGCAACTGCAGCCTGCCACATTCACAGCAAAAGGAAATAAAAGCCTGCCACATTCTGAAATCTAATACACAGAGTCACCTAGAATGAGTGTCTCTTGAAAAGGGCAAGCCTGCTCAACATCCTCAGCCCACCCCTTCCAAAACTGAAGCACCTGTATCTTGAAAGCTTTATCCGTATTAGACTCATTAAATGCTAACTGGCATTTACAGCTCATGACAAGATGAGGTGTCAGCAGGAGTGAGAACCCTGTAAAATATGTGTATACAGAACAGTCTCCATTCTCCAGCAGACATATGCTATCTATATTAGACTTATGCAAGGATAAGGAATGTGTTGTCTTATCCACCATGTGCAGAACAAGAACCACAGAGCAGTTGTGGGGTGCTGAAGAACCTTCTGAGAAAGCAACCACTGAACCACACCTCAGCAGGAATCAGCTCTATCAGAAGACTGAAGTTTCAGTCCAATGTAATGTGCCTTTAAAAAGTACCATGTCTACTCTACTGTATTGCTTACTTTCTGAAGCTAAGCCAGAGGGATGTACATAGTAAGATCTTTGTCTCATTTCAGGGAGGATACAGGATAAAGATTCTGTGCCAGTAATCTTCCCTGGATTAATGGTTTCTCTTTTATCTGCTGTATTTCTGCTCAGATGTCTTTGCTCTGAATGAGTCAGTGGAATGCAAATGATGGGTACAGTCAGTCTGAAAATATTTAAATCTAGCTTTGCACTGCACTGCAGGTTCGTGGAAAAAAAATACACATATATAAATATACATGCAGAAGAAAGGGCAGATGAAAATTACAGATATATCAATAACACAAAAAATAATGCGGTAGGTCAAACTGACAAGAGATTCATTTTTTCTGTTTCTTCTTTTGATTTTTTTTTTTTTCAGAAAGATCGGCATTTAGATGCTTGCTATGAATGGGAGAAGAAAATCTGCAACGCTCCTTTTCTAAGCCTCAGACGCTAGACAAAAATGCATCTGTGGAAATAGGAACCTGATTTTATTTAGGCTGCTAAAAGGCCAATCTTCATTATCCCAACAAGTGTGTTCCTAAAGATAGCACTCTTTTAATCCTGACAAAGGAGAAACCAGACAGTCTAGGCATGATTTCTTTAGATTTTCTTCCTTTCCTTTTTCTATCATGTATTTCAATGTATTCATTATGTTGGTATATGGTTCCTCTCTTCTGCTTAGGACATAGGTTTCTGCTAACCTATATTTATTGCGGTCCATAAGCAATACAGTAAGAAAGGAATTCAGAACTGCAGTTCTGTTTGATAAGCCAGAAGAGAGCCCATGAGTCTTTGTCATGGGTTTCCACAGGAATCATCCTCAAATGGCAGCAGATGACAGAGTTTTTACAGACTATACATACCTAAATGACAGCACAGAATGTCTCCAAAAGCTTTTGTGTAGCGCAGGGGAATGATGGAAGGAGGAATGGGAAGGAGCATTATGTCAAGTTTGGGAAGAACTGGACAACTTCCTGGGCTTTTGCAATTTCTGTGGGAGTTGGCTGTGATACACTATCCACATTCAGTAAGGGATCTGTCCTGGCGTGAGAAGCAGCTTTCTGATTAAGGGTATTTATACAGAATAAAATCTGCAGGAAGAAAGAAAACACCAAACTTAACCTGGTAACTACTACTTAACAATAAATCAAATAGTATCACAAACTGTGCAATCAAGATAATTTGCAACAGACTATTAAACCCTTTAGTCTGCCATTTAAAAAAAAAAAAAGGAAAAAAAAAGAAAAAAAAGAAAAAGAAAGTCTACCTCTGAAAGAGCTGATTAAAAATCCAGCTGCAAAAACAAAACAAAGACTCATATCATCTACCTAATCTTAAAAATTCATTAACAGTTAACAATTTGTTAATACTTGTCCTCTAAAAAAAAAAAAAAAAAAAAAAAAAAAAAAAAAAAGTTGCTTTTATTTTGCTGGCTTTGAAAGTGACTACATTTTCTTCTACATTTTCCATATAATTTGATTAGCTTTTTTAATATTTGCATTTAATTTTTAATTTGTTAAAAAAAAATAATCTTACTTTACTATTACCATGGTTTTCAGGATAGAACATCAACCTAGTTCTCAGTTACTTTCCAATTCAAAAGTATAGAGAATTCCTGAAGAATGGAAGCCTCCCACACCTGCAGTTTTTGAAAACACATTTTTTAAAATGATAATTTCTTAACAAACAAACAAATAAATAAATAAATAAGGAAATATACAGCAGTTCCATAAAATAATCCGTTTTCTAGTTACTCTTTTCTTTAAATGTCAAAGGGAAAAAGTCCTCCTGCCACAAGAAGAACTGATTCTGTTAGTGCAGGATATTCTTTCAGGTTGTTCATGAACCTGTTGGCTTGTCCAACACCGTGAGCACTGCACCACCACAGGACCAGAAGCAGAGTATGAAGAGCTGCTCTGCCATTGTACAGTTCCCACATGACGACTTAAAGAACTCATACAAAGAAATGTGAAACTATGCTCTTGTTTTGTTATGTTGTGATTGATGATTGCCTACTGATACCCAGAACTTCTTCCACATCTACATGGATGATTTATGGCTAAGGTACTTCTGGCAGTTTCTAAAAATTCCAAAAATATTAATGTGAACCTCAGGACTGGGACAGCTCAGGCAAAAAGGCGATTATAGATCAAAACCTACCTTTGCTAGCTATGCCTGCCTTGAGGTGGAACAATACAGCTGCTCTACAGAGAAGCTGCTGAAAGAGAGGAATCTCTATGGACATTTGTACATTAAGGACAAGGTAATGATGACCTCCACAGGCTAGGAGGGTCACACTGCACAGCCAGTTCCATCAGCTTTGGTAGCAAAGCTGTTCATAAACAGGGAGCTCAGGATCTAACCATAATTATGTACTGAATCAAACTGATGAGCTGGTCCCTGCTACCACGAGGCATCTGAATGACCTCCCCAACAATATCCACAATTTCACTGCTCTCACAATGGTCACATCAGCCTTGGGTGGGTAAGGGTCTGCTATGTGAACAGGGAGCTCACTGCCCAGTTTCAGATTTATCATTTAGATGGATTTTAACTGCCTTTTATGGTTTCCTGAAAACCACTTACAAGGCAAGATTAACTTAAGCGCACAAGACTCCTGATGCCCATGAGCATGTGCTTCACTTACAGCTAAGAAAATGAGATGGGTTTTGGTTAACTTGCAGCCAAATTCATGTGTCAGACTGCTGCTTCACCATACTGGTGGCCAGACTTTCACAGTCAGCAACTGAAACGATCTCTGTCTTATGATTTATATAATATTTACAGCATTACAGAAATGCACAGTAGAAATACAATGATTATTCTTATCTCTTTGGAAAGACTGCATGTATTTTCCTGCCTGAGATCATCTTCTCTGGGGACCTATTTAAAATAAAACCACTGCGTTCTGAAAACGTGTCTTCAGCATGAGATCTGAGTATTTTCTGTCTTGGCCATAATAAAATGCAAGAAATTGAATCAAACTGTATTCCTAAAACTATATACTTCTCCTGCATGCTTCTCTCTCTTTCTCACACAAATACAAGCCCTGGAAGATGACAGATTTCAAACTCATTATATGGCATGAAACGATATTTAGAAGCACAGTGCATAACACAGCTACTCTACAAATGTGTCCAAACAAACAGAAAATTAACCTTTCATGGCTAAGAGAGCACATTTTTAAGTCCAGTTCTCAACATGATCATTTCTTTACAGGAGAAATCAGCCTATATGCCATTGAACAGTTCCTAGTCCTGGGTCAAACAAAGTGAGAAATGAATAGGTCCATTCATGCTTCAGACAGGATAATTTTGGTAAAGCTGGTGCTGACAGTGTTAAAGAGGAGTGATGGAGGAGTCTGGCCTTGATGTCATTCTAATTGTGACCATGAGTGACAAAAAATGTATTCCCTTTGCCAGAGGACTGATCTTTCAGACTTGTAAAATCTAAACTGCATTCATGTCACTTGAAATTCAAGGGAGAGAAAATTCATGCACTTCAGTAAATGCTTTGTTTGAGCCTGCAGTGACTGGCGTGGCAAAACACGAGAAAGGGTTAGTAATTTTAAGGTGCTAAAATTAGAAGAAAGGTGGTATTGCAGTGTGAAACTGACCTGGGGTCTTATCCATTTATTGTCTCTGCTTCCAAACTCCTCCGTGACCCTGGCACAATAACCTAATCTCTAAGTATCATGGGTATTCATGTGCAAACAAGACCACAGCCCTCACCATGCAAGTGGGTTTGATATACCAAAGGTCATTCGGTCCGTGTCCATGTCCTCCTTGTTCCACGAGGAGTAGGATATCTATGAGGATAGGTCTATGTCTATATTCTCCTGGTTCTACAAGGACTAGGACACCTGTGAGGACAGGTCTGTGTCCATATCCTCCTTGTTCTATGAAGGGAACCTCTGGAGTCAGAGGATGCTCTAAGTAACACTGCAGAACAAACAGCACAAAGCAAAAAGACTAAAACAGCTATCATATAGAATCAAAAAACTGTCATAGACTAAACCCCATCCTCAGTTACAGCAATATCCCTTTTCCATCATCCCTTGCTTCAAATCATGTGAAGTATCAAAGAAACATTTTTCTCACCCAAATGGAATATCATTTTCCTTAGAAAGGAACTAAATCCAATGAATTAAACATTATCATTCATAACAACAAAGGGAAATTAGTATCCCCTCTTACTTTCTTTTTCAGCAGGGCAAGGTAGGGACTTCACCCCAGACAGACAATTGAAATAGCTCCCATAGGTATTTCCTACACCACTCCTTCAGAGGGACCATATTAAAAATAAACTAATGCTGTAGGCAGCTTTGGAAAATGACTTCAATGGTATTTATTGCTTTGATAGGGTCAGTGCACAGTATGTGCATGTTGCCTTTTAAACATATGTTTCAGGCAAAGAATCAAAGCTAATTTCAGTGTGTGAAAAGCAAGCAGATTTCATTACTGATTGTGACTTTAACTTCAAACTGATAAGGAGGCTGGATGTAGGTTCTCAAAACTGAATGTCCAAATGGGAATTTATGATGTAGAACTTCAGCTTTATCATCCATGGGCTTCAATACTGAAAGAAGAAAGAAATTCTTTGCTAGCAGGAATCTCACAGTTAACCCATAAGCCAGCTGCCTATTTTCCCTTCTCCTCTAATTCTCCCTGCAGCTATTTCCTCTCTGCAACATGTTAAAGCAAGAATGGCCATTGGCACTAACCATTTTTGGCATCCAAGTAGTGGATATGAAAGAGATCTGGAATTTTTTCTAAGACCACAATACATCCCCTCTTTGACTCCTTGCAGAAGTGTCAGCAGAATTCATAACAAAGTCAATACAATTTGAGTCACAAAGTGTAATAAAAGGCCTGCTACTAAGTCTTTTTCTTTTCTTTTCTTTTCTTTTTTTTTTTTTCTTAATGAGGATTCTTCTCATATTAATACATCAGATATAGCTCCCAACTTCAGGTGGACACCTGTAATATCTTTTCCTACAAGGTGTATGGAAGGAGGTGGACCTGAAGAATTATTAAAAGGCTGCAGGCATAAGCAGCAACAAGTGAATGATGCAGGGTTTTCCCCATATTCTGCAGAAAATCAGTCTCGGGACAGATTATCACCAGTGGCAAAAGCCAGAATGTGTAAACCTATAGCCTGAAGACAGACCTCTATACCAAGTTTAGATACCTAAAGTAACCACTCTTTCCACGAGATATCTTGAGTAATATTTAACTTTAAAAGCAAATGTAATTCATTCACTACTGAAGATAAAGAGTTTAGATATCTGTAAAAGTGCTTAGATGTATAATTAACATGTATAAAGATGCACATACATATTAAATTAACAAGTATATATACATATATATATATGTATGCATGCTTATGTATACTGCTGAATCAAGAATAAAAAGAACCTAATCTGTACAGTGGATAACCACCATATCTTCACTTTGAGTCAAAGAAAAGTGCAAGATTTTGAAAGTAATCAACCCTTTTAAAAAAAAATTTTATGCTCCTGCCTACAGATACAGATATTCAGTGACTGTTTTTTTAGGCTTTGTCCAGGTCTGTGTAACAGCACCACACTTCCCTAGGTTCAAATGACACCTTTGAAACAACTGAAGCAGTAAATCAGGCCTCTTTATTATCATCTCAACAAGAATGATAACAACCTCCTCTGCTTGGTGAAATACCCATGGGAATTTCACCCGATTACATGAGGATAACATATCTTTCATGACTTTAGCTGGCTGTCTACCATTTCCATTGTATACTTGGTAGTCAGTCACAAAGGACACAATCCACTGAAGGAAAATGTATAGATGAGGGGTTAGCCATTTCAAGAGTGGAGAAAGGGAGGCAGAAATCGAAGGAAGAAAGGAAAGGATGACACAGTGCAATTGCTCAGCTTAGGAGCACAGCTGCTTAAACAACTGAATAGCAATCAATGGGTTAGTATTCAATCCAAGTTTAGATCACACTGAAATCTATTAGAATACTGCATATAATGAATGACTCTTACTTATTTGGTATTCTATCTTGGAATTAATCAGCTCAGTTGTTATGCAGCAAAAATAAATAAATAAATAAATAAATAAATAAATAAATAAACAAATTCAGTCGGGTAGACAGGCCCAAAAACACAAAAAAACAACCACCTTGATTTCCCTGGTGGTTAACAGCCTGACAGTACTCAACAGCAGACGCTGAAATTGAACACTTTGATAAAACAATGCAAGTTAGAGATTTTTTGGCTGTTGGGGCAACAGCCCAGTTTGTGTGTGTGTGTGTGTGTGCAGCTTGCCCCATCCCCTCCCTTGCAGTACTCGTAGGGTTGTACCATCTGCTGGAGCACAATTCAGAGGTAGCTTTAAAATGATGATGGCTCTGGGAAATGATAATCACTGGGTCATAGAAAGCTGTACTGCAGCGTATAAATAAGATAACTGAAAGTGCTGAGCAGGGCATGTTTGCATTATGAAATGTATTTTCCTTATTCCTGTAAAAAACCTGTCTTGAAAGCATGGGGAATGCAGCAGGACTGAAAACCAGAAGGAAAGCAATACTGCCCCAGAAGCTGCATAAAGGAGGAGGGGGATGGAGGAATGGTAAGCTGTAGTATTATTGTCTGAGAAATGATAAAAGAGGAAGGAATTCAACAGTTACATCTATTTCGCTTGGTGCAATGGAATGAGATCAAAGGCTTACTTTCACATTAGCCCAGAATAATGCATACTCTATAAATGATGCAAAGCTAGGCCACATTCCCAAGATGTGACAATGCCTCAAGATGCCCCTCTGGTAAGTTCAGGTCAAGGCAATAGGCTCCTGCCTATGGAATTCTTTTTCAAAGCACACAAACATAGCTAAACCATTGGGAGTGGAGACCAACAACACTCAGGATGGGCATGGTGCTCTCCATTGGATTCTACATTTCTACAGGCAGTACTACAAATTAAGGCAATTTTCATTTACTTGCAGATTTTTTTTCTGTTGCTTCTGATATTTCAAAGCACCCAAACTGTCCTCCCAAGAACAAAGAGAAGTTCAGTCTGAGAAACCATGTTTTGTTTAGTTAGAAAAACAAGCACTGTAGAGGAGAGCATCAGAAGATGCTCAACTCACATTCCAGAGATGTGGCTCAACCCCTGCTCTGCACTGACAACCTCTGTGACCTTGATCAGTTCATTTGGGACAGCCCCTTTAATGACTTCAGAGCAAGAGCAATGCCAAGAGCTTCTTAAAAGCCCAGGTTTCATTCTTTTTGTGAGATACATCTGGCAAAAAACCTAAAGCCACCTAAAGGTTCAATATAGTTGCACCTTGGTTTCTGTGGCATCCAGGTGTTTTGGATTACTTAATGAAAATACTATCAGGACACATTCAACTCTAAATTCCTTGAGGAAAAGGTAACCTCTGGGACTCTGTTTTCCGTTAGATAAATGGAGATGAACAATTATTTTCCCTCACCTGTCACAGCTTGGTTAGTGCAGGGATGCGTTGCCATATCAACAGCAGCCCAGCCCGGCGGCAGGACAGGGTGGAAGGGTGGAGGTGCAGGCTTCCCAGGACAAGAAAAAACCCTCCCCACTGTCCCTCCCTCCCTCTCTCCCTCCCTCTCTCCCTGCCCAGCTCCCTCTTCCTGGAAGAGAATCAGTTTCTCTTTGTGAGAGAGCACAAAGGGGAAGAAAGGAAAGAATTGTCCATCAAGCTCAGCAGAGCCTCGGGGGCTTTCAGCAGAGGATGCCACAGCAGAGGAGGAGCAAGAGGCATACCGAAGGCTGACTTTAAGAGAACACTTCAACCCCAGCTACACTGAGCTGCCGACAGTGGTCCCAGCCTGTGAAGAACATGTGGCACCAAAAAGCTCGCTGGCATATCCCACGGGGAAATTAGCTGTATATCCCAATGCCAAACCCATGTCCTGTCCCAGACACCCTTCTCAGGATACCCACACCACAAAGGGACTGGCACTGAGCACAGTGCACAAGCTGCTTGTGAGAGTAGATTGCCAAGAATAGAAGAGTAAGCCACGGAAATGACCCAACTAAAAGCAGACACAATAGAGCTGTGTTCATAATTTGTGTATATATGTGTGTGTGTATACGTTAACTAATAGTGTAGAAGAAATAAAACAGGAACTTATACTCACCTTTTCTCATGGTATAATAACAAGAAGAGAAGTGTAAATTAAAAGGGAGTGACTCAGTACTACTACGACGTTATCACACAGTATAGCCATAGCATACTCCAGATCACCCCACCCCACTGAGACCATGTGTTCCACCAAAGTCAAAACCATAACCAGAGGTCCTTGAAAACATAGAGGTATAATTACCCATTAAAACTAAAAAAAAAAAAAACACCTGGGGTGTGCAGAAGAATATGAAAATATCCCTTCATTGGAAGGAAAAACAAGAGTCACACGTGGAATAAAGGATCTTCAGGTAAATGCTGGGGCATCAGCATCTACGTGAAGCATTTGAATGTGAAAGACCAGGTCTTTGTGGACTTTGGTCCATATCAATCTTTGCAGACAAGGAGATGCCAAACTGGGTGCCATGGAACAGCAAGGTGAGGGGAGCAAGAAGAAAATGGAGGTGGGTGGTGTCAGGACTATTACTGCAGTCTGGAGAGAGACAACCATGTGGCTGCTCAGGCTGGGTAGCACTGCTGCTGGGGTACAGCTCGACAGCACTTTTACAGTAATACCATGGCCCACTGTAAGGGGGTGGCCACAACATCCAGTGTGCAATGCCACTCATAGTACAAGGGGATCATCTCTTCTCTGAGCTGAGCTCTGCTGCACAAGCCAGGGAGAATGACTTCTTCCTAATTACTTAGGCCATTACTAAAGTTTCCCTCTCACACTCATGAAAGTGAAGCTCAAGGCAGCAAAAGCCATGCTCTGTCTGTGACTGATCAGACTTTCTTGTGGGCAGCATGACTCACTCACAGAAAGCAAGTCCTGTTAGCCCCAGCTCCAACCTTTGTCCAAATTGCATCTGGGCTCAGTGGTCCGGTGGGACCAATCCATCCCCACAGGCTCTCTGGGTGGGACCATTCAGGAGGCTCTTTCTCTTCCATTGCCCTTTTCTTCTACCATAGCCAACTCATCTCTCCACCTTCTCCTTGCTCCTCACAACCCTCTCTCTTCAGGTCCCTGTGATTTAAGGTGTTTTCCATTCCAGTGTCTTTCACTCACCTTGCAAATTTCCTCCAATTTTTCCAGGTTCTTGACCTACAAGACCTATCTGGCACATTTCTCCATTCTCCCTCCCTTGGGCCCCACTGCCTTAGGTACCCTTATTTTTAGACTGCAATGATGACAAGGAGTCTGACACAGGTAATGCAGTGAGAGTTAGGTCCACAGAAAAATAAAATTATATTCTTACGTACCTTTTTGGACTGGACATCTAATCATACTTCAGGTCCTTATGACCTGAAGACTCTCTCCTATCCTACTCACACCCCTATCAGAAAGACTCCTAGATGCATAAACATCCACCTCTTGGGAACCTCTGGAGCTCTGATGTGAAAAGTGAGTTCAGTGTTTCCTTTGAGATCTTTTTATTGGAATGGTTGTACCACTTTTAGAAACTAACCTTCCTGAGAACTCTGAAGTTTGGGTGTCTGGGAACATATCCACTTCCAAAAATTCATCATGAATGCAGAAAAAAAATTGGATTTTTTGAACTATGCTGCTGGCCAAGGAGACTGTAGGGATGAACTAGGGGAGCAGATGTAGACCAGGCATAGACTCCTGCTGTTCTTGGTGCAGCCACATTTAAGTGAAATCCCTTCAGCAGAAATAATGAAATGGACATCTATGACAGCATCTGGAAGCTATTCCTGGATATACTTCAACAAGAGCAAATGCATTAGGGTGGATGAGTTGTATTACGGGAAGAGGCAGCAGCCGAGAGAGAGGTGGGAGAGCATGGAGGCTTCAATTAGGGGGGAAGTATGAGAAGAAAGAAAGAACAGCAGCAGCCAGCCCCACTGACAAAATGGGGAAGCACTACTGCAAGTCACACTGTTTGTAACCACACCAGCCTGCTAGATTTTATTTCTGTGCAGGAATTACACTGGGAGAACAGCTGCTATTCTCCGGACTTAAAAAACTGAATGGTTAAGTTAAAATGAGGGGGAGTAAAATATTGTAATAATGAATGAAAATAGAATGTTCTTGATCAAGCACCATTATCAAGAGAGATGAATGGCTAAACAGCAGCTCTAGCTATATCAGGACAACTTCTCCCTCCATTTTTTCTCCCTCCTCACTATTGTAGGTTTAGGAAATAATAGTTATGAAGTTTTTCTAAGAGTGGCATTAACTGCTGTTTTGTATTGATGCAAAAATATAATAGATTAATACTTTGTCACTGTATTTTCTTTAGCTGCACTTTTAAATATCAATAAAAGCTTTAAGGATGTACACCAGGTAATTACTTTCTTGGAAGGTCCATTAGAGTTCCTATGCTTTTATGCTACAGCACGAACAACAAAAGAAAGGCTATAGACCCAAACAGTTTCTGATGTAAGAGCTCATTTTTCCTCCACCTTTTCAAAGTAAAAAATGTCTTTGGGGAGTAAAAAAATAGCAATTATGCTGCCAAAGCCAAAGGAAAGTTCCTCAGTGGAGATGAGAATCAGTCCTCCAGCTTTCTCATCTCCTCATTTTCTTACGGGCATGCCAGAGACACACAACACAGGAAAGGCCACGCAACCATTTGCAGTAATTTGAACACAACTGCAGGTCCCATCCTCACCTCTCCATGGAAATGTGCTTTCTGCATAACACAGGGTGGTCTGCTGACCTTTACAACACACCAGCTAGCTTTGGGCTCACTTTTACAGCCCCACCACCACCAGCAGAGAGCGATCTCATGCTTTACAGTACCAAGGGCCGAACCACAGCCTTCTTGCTCCACATACAAGCCTAACGGTTTCAGTGGGACACAACCCAGATTTGCATGATACCGTTTTCTGTGCAACCATGATAGTCTTTTCTGGAATGAAATGCTCCTGAATGATTTTGATATGCATGGTGTGTCCCCTCCAAAGGCTCTCACATTGCTGCTCTGCACCAAAGAGAGGGATCTGGACACAACACAGAACTTCAGAGGATGTGCAAAGCAGTGCTCCCCACTTTGTCTTTTATCCCTGGGAGTGACACATCCCAGTGCTCATCCTGCATTTTCCACCGGACGTGGTGAAGACTTGGAAGGCATCCTTGGCATTGTTTTTCCATATCTCTGGCAAATGTGTTCCATCCCATACAGAATGCTCTTTTTATTGATCACAGCTTTTATTGATTTATAGCTGTCTGCATTAACTGCTTGGGTTATCTGCTGGCTCACTGACAGAGAGGGTCAAAATCTTGCAGTTTCTCTTTACACTGCTGCTACAAAAAATTACTAGCAGTCTTACTAGTGGATGCGGTCTTTTATTTTTAGTGGTCTCAGTTAAATTGGTTAGGGTCATATCCCGAGCTGAAGGTATAGGTGGAGAGGTCTTAGTGCTAGCACAGCAGTATTTGAACCGAAAATGTTTGGCCTTGGAAACTGTCCTTATCCAAAAACAAGCCCTTATTTGATGGGAAGACATTTCAGAAGGCCTCTTCTACTGTCCCCACATGGAAACAAGGGGGTTTCAACTCCAGAAAATGAAAAGAAATCCAGAAAAGGAAATAAATAAATTAATAAAAATTTGTGCTGAAAATCTAACCAACAATTTTGTAGTTTGCATTTTCATTTGTACCTGTAAAGCTGAGGAGTTTTCTTCCTTTGGCATGAGGGTACCAGCTCCCCACACAGATGGCTCCTATAAATATGCTGTAAGGTTTCTGGTATACCTGGATTGTCCAGTCTCTCTAAAGGTGTCTCCTTCCCACACAGGCCCACTTTTCAGGGTGCACAAAAGTTTCAGCAAAGGGCTTCTCCAAGAAGGATAATTGCAATGTGCACAAACTGCTTTCATTCATTGTGCACCCACTAAGCTGGATCGTACATTGCAAAAGCCTGAAACCCCCTACACAAGAAACAACACTCTCAGCCCCTCATGCAGCCTTGCATACAGAGATGTCCCTCAGCTTTGCCTTTGTGTCACCAGACTTGGGCTAAGTGACAGAGTCTGACCCACCTCTTCCTGCTCTTCAGACACTTCAAGCTCTATCTGGTACTCCAGCAGGTGAGTCTTGCTCCTGCTTCATGCACAAGACAGATTCAGAGTTAAATCCTCCAAGTGTCCATCTTGTACAGAGTATCTGTCCTCTTCTGCAGCATTCCTATATGTAGGAAGCTGGCACCATGAGTCCCACTATACACTAAGCTTTTAACAGCCTTCACGGAAGCCTTTTGTACTTAGAATTACAGCATCTGAACCTTTTAAACTCTGTCTGCCGAGTCATCTAAAAATATATTAAAGAAACTTTAGAATTAAGATTACCCATCCAACAGTTAATAATTAACTGAAAAATCCAGAAAAAAAAAAAAAAAAAATCAGCAAAAAATATACTTCTATGTAGATACATAAATAAAGCAGCAGTGTGTATATAAAATACGACAAATACTCACATACAACCTCTAGGCTGAAATGGGTGGAAAACAACAGGCTCTCAGAAGCAAAGGGGTTATTTGCCTTTTTAGGGTGAAGTGTGCTCTGATGACCACTTCACTTTCCCACAATAGAAGATTCAAATGAATCCTCAGCCAGATGCTCTCCTCCCACGAAGCACTGACTTGTGGGATGTCATCTAAAGTCCACCTGATCAGCACAAAGATATTTAGCAATTACTGCAGGCTTTGAAACCAGCATAACCCTGTCTTGAAACAAGCCTTTGGAAATCAGCTCATGCACCTGAGCCAAGTTTTGTCTTCTTTGTGTCTCTGTTTTTAAATAGCAGTTATCTTAGACCTCTAGATGCATAACTGGGAACTCATTTTAGTCTGGCCTTATTTTAGAAGTGCTGAGCACTTGCAGGGCTAGGTAGCAGCTGGGAGCAATTCAGTCAGCATTTGAACTTGAAAACTGTGGTCCTTACAAGTGGTCTTGGCTGGTTCTGCACATACCTGGGCCCCACCACAAGCATGGCCAGACCCATGGATGCTGTTCAGCATGGCTGCACCATGGAAGCTGTTGTGTATCAAAAGGTACCGTGCCGAACAACATTGCTCCCACACTGACAAAGGGAGGCTGTTCAATTTTGACTTGCCCCACTTTCACACGACAGAAACCCAGTCTATTCACGTGTACCATTCTTGAATTTATATTACCATAGCTAACAGGAGAATCCAGACAAAAAGCTGCCCAGGACTTTGTGCTCAGAAAATAAAAGGTAAGTGTGCTTGGAATGTGGGCATGTTTACAATTCTTTCGGATTACCACAGTGATGTGTTTGTAGCACTTTACAGATACACATCCTCACTCCTCTGACTGGTTCTAGCTGATCCATATAATGTATGCAGGAGGCTTGGTTCTAGCAAATAGAAATAGAAAGGAAGATTTGCTGTGGGAAAATATATTTTTTTCATGTGAATATTAATCATTTCAGCTTTGATAGTGAAGTGATACGAGTAAAAAAGCCAAGAATTGCTCCAGGGCTCCACACAGATGACTATTGTAGCAAAGACATTTGCTGGAGATAACACTGCTTAAGCTCAGAATCATTATACAGTACACAGTTAACTCAAATCAACCTGCTTGCTCCCCAAGTTTTAAACAGAATTAATGTGACATTCCAGCTGAAGCTGGAACTCAGCAATTCAGAAAATAAAAGTGTCAAATTAAAGCAAGTTCCATATGTGTTTTAATCTTAAATGGCAAAAAGAAAGCCATTATGCCAGATGATAGGAGAGCAATATGGTCCCGATACACTGTTCATCTCCTTAACAGCTTTAAATAACGTTTGATATGTTTTGCAGCAAGAAAAGCAAGGGGGTTGCTCTAAAAATTTCCATGGATGAGATGAAGGTCATCATTCTTTTTGCCTGAAAAGTCAAAATAGATGTTGGACCAACTAGTATGTGCCACTTGAATACGGTGGTCATCTTTAAAAGATTTCCATAGTATGACAAAAATCTTTACATTTTAAACTGAATAATAATAAATAAGTAAAAACAGCAACAACAACAAAAACAACTTCCATTAAAAATTTAACATATTAATGTCTTTCTTTTCTTTGGGAAATGGACAGCCATTTTTCTAAGGAGAAACATATGTTACTCGACCAGAACTTTCCTTCCAATCTTCATTATGTTATAATAATATTTTAAGGTTCCATGACGTCACCATTCTTAAGGGCAACCCTTGAAAAAGACTAGTTCGCAGGGTAAGTAGACAAAGGGAATTTGGATCTTGCAAGCAGATTCAGACTGAGGTAGACAGAGGCTGTAAGCCTGACACCTAAGCATCCAGAACATCTGTGGGAGAAGAGGAAACCAACAGCGTGCATCAGCCTTCTTCCACTGACTTCAGTGCACACTTACACCTCAGGCAGGTAGATGATGACTGCTTCCACGGGAAAAGATGAAAGACTCCAAAGTGCAAGCAACAGAATGTGCATTAGCCATTGGTGTATGCCTTCTGTGCACTATGTGAGAAAGCACTAATGGGTAATTGAAGACAGATAGTCAAAATGTGCACTAACAACTGACTGTTTCACCTAGCTGGAAAGACTGACTGCTAATGGAATAAGAGCAATGCTGTAAGTTACTTCAAATGAATAGTGAATTCAAAAACCATCCTTCCACCTTGTAAAAAAATACACAGCCAAATAAACAAAACAACAACAAAAAAAAACACCAACACACACACACGCACAAAAACCACAGCTCCAAGTAACATTAAAAAAAAAAAAAAAAAAGTTTGTTTTATTCAGACCAATTATTACCATTTTCTCTTTCTTCCATATCATCATCAGTCTCACAGGTCATTTTCTCTGTCTCCTTCTACCTCACCATCTTTCTTTCTCCTGCTAATTTACTGTAACAGAAGCAGCAGCAGGGTTTTCCTATTCATCAGTGAAGAAGTCTGAGCTATGCACCTCTGGGAACTGATGTATATTTACAATATCATCAGGAAGGCTCAGCCACCACGTTGACTTGGATAGTTTGTGCTCTGACAGCCCCAAACTAATCAAACAGCACTACTTAAAGCTTCAAAACATAAGATTTTTCCAAGTTTTACCTGACCTGTAGTTCCTGGGGAGGTTTTAAAAAGGGGGATAAGAAGTAATCCTGAAAATGAAAAATGCTCATGAAACTTCTAATTTTCAGAACCTGTGCATTACAAGGAATAAATGCTAACAATATGTAAGGTATAACACAAAGAAGGATCACGCAAAGGCATAATGAGACTGATAAGAGGAATCACAAAAAGAGAGAGCAGTATCTTCTTCTATGAAACCTTTCACTTTGAAAAAAATTACAGCCTACAGTTAAAACTCCACTAGCCTGTGCTAGTATGAAATTAATTTTGACCTAGTTCTTTATGTTACATTATAATACATAATATGAAATTAAAAAGTCAAAACATAAAATTTTTATCCTGCCTTTTGAAGCACCGATACATTTCATTCTGACAACATGAGGACATGTTGATATTTGTCAGAAGTTTTTGATTTGTTCTTATTCCACCATCCCAAAATGAAACTGGATGAACCTATCAAGACTTCAAGACAGATGAAAAATGTAATGATGTTACGATAAGTTCTCCAGAAGTGATACTGCACAGGCAGCTGATGAAGGCAGTATGTAGTAGCAGAAACAGGAACAGAGCCAGGATACCAAGTCTGGATTTCTAAGCTCTGGTATGGATCACTTTAACAAGTGATCTGGACCTCATTAGATATATCACGCTGACTATGTTTATATGTACAGCCTGGAATCAGATGAATTTATCTGAAAAATCACAGAGTTACAGGTAAAGAAGATCCTGCCTCAGCTAAAGACTGGAGGGTTTTTTTGTTTGGTTGGTTGGTTTTTTAAGGTAGAAAGCCCAAAAGCTCAACCCTGAGCTATCATAAAACTAGAGCAGCAACACAGACATGAAGATCTGTACTTGACATGCATATGCAACAGGCAAATGCCACCCTTAATCTGCATTTCCTGTAAAGGAGCACCAGGTTATATGATATATGGCTTAACCTCAGGAGGAGCATCTTCCAACAAAAGAAGAATAGATGAGGAAAGCATATAAGACAATAAGAACTGCATAAATAAAGCGCAGAAACAAAGATGACATTGAGAAAAAAAATGATAATCCCAGCAATAAATGGTAGCTGGGGCACAGGGTTAATGGTGTAGATTCCTTTTTTCAACAATTACAGTAGTTCTACTAAGATTTTGGTATGGTAGCTTTCTTCAGTAAGTCAAGCGGCTCTTTTTTATTTTATTTTTTCTTTTTGGAAATAATATGGAAGAAAAATTCTTTCTATGGGCAAAATAAGGAACATTTTTCCATAAACATTCCACAGGACAATAAGAACTTGATACCAGTATCTTTGGGATCCAGTGCTTCACATGGTAGAATTACAAACACAAAATAGCTGTACACCGCACAGCTCAATTGAACATACTCCTGGCATGGTCCACATTCCCATTACATCAGCTCTCATCAGTTACAACTGCATGTTCATATGACCTCAAGAAGGTCATCAGCTCCTCTCAGACAGACCTTCTTTAGAGGGACAAATCATTTTACCTCCCAAATTGCTTCCAGTCCCTAGAAGTCTGGTGAGCCTTCCCTGCTACATGTTGAAATTCCTTTGCATCTCAGAGAGTGACTGCTAATATGGTGATGACAGGCAGTCTTTACTGTAAAGAGCACAAATACACCACATCCCAGGTTTCCAACCAGACTTCTCTCTTCTCTGCTCTACTCTCTGCATCCCAGTCACACAGTGAGACCCATCTCTGGGCTTTGGCACACTGACATGCATGATTTCCACCTCCAGCAATTAATGCTTAATGAAAAAACAGCGGCCACAACAACTCTGTACCAAGATCTAAGACCATCTGTTACTGCCTTGTTAGTGTATGCTTTCTAGAGTGACCAACCTACTTCATACCAACAGTGTGGTATGCATCTGTTAAAGAAATATTTTACTGCACAAGCTCTGGATGGATTTCTGACATGGGGAAAAAAGATGCGAGGAAAGCCAAAATAAACACTAGCTTGATTATTTTAAGATGTTATCTCTTACTCAAGCACATGTAAATAAATCTCACCCAAGACAGAAGAAGGTGGAGTTACACTGGGGAGTGCCTTTGGCTGGTCTTAGGAAGGTTGCTAGGAATAATTAGAAATCAACTATTTTTAATAACCTGTGCATTCCCTCCACCCTCCACTTTTCCTAAGATGGTGCTGAGCTACTACATGCAGTGCAGCAGCAGAGAAAGGAAGGATTTGTTTACAATGCATTTGGAAAAAAATCCTAAAAAAAAAAAAAAAAAAAAAAGGCACCAGCACCATTTTGTGTCAATATTCACCCGAATGTGCCCATTTGATATTTACTGACAGAACTGAAAATATGTTTGAATTTCAAACTTGTAGAGATGGCTAGGATGCAGGGATTATTTTCCCCTGAGGGCAGATAAACAAGACGGATGGGCTAAACTCCGAATCGCCTAATGATCAAAATGCAAGGTAAGCTGTCATAGAGAGGGCTCTTCTCATCCTTGCTGACAGCATGAATTCTGCTGAATTATTTCTAGTCTTTCTGATTAATGGGCACAGTGACTAATTAGTTCATGAATCTTGCTCACAAACGGCACTTTGATAGCTGCCTAATATTCGCTTTGAGAGAAAGACCCCACCGATGTCAGATGGAGATATGCTCTCCAACAAAACCTATCCCTGGATGATCCCACAACTGGCAGTGGGTATGCAGTGGGGGTGCAGATGCAGCCTGCCCTGGTGTTGGAGTTGCAGCCCTAGTTTGGACCTCCAATGCCTCTGCCCCACCAGGGAGAGGTGAGTGAGGCTACACCCAGCCTTTCCCTCCAGCCTGAGAGCTTCCATGCCACAGGTCTGGTGTTACTCCAGTGACTGCAGTATGGAGCCAACACATTTCCTCATGTACAGAATCAACGAGGACTGTAATGTTTTCTCTCTCAAAGGGTGAGAGCATTGCATCCTGGAAGAGACAAAATGTGGTGCTAGGAGCTGTATGGTGCTGTTCCGTGTCATGTCACTGCTTCCAGAGGGAATTAGCCCAACCACTGGTCATCAGACACAAGGTCAGGGAGGACAACTAGGATGACCTATAGCAGCACCATATTGCCCTCAGAGAAGAAGAAAGGACACATGTTCTGCCCAGACAAGTTTCTGCTTGTCTAACCACTCAAGACATACTTCATTGCACCAGATATAAGAAGGGTTCCTTGGTTAACACTTTGGGGAATGACTCATTAAAAGGAGAACTACTTGACCATCCTGTTACTCCCATTTTCTGATTCCCTCCTTCCTTTGAAGAACACTAGACCCACTCCTCTTCATCGCTACATCAGCAAGTCTTACGTGAGTTTTTAGATCCCATTTGTATCTATAAATGCTCCCAGCTACCGAGTGATGGGCTCACAGCCTGTACCTACAGCAAAGGACACAGGCTTTGCCTTATTAGGTTTTTTGAGATACCAGTAGTATGTTAGCATTTCATCTTAACCCATCACAACATTTGGGGATTTTGTTTGCGTTTGTCCAGCACCAAAACTGAAGTGTGATGCTAAGCAGAACTTTCTCTACTATGATAAGAATATTCAGTCTCTTGTTTGTTGGCCTGATGAACGCTATTTCTCCTGAAGACAGCATAAAATTCTATCCAATTACTTGGTTTCATCTGATTAACACTGAGCTTATTGAAGTCGGTCATAAAAATGGAAAGGCCAAACCTTGTGGCTTTTCTCTCCCTTGTGGTCCAGGATCAACATACATAAGCCATCTGTAATTGAGGCCAAGCAGATCTCCCTTCTTTCAGGAAGCGTAAAGCACCATTCTGTTTTGCTATCAAGTCACAGACTTCACTTTTGTCTTTCCCTCAGTTCATATAAGAGCAGACCATAACTTGGGAGAGGTTTGCAACCCACAGAGCTGCTTCTCCATGAGGTTCTCCCTGCGAGGACCCATCTGCTGGGGACCACTGCAATGGTAGCTTCTGCCAAGAAAGACAGATGCATACAGTGAGGATACAGACTGTCCTGGACTATAACTTAACAGTCACACAAGTATCTGTTAGTCTGCTAAGCTACTGGAAGACTTTTCTTTACAACCTTACCACAAGCTATTATCTATGCCAAGATTAGCACCACTGAGATCAGAGGTCCATTCACCATTCAAAGGGTAAGCACAGAAAATTCTCCAGTTGAGACATAGCTTGCTCCCTTTTCTTTTATGTTAAAACGAGAAAAATGCAGAACCAGCCTCATCCACAAAGACTGTCACTGAGTACACAACAGAGAAAATCCAGCCCCCAAAATGGCTTATATGACAGTGATCTTGTATTTTCATTGCCAGAAGAAAAAGAAAAAAACATGCATGAGCATTCAGAACAAAATGTTCTTGAGCCCAAAAATCAGCTCTGGAAAAAGAAAAACAAATTATAATAATTGTTTAGCTTCCACTACAGCAACCCTACCAGGTGTTGCTTTTGCTGTTTTTTGCTGTGGTATCCCAATGCAACTGAGCCGCAGTGTCAGATTTTGGTACTGAATTTCATGCAAGTTTATTTCCTCTTTGTGGTTAGCAAGTCCTCCTGGTTCCTACCTGTGACTCGCAAATAGTACTGAGAGGAAGCATTCTGACAGCCAAGACAAAGACCACCCGCTCCAGTTATGTCCAGGTGATATATGAAAAGGGAAGCCTTTGCAAAAAGATTGGAGCCCTTCTGTTAGCTAGCCACCAACATATCTGCACTTACAAAATGTCAAAAAAAACCTCTAACCAAAGGTGTTTTCCAGCATTTGAGTCTGGTTAGGTAACTGCTGGAATGCTGAAGAGTTTTGGTGTGAAAAAACTCTTTTGCAGCAGAGAGGATTAGAGACTGGTAGAAGCATGCATTATTCAGCTCAGTTCTGTTCCGATGACTTGTTCAGCTTGGCGGCTGTATTGCAAAAGGTAAACAGGTTTCTACCCATAATCTTGTTGTCTCTGAGCAGCAATCCATCTGTCTCTCATTTACAGTATCGTCTAGTGGTGTGTCTTCTTACACAGGTGACACCCCCTTCAGATACTATTTTAATACCATTGAAGACAGACAAAACCCCAGATTTGCCTAAGTAAATTTAAAGGAGCTATTTAAAGATAAAGATGTAGCAAAGCTGAAGTTAATACAGTAAAGATTTCTCAGGAGGGTTCTTAAACGGAGAAATTACTGAGGAAGAAAATAATTCACTAGAAAGTGCTACCAAATAAAATGAAGTATAGTAGCTTCTAGTTATTACACTATAGTAAGGGATATATGCATATAAAGGTATCTGGTAAATTTCATTCCTGAGAGGCTCCAGTCTACTACAGGCAGATTTAAGTTGGACTCTAGTCTTTGATAAAAATATCTAATGCTCAGTTTAGAAACTTCTCAGGAGCCTGAAGCTTGTGCTGTGTTTCAGCACCTAGAAGACAGAGAAGTCCATACTTCATGGGATAAAGATGCTGAGAAATGGTCAGCAGGACAACGTCTGGAAACTCAAAAGCTTGGGGTGCCATGATTTCAGAATCTCAGTAACATGCAAGGATTTTGCATACTGCAAACTCTGTTATGAAGATGGAGGTTATTTGCCCTCTCTTTAAGAGGTAATTACCCATGACATTCAGAGTCCCTCGTACAAAGAAATGGCTATTGTGAACCAGTTTTTCAAGTCTAACAAACAGATCACCTCCTGAGGCTACTCAGATTGTATTGTTAACTAACAGAGAGTCTCCTTGACAAAGAGGACCTATAGCTATAAAAACAATGTGGTTCTCACTGGCCATTTGAGCTTACCAGTGAAAAGACAGAAGCAAAAACTGACTCCAGGAATGTGAGGAGACTTCACCCCGGTAGAATCATGCCTGAGCAAGAATATTGAGGAAGAGGAAAGATCCTGGACTGATTAAAAAGGTCTGATCAAAGCCCAAAGAACACTCAGAGCAATGCCAAAGAAAAGCAAGGTTAAGCGTATGCAGATGTTTCACTGTTCAGTCTCAATCTGTAAATGACCTCTTGGACTATCTGAAGTAGAGAGTGTGTCTAAAAGGCTTTGTGATGCCTACTTGTTACATGCCTGGAAAGGTAAACAGTAAATGAAAAACACATGCAAAGGCAGAGCACTGGAAGAGAACATGCTTAAACGGCATGGGTGCCTCCACATGCCAGCCGTGGTCCACAGGCAGCTGGGGGTCCTGGCCCTATATCTGAGCACGGAAGGGATCGACTGCCTTTACGAAGAAGGCAGTAGAAAAACATGCACCTACAGCCTAGAGAAAAGGAGGGAAACTTCCTAACACACTGCACGTGGCCGGTGTGACATAAAGACAGCACAGTCACTTTGTGACTAGCAGCTGTGAGGGCCACCAAACTGAGAGAAAACAGTCTCACTTGAAAATGACACCCTATCTATCCATGGCAACTGCTGGATCCTGGCAACCCAGCGTACCTGGCACAAAATCCTGTAGTGAGGAGGTGCACGGCATTTAGTGGAGCTGTGCTCCGATGCCATGCAGTCTCCCACCAACACGGTATTCCTACACTCCCCTATTTCCAACAGTAAAACTTTTCACAGAGTGGAGTCAAGACTATGAGCAGAGTCTGTAGACTACACCCTTGGTCTCCACAGCTGCAGGTACCTATCTGACTGCCTGGTTCTCCAACACTTTATTTCTCAGGCGAGTCATCCTCATGTGCAGGGATGCTCCCTGCATGCACATCAGAACCACCTTCAGAGCAAACACATAGATGGGCAAAATCCTGCCTCAGCCCTCAGCTTCCCTGTGCCCAGAACTTCCCTCAGACCTTGCCACCACGCCACGTGCACGGAATGCAGGGATAAATATGGAATTGTGTTTAAAACCCTACACCAACAACTCTGTGAATTTTTCTCTTTGAAAAGAAAGCTAGATAACTGCACACAATGCGTACTAATCACAGCACTTAAGGCAAGTCTGGAAGATAGCAAAGTAATAAAGGATAGTGTGGGGAAAAAAAAAAAAAAAAAAAAAAAAAAAAAAAAAAAAAAAAAAAAAAACAGAGTAAGGCAAACCTCTTCTGGTTTCCTGTCCTTCTTCTGTCTTGTCGCTGTTGAATACAAACTATAAGGTACAAAGGATGTCCAGTAGTCTCCATCCGCACAGCACCTAGCGCAATAGAGTGAACTTTCAATCAGACCCTCTAGGTGTTCAAGCAAGAAAAGCAGTCTGTACCAAATGATAAATACATGAAGCAGCAATTATTATTTCCACAGAAATCTCATGGGGAGGAAATATTTTGCAAGCTCCATATGCATTCAGTCCTTCATGTTAATAACTCATCTACTGCTAACTTCCTTCACTTTAAAAACATTAAAATGAATTGGAAAAAAACAGCTAGATGGGTCATTTTATGGTGCACAGCTTGTGAAATAACAGTAATACAGAAAGTGGCAAAGATCATTAAAAAGACTACATCAACTTCTGTCAAACTTAAACCGTCAGAAAATCACTCCATTTTCAGAAGACAGGTACTCAGCATTCTTTCAAAAAGTAGGTCCTTTTAAAAGACTTAAAGTATTTTTAGACCAAGATCCCCACACATTAGTAGTCTCTTCAGAAAATATTTTAGACCTCTCATTTTTTGTTCTTCTATCCTGCAAGAAGCAAGGAGAAGACCTGAAGCATCTTCTATTAATACACAACCTCAGGATTATTTTTACTTATAGACAACTATTTTTGGAAAGCTTTATGCAATACTTAGGCTAGATCATTATTTGCAAGCATTTATCTGCAGTTTGTTCTATGTACACACCAAGGACAGACAGCTCTTAATATTTACTAACCAAAGAATCGTCTTCATTGTCTTCCTATAAAAAGTCACAAAAACCTGAAGAAGGTGTGGTTGAGGACACAACCTCTGCTGAAATGTGGGTCAGAAATCAAGAGGATATTTCTTGCCCCTTTTTTTAAATTTTTGTATGTTCATTTGTTTTGACAAAAGTAGGAGGATAGAATTGGTGCACAGTAGAAATGTGTTCTGGGAGAAGCAGATCAGAATCTCCCACAAAGGTATCTCACCAGGTCGTGTCATAATGGGAAACTACCTGTCCAGCTACACTCTCTAGTAGCCATTAATGAATCAAACCTAGGTCAGGAATCATGAGCCAATACCCTCTGACCAATTTTATGCATGAGGGAAAGCTAAATAACATTCAAGAAACTGCAAGTTTAATGAAGCAAGTTGTTCTATACTCAAGGAAAAAAAAAAAAAAAAAAAAAAAAAAAAAAAAAAAAAGCAATAAAATTATTTCTTCATACTGCCTTAATCCAAAACACATTTGTCTCTTATGAGAGCTCCACAAGACACTATTGTAGCTTTAAGCCAAGCCCAATACAGCAAGAGAAACCATTGAGTCGTATACCACAGTCCACCCATCCAAAAGAAAGGAATAAAACCCATGCCAAGTTTGTTTTGACCAGACACGAGTAACTGGAGTCTAAAACTGTACCACTCTGGCAGTTAGACTTGAGACAGGAAAGCTTCACACCTTAAATACTGGTTCCAGCCCAGACCAAATTCACTGGCTGTCTGGTGAGGCAGGCTGGGGGCTTAAGTCTCAGTCCTTTCATCTCACTGTCAGCAAGTCCCCAGCCTAGAGGGAACCTGCCAGTCTCCATGGTGCCAGCACCAAGCCCCAGCTGAACAGGCTGCTGGAAAGTGTCAAGGTGGGGTGAGGGGAAGGCAGTGGCTTCTTCAGTAAACCAGCAGACAGTACTGCCCAGCTACAGTCTCTTATCAGGAGAAAAAGACATAAGCCCCCAGCCAAAAAAAAAAAAAGAGGTGGGCTTTTTTTGGTGGTGGTTTGTTGTTTTTTGTTTGGTTTGGATGGTTGGTTGTTTTTTTATGTGTTTTGTTTTTTTTTTTTCCCTTCTTTCAGCTTAGAAAGAATTGTGTTTCCAAATTGCCATGATAAAAACCTCAGTGTCTTTTAATGTATTAGAAGCAGGCTTGTACAATTCGGCCTTGATCACCTCTTCCAGGTGCCTATTAGAGAACAAAATACATGGGCTTTCTGTGTACACACAGAAAGAAAGTTTAAAAAATTCATGTATGTGTATAAAATACAGAACATATCAACTATATATAATATTATTGACGTATCTGTGAGTTACTAAGCATCAATGAGAAAAAAATAGTTTTAAATATCTAAATGCAAATATCCTAAACTGCAGACAACCTAGGTTTTCCTCATGTCTAATTCTTAAATAAAGCATTTCAGAACATGATTGAGGTATAATATCTTCTCTCACAAAGGCTGTGTATTAAATTCCTCACTGGCAAAGGAATTTTTATGGAAGGTTAATGCTTCCTGTAACATTTATCCTGGATACTGTGGCTTCTCAAATAATTTTGTGGGCTTTATTTCCTGCACTGTTATAAAGCTTTATCTTCATTGTAATAGCTTTACAAATACCACATCTTCTGCCAATATAAAGACAGCAGTTATTTCTCAGTCCCACCACACAGGTTAATTAAAGACAAAAACCAAGATACAATAATATGTAGAGTGGACATAAAACCTAGACAGCAAAGAATAACCAAGCTGAGGTTGCCATAGCCAATGCTCCATTGACTTACACAGTCAAAGTCCTGTTCCCTATGATTTTGATTAAGCCTGGATTGACCACCTTTCAGCCTGGGACCTACTGCCCAGAAGAGGTATTTGCTCACCTGCAGTGATGAGCAGAACATTTGTATAAAACAAAAATTCTGGTGGTCGGGTCTCTCCAGTCTCCGCAGTCACCAGACATGCACTGGGAGAAGTTCCTCACCAAAAAACAGGTGTAAATGGCAAAATAGCATCGATTGCACTAATTGGGGATTCGGCTGTTGTGCAAAATGAGTGCAGCTGGCATGCTGAGGTGTCAGACAGGGCTGTAGCAGAATAGCAACTAAGAGTAGAGTGTAAAATACAGCAAGAAGCTCACACGCAACTCCATCTTGTACCCTCACTCTCGCTGCCATGTGGAGTTAGGTAGCTTTTTAAGCATGCTGCCACTTTAGCAGGCAGAACTAGGGCCTCCAGCCTGCTACTATCTGTGACATCTGATGAGACACAGACCCCTGAGAAGCCCTGCTGCAGGACACAACTACCCCAGTGCTGTACACTTCACCTGACACACAGAGCAAGGCTGTGGGGAGGGCATGCATGCCATGGGCAGTGATGAATGAGGCCAGCCACACAGGCGTTTTTGGCATGTGGAGAGGCGAGCTTTGCAGGAACCAACTTGGCATGCTTTTGGTTAAAAAATAAAAATAAAAGTAAAATAGCATATACACATAAAAAGTGTGTCTTTGACATCCCTCATACATTCAGCTTTAGCATCAGCAGTGCAGTGACTGTGCCAATATCCTCCAAAGTGCCTAGCAGCGCCAGCTTCAATCCAGTCCTGTTAAGAAGAGGCTCCATAGCTGGGGCATCCTCCCTTCTCAAACCCATGCAATGGATGCCAAGTCTAAGCATCTTGTGCCACCACTATCAAATGTTTCATAGCACTTGCCAGCATTTGCCCCACAAGGAAGGTCTGTGAGGTCAGAGCTGGTTCAGCAAGGGGCAGAGAAGGCATTGGGGCACCTAAAAGCACATCACATTGCCTACTAGAAGAGGACTATTGATACAAGGATGGGCTCTTCCCAGCAGTGCCAGGAAGGAGGGCAAGGGAGGGACAGTGGCATCAGCTGTAACTGGAGAAGTTCAGGCTGGAGATAGGGATGACTACTATTATCCTTTCAGAAACACAAGTAAAAATGCAAATGAATTTCAAATGTATCAGTGAGGTCCAATACCAGAACAGAGGCTCAGGCCACCAGAGGGAGGAAAAAAAAAAAAAAAAAAAAAAAAAAAAAAGTTAAAATTTCTTTACAATTAATGTCTATTATTTGTAAATGTAATAAGAACAATAAGAAGAAAGCACACCCAACAAAATCTCAAGTCAAACAGTTCCTCAGTTACACTGACACCATCCAATAGAAGTCTTGACTCAGAGCTGAATTAGCCCCACTCTGTCTAATTAATACCTGTCATAAAATTGGAATCGTTGTACCCTACGTCCAAGTGGACTTGATGACAAACCATTGCAGCACTTTTTTCCTTATTTTTCCTGGTATTGGAGGTTTCTGAATAGCATCACTACAGTGCAGGTTAGAAGGCGACTCACTGGACCAATAGCCAAGAAAGGAAATATTGCCTCTCATATGGTTGCATTCCTAAAAGTCACCACATTTCAAGCAGCTTTACCCTCATATTTTAAAAAATTACACTTTTGTTGGAAGGGGCTAAGGAACAAAAATAAGTCTCTATCATTTTGTAAAAAGTCTCCACTGTCAGAAGATGTGGACATTTGGTTTAATCCTGAGGGTTTTTTTTGAATCAAGACATCACTCTGGAAAGATCCTGGTTTTGACACAGTTTCCACAAACAGCACAGAAACCTGGGCTGATCTAGGTTAAATACAAAGAGGGTCATTGTTTTAAGAGTAAAATGACACAGTGCAACCAGGAATAACTCCATGTACAGCACCACAGAAGCAGTACAAATGAGCTAACAGTGGGACAAACAGGTGCTTGGTAATGGGTGTTGCAATCTGTCTCCTTCAGCAGTACCAAAGACCTGAGGTAAAGGAGGAGGGGGCACCTATCAGGGTTGCTACAAAGTCGGCTTTACTGCTACTGCCTTTATGACAACAATATAAAGTAACTCCCACAACACAGTGAAGATAAGCTCTTTAAAGAAAATATAAAAGCATTAGCTTGGCAATTCATCCGAACCTCATCATGCATCGTAGACATTTTTGAAGTTTAACAAAGAAAAGCACATCATTAAAGAATACTGCTCTATCACCATTCTTATGCAAATCCTTTCAGATAGTTGGGTGGAAAATTCCATCTAACACACAGTGAGAAATAAATGTTGCAGGGTGGAAATTTCAGCTATACCAAGTGCATCTATCACTTGTATAATCCAAACTACTGTATGTGCCCTGACTACAGAATTAGTATTGATCCATTCACCATGTAAACATCAAGTACTTTCTATTATTACTTGAAATAGCATGCTATCACAATTTCTATTTCCTCCCTCTATCTTAAATAGAAGTATTGCACATTAGCTCTTCCCTTCATGTACTTTTTTGCACAGCTATCTAACTACAGTGTTCAAGGCTGTGCTGGGTTTCCTGCAGACATCTGCAGTATTACCATCAAAGTACTTTATTTTCAAGTCATCTCTGATGGAAGGCAATACAACTCTCATTTACACTGAAACCTGTTACTGTGGTTTCTCTTGGTAAAACACACAGAGTCCTTTGTTTTAAGATTTCTGTTGTGACTGGCATTATGAAGGACTACATCAAACAGCTTTTCCCAAATGTTTCTGAAACTCACACACCTCTCACGAGTACCACTAAGATAAGAGTGGACTACGAGAGTCCAGACAGCTATGTCACCTCAGCACACACAAGTCAAATAAATAAATAAATAAATAAAAACATGACTTCCATCTTACTTACCTCAACAAAAAGCTGATGTAGCTAAAACTTAGTACTGGGAGGTGCTGGGAGATGTTTGGAAGCATAATGTGTTTCACCTGTTAGAATCTCTCTTTGTCTCTGAGCAGAGCGAAAAATTTTAAATGTCATGATGAAATTTTAGACCTGAGAGATGGCCTAAATCTGGAGACTTCAGCAAGACAGCAGGGCTGACTTGGAACTGCATGGCACTGGCTGCATGTTGGCTGTTCCTGCAGCATGCCACCACCCACATTCTTTGCATGCTGCATGCTGGGTCACACCATCAGCAGTGTTTCACTCATTATTCAGTGCAAAAAGAAGTGTCTTCAGCCCATACAGCTGCTAGAGTCTGAGATTAATTTGTTTCAAAGGTAATTAAAGCATTGCAAGTGACACTGCTTCCCAAAAGAATGAACACACTTTGGTGCCCACACCTCAAGGCAGCCTCGGTGGAAGCTGAGTCTCCAGTGTTCATAATGGTTTGAAAATCCCCATCTGCAGCTTCTGAAAACATTCACACCTCCCTCCCTCTGATCTGTATTGGTGTCCCCATGTATAAATAATGCTTCCTACTGAAACTCCAGTCACTGTTCAGGCTACTGCAAAAATAGAAATGCTGTGACACCCTATCCAGACAAAACCTGCATGAACTAGAGTCCTTCCAGGTAGCTGCAAAGAAAGCACGGTCTGTAGGCCAACAAGGAGGCATTACAGCTGAAAACATTTCATTGATAATGCCCTGCTGACTCCTTTCTGGAGCCATTGATTCGAGTCCCTGTCTGAGCTCAAACACTGTGCGTCAGATGGCTGAGATCATGTCTCCATGGCAGCGAGACCCCAAGCCATTTAAAGCTTTAAATGTCAAAGGAGACTTTGTGGACTGCATCAGGGAGTCCTGAAGCCTCCAGGAAGAACAGGGACACGTTGCCCAGAGCAAAACCCAGTGCCTTCATTTACCTCTCTAAAATGAGCATGGTGATAAAGACCTTGTGTAGTACTTCCAAAAAGGTCCACTGATGAAGGCGTGGCAAGGAAGGTTAAATGGCATATGCAAAAGCCAGTTGTCCCCTTTGCTTTGTAGATGCAAGAAATGGTATGGTTTGCTGCACCAGTCAGAAGTATTGGGCACCTATCCCTGATCACCCAGAGCACAAAAGCCATGGCTGTGCATACCATCTGCACTGGGAGATCTTCTACCCCATGTAGACAGAAGAAACAGAGCCCAGTTGCTCAGGATTGCTTTTTGGACAAGCACACACAGCAGAAGCACCTGTGCTTTCCTGATCCCCACGACAGCAGCACAGATCCACAAAGCATGCACAAGAGATGAGTTTTCAATCTACTGCTCAGCCACATTGTGGGCTACCAAAGATGCACTCTCTTTCATCTCCCTAAGTGGAAAAAGACCAGAAGGCCTAATAGATTAAAAAGCACACTGCTTGAAAAGCCCATTGTCCCCAGAGAAGACAACGAAGATGAGAGGACCCTTTATCTGCAAGAGAACAAGCATGTACCTTCCAGATTTCTCTCCCGCAGCACAATGAAGCCTCCAGCCTCACAGGTCACAGTGGTGCTTCTCACCACATTTTGGATGCAGGCTGCCTGATTCTGCAGCACACTGGAATGTCAGCTGAAATCAAAATTCCAGCAACTGAGCCCAGAAACATCTGGGCAGTCTCAAGCCACATAAAAGTGATGGGTGTAAGTAAAGAATAAACATGACCAAGAAGGAGGAGGAGTACTCACAGCCTGT